>CAHIKZ030004034.1:3422500-3632500 GCA_903632075.3 Acanthosepion pharaonis | reverse complement strand
ATGTCACCATATTATCGATTTCTTTTTTAAAACGTCTGGTATTTTAAGCCTTGGTATTTGGACATGAAAAATAGCATTGAAACAAAATGTAACAGTTAAAGAAAAATAACATTTAAAAGATGATAAACACAACAAGCAATTGCAATAAATAAAATCTTTACTTTTCTGGGAACAGCTTACTGGAAGACACCTGATACTCACACTTATGATAAATACATCTTCGATTCTCTAAATGTCAGCACCTTTTCGATAATTATAATGCCAGTTAATCCTGTAGACATTATAACGAAAAACCGAAGCCATACAAAATGATTTCTCTTAGTTTCTATGCACTAGACCTTGGGACAAATATTAAGATACCAGAAAAAAAAAATCTCAATCGACGTTTCAAGCCAAACATGGCAAAATCGTTTCACAATGTTGCTCAGTTGGACGTGCGTGTTTAATATTACCCTCTAATGTTATCTTTTAATGTAATAATGAATCAACGGTCACGTGTCTGTGAGCAATGCAAGTCTTCAAGTTGGAGGATATCATTCTGGCTTGACCTGGAGAGTGTTCGATTCCGTCAGGTCAACTTGTCCTAAACACTTCGAACATTTCGAATGATTGACTATATATTTACAACCCAGATATGTGGAGGTAACTTCCTAGGCACACAATTGTACACCAACCCTACGAACACTCCTCTGATGATCAATATTCAGATTCCTTTCCCAATATTCTTTAGAACGTGTGTGATCATGGCTCTACAGGCCATAATAAAGTTGGCTGGCTGCTCTAGTACACGCATCTGCTAGAGTGATAAGCTAATCCCTATTGCAGACGCACGCTGAAGCACACTTGTGTTTCTTCAACACCCACAGAGCCGACCTAAAACTATTTTGAGCAGACCCCAGTTACAGTTTATGTGTGTGTGTGTGTGTGTGTGTGTGTGTGTGAGAGAGATAGAGAGAGAGAAGGCATATAATCTAATGAGATCTACAGCTCGAAGAAGGCCCGTACTCTTGAAACCTTCAGTCATGTGGAAGCACAACCTTCAACATTTTCCGAACAGTTTTGCCTACAGTTTCATTTACAAGGCATCAGTCAATCCGTGGTATGTTTTGCAATCATTTCCCCACGTTGCTCCAAGTTTAGGATCCTTTCCCCAATCTCCTCCCTGACAAATCGACCATGGTGAGATTACAACTCGGGGTCATCATAACTTCCTATTTCATTGCTCTAATCAAATAATTACCTCTTACCATTACTCATTGGTATGATCTGCCATGCATTTTCACAATGTCTTTAAGCAGGTTACTCAGTGTTTCGCCCTGTATCTCTTGTCTTCAGTATTGAAAGGTTATGACATTTCTGGACGAATTTTGGAACTGATTGAGTCTTTCTTATCAAATTGCAAAATGTAAGTTGTCTTGAATGGCTACTCTTCTAGATCATTTTGCATAAATGCAGGTGTTCCTCAGGGCTCCGTCTTTATACCTGCATTATTTTTAATTTTCATAAATGACCTTCCTGGTGTCATTAGTTTTCAACTCGATATCTATGCTGATGATAAAACTATTTACTCCTGTCTTGATAGTAAGTCTGATCGGATCAATAAGATCAAATTGAAAGCTCATCTAAAAAATGACCTACAATCTGTTGTTAAATGGGGCAAGGAGTAACTTGTTAATTTTAATGCCACAAAAATGAAACTACTCCCTTTTAATAAGCTGAGAGAACACTTTTTAGCTTCCATCACCATAGCTGATGCTAACCTCCATGAAAGTGATTCATTGTGCCTTCTCGGAATAAAGTTTTCAGCTGATATGAAGTGGTAAAAGCATATTGAATCAGTTGCTAAGCCTGCAGCTAAGAAAGTTGGTTCACTGTGTCGGGCTAGGCAATTTTTCTCGCCAAAATCTATCTTGCATATTTATAAGTCTATCATTCGTTCTTACTTTGAATATTGTTGCCAGATATGGTCTGGTGCTCCTGCTACACACTTAGAAATTCTTTATAAAATTCAAAGAATCTGCAGTGTTATTGGTGCTAACCTGGCATCTCGGCTTCAGTCCCTTTCCCATTATCGTAACATAGCTTACCTGTGCCTTTTCTTTAAGTACTTTCATGGTAATTGTTCTGATGAACTTTCTGCTATGCTCCCTAGACTTTATTAATTTAAGTGTTGTATTAGATTGGCCACAAGATCTCATTATTTTACAGTTGAAATGGTTAGATTTAATTGTAGATTCTATAAGTTTCTTCTATTGCACTTCTCGTTTGTGGAACCCTCTTCCAGCTTTCCAGTCAAATTTGATCTTCAAAAATTTAAATGCAATGTCAATCATTATCTTCCGTCTTAATTTTTGTTCTTTTATTGTCCTGTCCCCCTTATAGTAGTTTTTCTTATATTATCTCCCAGTAACCCCTTGCCTACTAGTGGCTTTATTGCCATACTTGGGGTGAAATGATTAAAAAAAACAAACAAAAAAACTAAGGCTCTAATTAACTCCAAATTGGTTAAGCACCTCCTCGCAGACAAACATGGCTTTCACTTCTCTAGGTCAACTGCTGATGTATTAAGCTATTGCTGAAAGAGTTTATCATGCTCAAGAATGGTGAAGTTCAGGTTGTTTCTCTGGATATCTTGAAGGTGTGTAACAGAGTTTGGCATGGTGGTCTTCTTCACAAGTTCAAAGGTTATGGTAGTTCTGGACAAATTTTTGATTTGATTCAATTTTTCCTATCAAATTACGAAATGAAAGTTGTCATGAATGGCCACTCTTCTAGATCTTTTTTTGTATTGATGCAGGTGCCCGCCAGTGCTCTATACTGGGAAGTGCGTTATTCCTAATTTCACCAGTTCTCAACTCGGTATCTATACAGATCACAGAACTATTTATTTAATGGACACTTTAGTTAATGGTATGTGTAAACGTTTCCTAAGTTTAAATTGGTAGATGATCTAAAAAGATCTGCAGTCTGTTGTTAACTGGAGCAAGACATGGCTTGTTAATCTTAACGTCTCGTAAACAGAAATGTTTTTTTTTTAATTGGCTGAGAGAACATTTTTTGCCTTCCATTCTCATGGCTGATGCTAACTTCCAGGAGAGTGCCTCATTGCGCCTTCTCGGCCCAACGTTTTCCGCTGACATGAAGTGGAATGATTATATTAAATCAATTATTAGGTCATTGCCAAGAATATTTATGCCCTCTGTCATGCTAGACAATTTTTCTCGCCAAAATCTATCTTACATCTTTATCAGTCTACCATTCGTCCATGCATTGAATATTGCTATCACATCTGGTCTGGTGCTTCTGTTATGTATTTTGAGATTTTTGATAAAATGCAATTTTAACTGACCTGGCATATTGGCTTCACTCATTTTCCTACCGCCATCCTGTAGCTTCCCTGTGCTTTGCTTATAAATATTTTCATGGTAATTTTTCTGATGAGCTTTCGTCTTTGGTACCTAGACTTAATGAATTTAATCGTATTACTAAACTGGCGACAATGTCCCATCCTCTTACAGCTCAAAGGGCTAGATATAACCGTAAGTTCTATTCTAACAGTTTCTTCTCCCTCACTTATCGCCTGTGGAACTCTCTTCTGGCTTTTTGCTTTCCAGTCAATGTAACATTAATCGTTATCTTCTGTCTTCTAAATACATGTTTTGTATAGTCCTCTCACTTTATTAATATTCTGTTCTTTTCATAATCTTTCACACTCAGTAACCCCTTGCGTCTTAGTGGCTTTATTACCTTGCTTGTGGGTGAAATAATTAGTTTTGGAAGAATCTATAATTGCATACAGAATCGATTTGGATTCTCTGTAGTCCAGGACCGTATACGAGTAGAAAAGTTGTGTTTTCAAAGGATGTATGACTTCTGGTATCAATTTACTATTTGATGTAAATTTTATTTATTCATCTTGACATTTTTTTTATTTTTTCGTTTGTTCTTGCTTCCTGTGAGTTGATGAAAATGTAAATTAGATAATGCTACCCTGCAACTGTTATTTTGTGGAAAAAACTCCCGAGAGGATACTTTCCTTACAACTAAAATCTGGTTATCTTCAAGTTCAGTGTCAACTGATATTTATCTTATACGTCTTGAGAATGTGCACTCCTTACTCCCTCCTTTTCTCTTCCTTACAACAATCTCGCCCAGTCTATGTTGACTGGCCCTTGGGTCTTGTTTTGGGTAATCTAACTGTAAAAAAAACAAAAAGATTGTATCGATTAATGAATAAGGTTTTCTGTGTACTTCCAGGTCGGCAATAATTTTTAAGATTCAAAATGCACAACGAATTAAAAATGTGTTCTGGTTAATACTTGTAATAATATGCAAAAGGAAAAAGAAGGCCCATAATGAAAATGATCAGTACTGTTGAACATCTTAAGAATTTGACTGTTTTCATTTATTAAATAAAACCTGTAGATCATCTGTTAGTCAATGTTGGTAGGCATTACCTTTCTCATATTTCCTTCATCCAAAATCCACGTATCTGAATATGAAGAATTATTCGGATAAATTAATCGGTCGACTCATTTCGTTATGACTGATTAAAAGTGGATAGTAAAATGTTTGAAAATATAAATTACAGTTTGGTGTCAACATTTTCAAAAGCGAAAGAACATCGTGCATATCTATCTATCTATCTATCTATCTATCTATCTATCTATCTATCTATCAGTCCACTCCCTATCTATCTATCTATCTATCTATCAGTCCACTCCCTATCTATCTATCTATCTATCTATCTATCTATCTATCCCTATCTATCTATCTATCTATCTATCTATACATGTATATGATACAAAAGTACAGAAACTGCTTAGGGATCATATTGTCCTTCATTCTGTTCGTCGGAGTGAAACCATCTTCAGGCTAAAATATATTGATGAGCTAACATAATATTTCATTATTGCTAGCGTTTTATCATGCATAATATCTCTCTGCATGAACACACACACACACACACACACACACACACACACACACACACATATATATATATATATATATATATATATATATATATATATATATGTATTTGGTTCCAGGTCTGACACTGATGTCACTTTTCTATGTGCATTGAGCTGTCACCAGTTATCTTGAAATCAATACATTAAGCGCATGCCACCATTCTGAGAAAGAAGAGAGTGAACGGGTGATTATTTTTTAAAAATCATTTCAATCCCAAGTAAGGCAATAAAGTCAGTAGGACGCAAACAGTTATTGAGTTTTAGAGAAATTGAGAAAAAAACTACTATTAAGGAGACGGGACAATAAAGGAACAAGAATTAAGAAGACAGAAGATAATGATTGACATTGCATTTACATTTTTGAAGATCAAAGTTGACTGGGAAGTAAGAAGCCGGGAGGGAGTTCCATAAGCTCAACATGCGACAGAAGATAATGTTAGCATAGAAGTTACGGTTATATCTAGCCATTAAACTGTCAAATGATTGGACGATACCACCAATCTAGTACTGCGCTTAAATTCATAAAGTCAAGCTATCATTACGGACAGTTCACACGAACAATTACCATGAAAAATTTATAGAAAAAGCCCATGAAAGCTACATTTTGGCAATTGAAAATGGACTGAAGACTGAAGTTTGAGATACCAGGTCAGAACCAATAAAATTGCAGATTCTTTTTTTCAATTTTATCAAATGTTTCTAAATATATAGCTGGAGTCCCAGGACAGATATGGCAGCAATAATCAAAGCAAGGAGGAATGGTAGACTTGTAAATATGATTGATTATGAAGAGAAACATTGTCTAGTACGACTTATTGAACCAACTTTCTTAGCTGCAGACCTAGAAATTGATGCAATATAATGTTTTCACTTTATATTAAAACGTTAGTCCGAGTGTGTCACTGTCCTGGCGGTTAGCATCAAACATTTTGATAGATGGCAAAAAGTGTTCTCTCTGATGATTAAAAGAGAGTAGTTTCGTTTTTGGGGCGTTAAATTTAACAAGCCACTCCTTGCTCCATTTAGAAACATATTGTAGGGCATTTTTTTGATCAGCTGACAATTTATGAAACCGATCAAGCTTACTAACAGGAGCATATAATTGTGTCACGAGCATAGTTTCTGCTATATACCATACCTATGAACACTAATAGGTATGCCCCAATCCTCATAAATACATAGGACACTATTGTAAGTGGAGGTAATATGTTGTCTAAGTAGTTCACCACTAGCAGTAGTTTACCTACTTCACGCCGCTGGCGAGTCTTGTATTTTGTTGATGTTATAATGATTACCATTTCATTTCCAGCCCCCGTTTTGGTTATTCCTCATTCAGTAACCCTTTCTAGGTTACAAGAGATTCCGAGTTGAGAACATTACACCAGGAAGGTCATTTATAAAAATTAGAAACAAAGTAGGTCCAAGGATAGAACCCTGGGGGACACCCGCATTTATGCAAAAAGATCTAGAAGAGTGGCTATTGAAGACAACTTTAATTTTATGATTTGATAAGAAATACTTAAAGTTAAAATCTTCGTTCACACACACAAACACAGGCATACACACATATGTTGACAGAAAAAAAAATCTTCATCTCTTGAAGGATGGTGCTAATTATACTTTAGTAAAGAATGTGCACAGTAGATATGATCAATTTTTTTAATTTAAAATTCTTCAGTCATTTTGTGGTAGGTAAGCACTCTTTCAAAGTACAATTTTGGGGTCTGAACTTTAGACATTGACCCATACTGCAATCGTGCTCAGCATGGTGAAAGAGAACAATGTAAATTTATAGTATACAACAGAGAAGCATTTGTGTTCATTCTTTCAAGTAAAGTCTTTTGAGAAGGTATAGTATTGTGAATCCTTGAAGCTACATGGTCATTTTATAGAATTTCTACGCATGTCCGACAGAATGCGTCAATAATGCTCCGATATTAGCATCAATGGGAAAGTAGACATTTCTACCCGTTTATTGCATCGGAATCATAACAAAAAATGGGAAGAAATAGTTTATTATAATTATGCTACAGATGTTCAAAAAGTAATATATTAATTTGATATCTCGGTTACACCTGTTTTATTGGATTCAGTAAAGATCAGCTAAAGAAATACTTTGGCTGTGCAGATGTGAATAACACGATAGAAGGAGGAGTGGGAGAAAATCAATTTGATGCTTCTGGATTGGTTTGGTTTAATTTATTTTATGGCATATCAACCTCAATGGGTTATTCAATGCCGACAAGATTTTTAGGATAGGTTCGTATGAATAAAATATGTATTCTTTGTAAGAAATCAGTTTGTATATCAGGTTTCATTGACGTATGTTTACAAAGAGGGTTTTTGCCGAGAGTCAAATGTATTGCTGGCAATTTTTATTTCAAAAATTTATTGCTGGTAATATTTCCTTTTTCAAAATATGTAATGCTGGTAATATTTTTACTATAACAATACATTTTTATATCTTCATATTGTTTTAACTCCATTTTTTTTTTGGAGGGGGGCACTATTTGTCCATACCAGGGACCCTAACAGATGCTACCACCCCGGGTTAGGGTGAACCTGGTAACATGTTCTTGAAAACCTCTCGATCAGAGGCCTTAATGTCGGATGTAGTTTATCGTGATACCCAGGTTGATGCTTCTGTTTCAACAGGAAAAAGTAGAAAATAATTACGTAAAAATGAATATCAGTGAACTACAAGAGCCGGTAAAATTATGATGAGAACATAGGAATTTTTGGAGAGGATATTTTAGTAGTTATAGAATGAAGGAAAAACATTAAGTAAAGAATTGACTATTTTAAGAGAGAGTGACGCGATATCACGCGAGAAATTTATTCATCACGTATCTTCTGACAATGAAACGGATCGTGATTCAAGACAATTCGTAGACACTGGTGAAGAGAAATGAAAGCGGCTAATGTCCAGGATTGGGTGACGAGATATCTCGAGAGAAATTTTTTCTCGTCTGAATCGCATGAGAATATATATATATATATATATATATATATATATATATATATATATATATATATATTGCTAAAAATTTTCTTTGTTTCATTGACATTGATGATGTAAAACAATTTTTCATGATAATTGTTGTGCTAGTTTCCTTGAAGAAAAATATACAAGAAAAAATATAATTAAAAAAAAAATTAACTCAACCCAGACCGGAAGTGGAACTCCTATATACGATCATCGCTAAAGATGATAGAAAAATGGCCGCTTCTGTGTACCGATCCAGCAAGTACCTGACTCCTCCTGCTATCCTCGACATTTACAAGAACCTCATCAGACGAAAAATGGAATACTGCTACCATATATGGGAGGGAGCCGTCCAGTGTTCACTTTGCACACTCGACAGAGTCCAAAAGCGTCTTGAAGTGCTTGTCGGTGACGAAATTTTTTCCACTCGCAAGCCACTCACTGATCTATCGCTATTTCCATGGTGAGTGTTCAGATGAACTACATTCCTTAGTTCATTCAGTTCTAACCTTCACGGCTAAGACCTACCATGCCACACCCTGCACATCGTAGCGAACTAAACTCATTCCCTTCATACCTCCCCTAGTGAGATGTAAGTTCCACTCAAACAGATTCTTTCCACAAGAATGCTGCCATGTGGTACCGATTCCCAAGAGGCTGCTACCTTGTTCACTACAATCTTAACCTGTTAAAGTCTCGGATTAGCCATTATCTTCCCCAGATATCCGCACAATTTGTACCTCTTAATCTGTAACCTTCTACCTCGAATGACCCCAGGGACTTATACAGGGTGAACATCTCTCTCTCTCTCTCTCTCTCTCTCTCTCTCTCTCTCTATATATATATATATATATATATATATATATGTATATATTGCCAGTTGTTCTTTGCAAAACGTGTATGAAAGAAGGGGTTATTGCCGAAATGCACGAATATTAAATTACATAACCCGACAATCAACAGAGCTATAGTAGCATAATTATAATCTTTGAAAATGGCTACCAGATTTGCCAAAAATCAACAAACATTTGTACAATTACAACCTTCATGAAATACAGAGATGAAAACACTTGTTCGCATATAAGAAATATAATAAAACACTTAACAAAAGTAACCTGTCACTTTTGTTTAATGATAGATATTTAAGAGAGGGTACTACCCCATATATATATATATATATATATATATATATATATATATATATATATTTAAATTAAATATTATATTAAAATTTACCAGTAAAATAATTTGTTCATTACCATATTTGGTATAAACGCAAACATTTTAAAAAAGAAATTCAAAAATCAAACTCAGCGTTGCATTGGCGCGTTCAAAACCAATATCTCATTTTTTTCAATAGCATTTCGGATACAATACATATATTTTTCGATGTCTTCTTATTACTAAGAGAAAAAAACAAGAACAACATCTATTATATACCTAAAGATGTCTGTATGAACAGACGAAAGCTTGTGTAAAATAACAACTAATACGGCAGAAATTTATATGAACAAGGATCAATTCATTCATAACGGATCTAAGGTTTTTGTGTACTATTTGAATTGTTTGCGAGATGGATGTCTCGCCATTTAAAATCATTAATCTTTGCATTAGTTTTGTGTGAATAATTCATGTATTTATATATATATATATATATATATATATATATATATATATATATATATATATATATATATAGAGAGAGAGAGAGAGAGAGTGAGTGAGAGAGATACAGATTTGATACTGACATTAACAACAAGAGGTAATAATCTGTTTCATGCTTGAAAGTAATCTCCAGGCCATATGTGTTGTGCATTGGCTCACTTATTTATATATATTGGTCAATGTGGCATTATGGGTAGCAAGGTCTATTGTATTATCGTAACAGCTATTGGGTATGTACTAACGGTTATTTTATAATTAGAGGTTATAAGTAAAAAAAATTGCGGTCAATTGTAGCTTTTTTATGTGTTAACTTTTTATTTATTATTTATTACTTTAATTTTTTTGTTGATTATTATTATTACATTTATTTACTCAATTTGCATATTTATCTATTTTGTTTTCTTGTTATTTTTTTCAGGGTTTGATTATCTTATTTGCTTAATTTAAAGTATTGACTATTTTATATCATATGTGTTATATATATTGCATATATTTGCATTTTTAATGGTGATATTTTACAACAAATTCGTTTTTAGTTTTTGATTACGTCGTAAAATTTGTTTTCCTGTTTGCATTTTGAGATAAATTCTGTTCATTTATTTAGTAACTAGTATTGGTCTGAGAAGGTGATTATAGCTTTTTTCCTTGCCAATAGAGTTTACAGTTTTTGGATTTGTTGTATGCTGATACTGTTTTCCTTATTTTTAATGATATTTTTGGTGCATTTTGTTTTACATTTCTCATAAATGTTTAGAAAGGGTTGTGCTCTTCGCGTATTTACTATTTTTAAAGGATGTTTTGTGTGCGTAGTTTCTCTGATCCTAGGATCATTCAGGTATTTCTGTCTATATTTTTTTTCTTCTTTATCTGCTGATTGCAATTATTCCTGTGTATATTTTTACTTCATTATCTTCTGATCTATAAATTACAATGGCTTAGAATATATATATATATATATATATATATATATATATATATATATATATATATATATATATATGTGTGTGTGTGTGTATGTGTGAGTTATGGTGAAGCGTGTGTGAACAAATAGAAATATTCATTACCTAGCTGAAAGCAACTTTCTTGTTATAAGAATCCCCATTCTAAATCTAGTCTTGGTTTCGAACTCTGAACACTAAATGCAAAACCAGATTTACAAAGGGAAGCGCATTTGATACCGACGTTACGTACGGAAAAGAAAGCACTTGTTCGCATATAATAAAATATAATGTTTCAAATAACTAAAATAACCACTCAGTCTTGTTTAACGAAACATATATTTAATAGGGGTTGCTACCTAAATATATATGTTTGTATACGTGCTTGCGTATGTGAAGAAAATTACGTCATATTCACTACTTAGAAAAAAAAAGCAAGGTTCCTGATATAAAATTCAGCATTCTCAATGTAGTCCTGGTTTCGAACTCTGAGCACTAAATGCAAAGCCAGATTCGCAAAGCGAATCGGATTAACACATAGCTGGGAAAATTCTGGTTCCTCTCTACGAAACGAGGAACAGTTAATAATGCATTAATGGAAGAGGAATGTTGTGCAGGTATATTAAAACGAACAAACACGCTGCCTACTTTTGTCTTGTTAAATAGCCATAGGGTGAGAATAGTTTCCACTATTCTAATCTAGAACGTAATAATGTCGTCATATTCCGATTGGTTTAGATATAAATTGTCCTACAGGGCATCGAATGATAGATTTACAACTTGTGAGATAATAAGATTGCTCGCCTACGGCCGAAATCTTGACCGCAAGAAGGCCAATTCGCTTGCATTATCCGAGACTTTCTCGGTCCACTTCTCATTATCGATTAATTACTGATCAGTAAATGACTAGTAATGACAAATAAAAGAGGTGGTCGCCACGGATAGTTCAAGCGAACTGACGAAATATAAGGATGAGTAAAAAAAAAAAGAAATATCGCCAGAAGATGGATTACTATAAAAAATAAGAATAAAATGAAATTCATTCTAGTCATGAAATTACTGAGTTAGGAAGAACAAACTTCATAGACCTGCTATCTAATAATATTTGTGACTCCTCTACAGTAACAAATAGCAATCTGGTACTCTAACAACTAAATTATACACCTGATTATATATATATATATATATATATATATATATATATATATATATATATATATAATTATTTAAAAAAAATATGATTACATTCCTACACAGCAATAACATGTTTCAAAAACAGAAGCTAAAAACTTCCAATTTATATATTTATATATATGAAGGGCCGAAAACAGAGATCTAGTGCACTACGTGCCACAAGGTCCTCAAACGACCCTACACAGATTTTGAATTCAGAGTTGTCCTTCTCCCAGACCAGTTACCATCCAAGGCTATAGAACCCAGTCTATCCTGCTATTTATCCATAGCTGGAGGAAGAAGAAGAGGATTAATACCTTTCCCAAGAGTATTAGCACGTATTCGACTGGAATTCGGACACGATTCTCCGATTCCTCAATCCGAGCCGCTATCGACTTCTTCGCCTTATATAGGGTGCGATGGATAAATTGTCGACTAAATTACACAAAAATCTCATTTTAACAGATATATTTACCAAAATTACACAAAAATATCTTGAAATACTAAAGAGTAAATTTATTCAATGAAATCGTGATTGGCTTCCATCACGGCTTCCAGAGGACTTCGTAATCTCCTGTAACTCTTCTGCACGATTTCCTTGTTTAAGTTGGTGAATGCAGTCATAATCCTTGCCTTCAGTTGATCTCTGGTGTTACCGGGGAATTTTGTTGGTATATCGCTCAACTACTCCTCACACAAAATAATGAAAGGGTTTGCAGTCTGAGTAGTTTGGTGGCCATATATAAAGGGTGATGTGGTCGCAGAAATTGTCTAACTGGTATGACTATGTTCTCAAGCTTGTATAGCATGGTGCAGAGTACTCTTGACATGCATAGTTCTTCCAGCAGCCACCTTCTTGATCCAGGGCAGCACTGTCTTTTCAAGGCACTCTGTCTTGAGTATGAAGCTCTAACCAAACAACTCGGGAGTTCTTTTCTTATCAGAACGATCAAAGTGAGTTTTCCGAGCTGCGTACCTTCGTAATCACCTTTAGACTCATTCAAATTTTCCGAAACCTTTGCACTGTCGTCAGATTGACACCAAAACACTCTGAAATGTTCGTATTGGATAATCCAGCGTGAATACAAAGCAGTACAGCATAACGTTTCCAAATTTCTGGCAGAATGAATTGTATCGTGGTGCTTTTTTTCTTTCTCATAGACGGTGCCCAAATGAACTACTATTCTGTGCGGTCGATAAAATCAAAATCAAACAACGCACATGGGCGAAATTCAAAATATAAAATAGCGACAATTACCCATCGCAGATTATATATTTCTTCGTTTAGGTTTGTTTTTCTGATGAATTCTTAAAGAACGAAACGCGTCACACGGAAACTTTTTTCACTTTCTCAAATATTATTTCCTTCACAACTCTTCTTGATATAAAAAAAAGTTATATATCGTTATCCTCTCACAGACGCACACACTCTCACGCATATATTTACCCATCACACCTTGTATATATCTATCTATCTATATGGTGCGATGGGTAAATTGACGCCATTTTGTATAGACAAATGCATAATTATAATAAAACATTACGGTACCAAGTCACTTTTAAAGAAAAGAAAAGAAATAAAAAAAAATTCATATAAGTTTGATATATATGTTTGATATTGCCTTTTTTGTTTTGATATAACGCCAAAAAGGCGCGAAAAACCCAAACGGCTGCAAGAATTCAAAAGATCACTATAATTTATTGAGTTATTTCTTAGTACGACTATGCTCGCTCACAGACCGAAGTCCATGACGTGGTCTTGGTGCTACCATGAGTTATTATTATTATTATTATTATTTCCTTCCACTTTTGTTGTATATACATTTCCTTCCGGGTCCCAACCAAAGACCTAAGGCCAGAAATGACTTCATGACATTTTCCCCTGATCATTTTTATACGAGGAATACCTTAATTGAATCTCTGGGAACGTTTTTCAATCAATCCGAGGGCTCCAACTACAACTGGAATTATTGATGTCCTCATGTGCCACAATTCTTAGATTTCCACTTTAAGATCCCTGTATTTTGATATTTTTTGAAGATCTTCTTGGGCTCATGTTTTCCACTGACATGAAGTAGAGTTACTCTATCGAATCAGTTGCTACGTCTACTGCAAGGAACGTTGGCTCACTGTGACGTGCCAGAAAACTTTTAGCATCTTGCATATTTATAAATCTACCATAAATCCGTGAATTTACTACTGCCATATCTGTTCTTTAGCTCCTGCTGTACATCTCGAGATTCTTGAAAAATTTCAAAGAAGTTTCTGTAATATAATCCTTCCGGATCTGACGTCACGACTTTAGTCACATTCTCCCCGACGTGACATGGCTTCTCTCTGTCGTTTCTACAAATAATTTCACGGAAATTGTTCTGCTGAGGTTTTTTCCCCTAGTGTCTCTACTACGTGAATTTAAGTTTGCTACTAGATTGGCAATCAGTTCTCACTATTTTACTGATGAACTAGCGAAATGAAACCGTCAATTCTATGATAATAATTTCTTTTCTCACACTTCTCACTTCCGATTTCTTCCTTCCACACCATTTAAAATGCTCAGAAAATTCAATTCAATTGATATCTTCTGTCTTCTTGAACCCAGTTCTTTTATTGTCCTTTCCTCAATCATCTCCACTAAAGTCTTCTTATTCTTTTTCACACCCTGTAAGTTGTCTACTTTCTACTGGCATTATCGAATTGCTTGGGGTGAAATTATTAAAAAGATACGTTTGTAGATCAAAATCCTGCACACTCAATAGACATCTTCTATGGTCCGAATCAGTGACCGCCGTTTGGCTGTCCCCAACAGAGCTTCTTTTCTGTTATTCTCCCTGATATAACGCTAGAAAACGTAAACACGACATTAACTCTGTTATAATAGCTGTTGTATTAACTATATTGTATTTATCGATGCAGTTTTAACAGAGAGGTCATCACCAACTACAAATATTTGAAAAGGAATGCTGTGGAGGCAAAGGTTAAGAAACACAGATTTAGATCAAGAAAACAGGTCACAATTCGGGCTTATGTAAATGATCCGGGATGGGTTTAATGATATTTTCCGACTCCCATTCCAAAATCAGTATCATGATGTTTTCTTATCAAAAGACTTATTGTTAAAAATGGACAGGGCTGGGACTTTTTCAGCATCATCTCATACAGGACAAGATAAAAAACAGTTGACTCAAAGCGAAACACTCATAGCATGAATTTGTGCTTTCATATCAAGTGATTATTATTGAAATTGAATTGATAACTGAATAAAAGTAACCTTCTGTACAGATCTATGGACATTGTGTTGTATTGAAGATGGCAGACAACTGCCCAAAGGTTTTGCGCATCTGCATCCCGACAAGAATAATAACGGCGAATGAAAACAGAATTTAATTTTTATTATGTCAGGCAGACTGCATCAATTAAAATTGATTAAAAGCAAAAGAAGACGAGCGAAGGGGAGACATGACAAGATTATATATAAAAAAAATCAAATTTGAGAATATGCGTGAATAAAGGGAAAATGCCATTAGAATGAAGGAGAAAAAGAAGAAAAGAGAGAAGAAAACGATTAAAGAAATGAAGCAAAAAAAAAAAAAAAAAGAAAGAGGCAATGTCAAGGAAGGGACAAATAAAAAAAAACAACAAGAAAAAAGACACAAAAAAAAAACAAAACAAAAAAGACAAATATACCTGGTGTAACAGCAAAATTGTCCAAATTGCATAACAGCAAAATTGTTCAAAACATGTAAAAGCAAAATTGTCCAATTATTAGATTAAGCTCTGAACCGTTGTATCTTAGAAATGATTAAAGATATCTTACTGGAATTCACCGAGGCTTCTATAATACTATTGGACTCGACTTCAATTGCGTTTTGCATGAAACTTCGAGTTGTGCAAACGGTGAGGATAATATATATATTTATATATATATATATATATATATATATATATATATATATATATATATATATATTGTGTAATTGTTCAATTGTAGGATTAAGTTGTGAACCGTTTTATCTTAGATATATCTCTTACTGGAATTCTCAGAGGTTTTTATAACATTACTGGACACTACTTTAAGCAATTAGAATCTATAAATACTCTCCAAGCTTAACGGAAGAATCGTGATGAAATTTATCATAAACGAAAATGATATGTTCATCATTAATTAATTATAGCTAAGTATCAGAAGCTCATGAAATATTGAAAGTTCAAATATATTTATATATTATTCCAGAATCATTTTCCAACGTATTAAAGATGATTTTCGCTCTCTTTAACTTTCTTAATTTCTGTCCTTGAGCAACAAGACGGCTCACACGTTTTAAGTACGATTTCATTTTCAAGTCCTTTTTCACTGCTCTTCGGACCGTCATCGGTGAAACTCCTATCTCACGTGCCAAACGTCTTATGGAATGTGTAGGATCTTTTCTAATTGATCTCTTTAGCTCTTTAAGTTGAAATGGTGATCTCTATTCCTGTTGTGACTTCCTGATCCAGTTTTCCTCTCTACTGTTGCCTCTTTTTTAAACTCATTCACCGTTCTCTTGGTGATTCTTGAATGGACTTTGAAGATGGCAACCACAGTATGAATGCTGGTACCATTACTGAAGGCCTGAATGATTTTTCCTCTCACCATTGCTCAGTTGAGAAGTAAGTGCGACTGACACAAAACGATTTGACCTGTTCTCTTTCTAGCTGAATAACTCAAAAAGGGTCTCCGTTTGATTCTTACGACAAGTAGTATAAAGATGGCTAAGCGTCTTATCTGAAAAAATGGAAAAAAGAAACTAGTTAAATGATTGTTTAGATATTAAAAATTTTGTGGGATGGACAGTTATGCTGTAACATGATTTAGATAATTTTTCTGTTACATCCATTAATGGCGTATATACAAGAAGGAAGTGTTATTCAAAAATTAGAAGGCAATAAAGCCACTAAGACCCAAGGTGTGAGTGTGAAAGAAAAAGAGAAAAATGAAAAACATTATTAAGGAGAGAGAACCATAAAAGAACAGGAATTAAATAGATAAAAATAACGATTGACACTGAATTTAGTTTTTGAAGATCAAAATTGTCTGAAAAGCAAGAGGTCAGAAGAGATTTTCACAAGTGAGAAGTGCGAGAAAAAACTATTAGCATAGAATTTACAAATTCATCTAGGCACTTCAATTGTAAAATCTTACAGATACATCTAGTCACTTAAATTGTAAAATGCTGAGACCTAACTGCCAATCTAGTACAGTGCTTAAATTCGTAATAAACAAGGTACCAAAAACGAAAGCTCATCAGAACAATTACCATGAAAATATAGAAAACGCACAGGGAAGCTATGTTACAGCAGTGGGAAAGTGATTGAAGCAAGATTTTGCCACGACACTTTCCGAAAAGAAACAAATTGTGTGTGAATCAGCATACAGTATGAAAGCAAATTTATTTTGTAGTTACATTTCCTTAACTTTTCGGTAGCACTCTGTATATCTTCACGTTTACATACAAGTGTACGAACAATATATCATACATACAACATATATCTGTGACAAATTTGCGTTCTCTATTGAACTAGAGGTACTGATATATATATATATATATATATATATATATATATATATATATATATATATATATATATATATATATGTGTGTGTGTGTGTGTGTGTGTGTGTGTGTGAATGTATGTAAAAATTTCAGATAGGGTATATCTATAATAGGACAATATGAATAAAGACAAAAGGAAAACGACGTCTTTCATCATCTGAGGTTTTATCAAAGGTAAGTGGAAGGATTTTATTTTGTAACAAGTATTTATATACAAGAGCAAAAATGGTAATGTTTTTTTTTTTCAAAATGATCCAAAATGAACGCTCATAAATATTTACCAGGTTGGCTGAAAAGACAGACAAGTTATGGAGGACACAAAGAGGTATGACTCAATGTCTAATAAACGAAACTGAATAACTGAAAGTATTTGAAAAAAACATTTAAAATAAAACCCTTTTTTTTATACTTGCATGGCTATATAACATCTTATATAAAAAATAAATGTTAACAATTTTCAGGCGATTCAAATTTCGCCATTAGGTTGTTTGCAAGTTAAAAAACGACTGCGGTTAAAATTTCATTTTTCTTGTGTTCTTATAATTTTTTTCTTTTCTGGACGTATGTAGAAATTGCCCGGATGTTCTGTATGTCCGAGCGCTATTTTTATTCGTTATTCTTTTTGCCGTTATGAGGATGATTTTACTTTTACTCTTAACGAATGTATTTATGTATCTAGAGTTATAAGAATGTTTTTATTTCGCAAATATGGTCAGCACATATTTATATACACGTGTGTGGGTAATTGTGTTAATCAAATCTGAACTGGTTAAGCACCTGATCTTACACGGTTGTATTTCAGGCAAGCAATTTGGCTTTCGCTTTTGTAGGTCAACTTTTCATGAGTAATCGGTTATTGCTGAAAAAGTCTATCAAGCTTTAGATAAGAATGGTGAAGATCGGGCTGTTGCTTTGGACACATCTCGAAGGCATTTGACTGGGTTTGGCATGCGGGTTTTCTTCACAAGTTCACAAAGATTGTTATTTCTGGACAATTTTTTGATCTGATTCAGTCTTTCTTTCAAATCGCGAAATGTAAGTTGTCTTGAACGGCCAATGTTCTAGATATTTTGTATTAATGCAGGTGTCACCCAGGGATCTATCCTTGGTCTTACATTGTTTCTAATTTCCATCAAAAAAATTTCAGATATCATCAGTTCTCAACTCGGAATCTATGCTGATGACACAACTATTTATTCCTGTCTAAATTAGTATGTCTAATCGGTTTGCTATGGTCAAATTGGCAGCTGATCTCAAAAGTGGCCTACAATCTGTTGTTAACTAAGACAAGGATTAGCTTATAAATTTTAACGCCTCCAAAATAAAAATGATTTCATTTAATCACCATATGAATAAAGACAAAAGAAGGATCGATCCTAGCTAGTAGGCAACCGGACGTCTAGCCACACTGATGAGCTGTGATACAGCGAATCAGTCCGTCTGTAGATGACAGTATATATCTATCTATCTATCTATCTATATATATATATATATATATATAGTCATCCACAGACAGACTGTTTCGACGCATCATAGGTCATTAGTGTCGCTAGACATTGCTTCAAGCCGGGATCGAAACCCGACTGATTCAGTCAGAGATTTTCCCACAACCAATCGGTTGAAATAAAGGCGAATTTTTACGTACTTATTCTGTTCTGACTGAGAGAGCTCAATTCAGGGATGGGGAAGGGCCTTGTAATCTTAGTAGTAATAGTCATTGTTTACAAATTCGCACTTATCTTCCAAGAGTGTACAACCGAATTTAAGTTTTTCGGGTGCGTATATATAAGTAATTAACGGAAAGGGTACATCGGCGTGGTGTAATGGTTGACAAGCTCGTCTCAATAAAACAGTTACGACTAACTAGTGGCTTCGATCCTCACCGGGTGCCCCCTACTTTTGGCCTTGTGCCACATTTAATCTACGCTTAGAAAATCAATATACAGTGTAACCCGGATATAAGAGACCCGGATATAAGAGAAACCCGAATATAAGAGAGATTTTATCTGGTCCCAAATTAGAGCCTGTGTTAATGTATATAAATTAGACCAAACCCGGATATAAGAGAAACCCGGATATAAGAGAAACCCGGATATAAGAGACTTCTTCTCCGGTCCCGACAACTCTCTTATATCCGGGTGACACTGTATAAGTCATGAACTGAATAAAACTGACGAAAGTGCTCGATTTAAACTACAGGGCCTTTAAAAATATTTAGTTACTTTCTTGCTTCTTAACATCTTCTCTAGACAATAGTTCTTGTATTATATTTGTTAAAAGTTTCCAGAATCCTCTGCATGGTCGGTTCACTCTCGCTCTATGAATGGTCTGACTGCTTCTAGGATATGACATGCAAGAACCAAGTTAGACGAAAAATGGAGTATTTCTGCCGTAAAAAAACTAAGCTGTTCAATTATTACGCCTTACCTCCGTATTCCAGGCTTAAGTTGAAACATTGGTTCCCGTACGATCACCGAAGTTAAGCAACGTCAAGCCTCGTCAATACCTAGATGGGTGACAGCTTTGAAATAACATGTGCTGTAAGCTTGGATGTTTGGGTAGTGTAATGGATAATGGCCGGGAATTGTTAATCGGACAGCAGAGTTTCAATTCCAGTTGGGTTCGTTATATTCACTTACACGCCTATACTCTTGGGAAAGTGTTGAAACTACCTATTCCTCACAAATATGCGTCAATTAGTGAGAATTGTATCATTAAATCAATATAATCTCCCAAAGAAATTACTAGAATCTAAAATAATTTCTGGCTTTAAATAACCCGCAAAGGGTTGAGAAGCTGTAAAAAAAAAATGAATGAATCAATCAATCCTCAGTATTTTAAATGTAAGAGGAAATTTCCAATCAGCCTTTTCTCAAGAATTGCTAATTTGTGGTAGAGTGTATCACATGTATGCACCATAAGCACTATAATCTTAATATTGTCAAGTCAGTTGTTATTTATCCTCCTTATAACAATAATCTTTATTTCCTACCACTTCCTGTTCCGATCATATCACATCTCACTTATCATAACTATTTTAACAGTAACTCTGTACCTTGAGTAGCTCACGAACCTTGTATTGGGTGAAGTTTAGTATAACAAATATACATTTATCCTAAGGATGTAAATAATTCTGAAAAAAAAAAAAATGAAGCGGGCGTGTAGGTAATTAAAACTGTCATAACATTCCGAGGTTAGTGCGAATTCACAATGAAATATTAATATCATAATTTTTCAATATCTCGACTAAAAAAAGAAGAAATATTTAAATATACATAGTAAACTTCTTGTATCCAAGTATATAATTAATATATCACACATACACCATAACTGTGAAAGACTTGTGCCAACCGATGAACTATAAGCACTTATATATATATATATATATATATATATATATATATATATATATATATATATATATATATATATATATATATATATATATACTGATATATATATACGTATATATATGAATATATATATGTAATATATATATATATACTGATATATATATATATGTATATATATACTATATATATGTATATATATACTGATATATATATATATATATATATATATATATAAATACATATCAGTATATATATATATATATATATATATATATACAAATATATATCAGTATATATAAATATATATACCATTATATATATAGACATACATATATATATATATATATATATATATATATATATATATATATATATATATATATATATATATATATATATATATATATATATATATATATATATATCAGTATATATATACTGATATAATATATGTATATATATATATACTGATATATATATATATATATATATACTGATATATATATGTATGTATATATGTATATATATATATAGACTGATATATATATATATATATATATATATATATATATATATATATATATATATATATATATAGTTCGTAAGTAAAGTGTGGGACCATACATTTTAGCCACATTAACATTCACACTTACATACGCTAACAATAGACAAGTAGTACTCTGCTTTTACTTCGCAATCATGTCCGTGGGTCGTTCGGTAACGGGGCATACTTCCAATCAGTTGCATATGTTGCATAAATACCGAGATGCTGCAAGCTCCTCAGTGATGTCGGGACACAGAAGCAAGCGCCTAACTTTGCCCCGCAGCAGAAATTCACCATTTTGCGCGATTATAAAGGTAAACAAAGGAAATGACACCGACAGACGCTTCAGTGTCTCGGTAAACATACCCTGCGCGTATTAATATGACTGGGGAAGAGGCAAAAATACGAAAATGACACAATGAGATTTTCATGATACCAATGAATATAACAACGGAAGAAGAAAATGGCAATTTTTAACATTCTCTGGCGGAGACACGCTAAATTTGTTACAATGCATATATTTATTTTTTTCAAATCGTTTTTTTTACTTTCTATTATTGTTTGCTTCTTTAATTTGTTATAGTGAGCGTATTAAGTCTCTCAATGGAATCTTTTCTTTCATTTTTACTATTTTATTTATTTATAATTGATTTTCATTATAATGTTTGTCTGTTCTTCTTTTTGTCCCCTGATTTAATTTCTCTTTGTTTTTCTTTTCGCTTTTGTTCTTCGTTTTTATTCTTTCTCTTCCGCTAACGTTATTCTATCTAGCGATCATTTATAAAGAATTAATGTCTTGTTTTATAGCATTTTCTTCCATTTTCGGAGTTCTCTTTCACTTTCTCTTCATTTTATCTCAACATGAATAATGATTCCTTATAAGGAAACGGCTAATATTAACATATATATATATATATATATATATATATATATATATATATAGTAATATTAACCGTTTCCTTATAAAGAATTATTTGCCATTCATTAACTGTGCAGGCAGTGTTACTTTGACTGAATTTTATAAAAAGATTAATGTCTTGTTTTATTGCATTTTATTCTATTTTAGGAGCTTTCTCTCCTTTCTATCTCAGCATCATGTTTCCTTATAAGGAGACGGCTAATATTACCACGCACACACACACACACACACACACACACACACACACACACACACACACACATATATATATATATATATATATATATATATATATATATATGGCAATATTAGCTGTTTCCCTATAAGGAAATATTTGCCATTCATTAACCGTGCAGACAGTGCTATTTTCGATTGAAATTTATGTAATATTTCTACTGTTAAGTTCAGTAACTATTATCACTCTTTCCAATATTGATTGGGATTTCCTTCCTAATCTGTTGTTTGTATTGAACGACAGCATTTTCATTATGTCATTATTTATGTCTTTATTTTCTCTGTGATATACATTTTAGTTGTTGCGGCTGGTGAAATTCACAACTGGTGTGGTTTCTCTCATTTGGTACAGTTCTTTGTGATCTGAGTAAACCGTTGTATACAGCTGACATTATAGATATATTTCAACAGGCTTGGCGCCATGCATGAATTGAAAGTTTTGATCTGATGAGGCCATTTAAGAATGCTACTCGACGTTTTAGGTTAATCATTACGTGTCCACCACCAAATTTTAATAATATTGTTTCTTTCTACCACTGGTCTTAATATTCTCTTGCATTAGAATGTAACTCTATTTTTAATTCATCATTAAAAATTACTTTTTGTCCCTTTCCTGTGTCCCATGTCAAATGTTCTTTTGAACACCTCAATCTTCTATTCCGAGGTTTTTTTTTGTTAATGATGTATTTTCCGCTATACGCCGATTCAATTTTTTCGTAATATTCTGCGTACTGTATCAAATGAAACATCAATGTTAAGACTGAATTCACTCCTTTCTTGTCTGGTTGTTAATTTTGGATTTCCTACCTGTCCACTTAAAACACTTCCTGTAGTAGCAAACATCTTTTGGCTGGTGTGAACACTGTTTATTGACATTCCCAGGTTTATCTTGCATTGAGTCATCTTCAAAGACAAAACCACCATCTTTGTTTCAGCAGAATTTTTAGCCATTATTTTAGTATAAAAAGACTATGTTCAACTACAATAACTTGCCAAGGCAACTTACACTCATGTTAGTAAGATTACTACTTACTTAGAAATTTGCCTATTATCATAGTTTTATCATCTCAAATCTTTTATCGACCCAATAGTCTTGCATCATCATTTTTCAGCTTCAAGCTGTTTGAAGCGGTTTATACCACCCCTCTTCTTCCTCCAAAAACCCTACGTACATTTCTTCTTCTTCCTCCAAAAAACCTATGTACATAGCTTATCTCTTTACTTCCCCGTTTTTTCTTTTTCACTTTTTCTCCTTTTCCTTTTCCCATGTCATTTCCGTAGAGTTGACCGATTAAATAGGTCAATGTATGATCCTTACCCCCTCCTTCCCCAATATTAAGTATTATAATAAAAAGAAATATAAAAATAAATTTTAAAACTCTCCCTTGTCTTTGTAAATTCGACCATGTATCTCATACCATCCCTCACTACTCTCTATGTCAACTTATATAAGCTTAATACTGCCCGTCAAAGTGTAAATTTTAAATTCATTTTTCGTTTCACCTTTTGAAAGTGAAGTCTGAAGATCCAGAGAAAAATAAAATTCTCTGGTGAAATAAATTATAACAAATGAAGCCTTAAAGTGGTCTGTTTTTCTTTAATTTAAATTATTCGCTCTGAATTAGTATTGAGCTCTCAGGATTTCATCCTCCTTGGGATTATCCATACGGATTACCAAGATTTTTGTTTCTTATATATCTATTGGTTCTTCATCACAGTAGATAGGGAGGAGTAGATGCGATAGGCAAGAATAAACTACAGAAAAAGTCAAAACTGATCGTTGCATTTAAGTATTGCATTAATATTTAAGCCTCCCTTTTAAAAGTTCAACGATAATTCTTCTGTCGCCACTCAATTTAAAGGCAATTTGATGTACGTATATCCTTACTTTTTCGCACAAACAATTACTTTTATTTAATGGGTGACTTTCGCTGGATTTCGCAATTAATTTCGCTTGTTCTCAAATTTATTTTCAACTTATAAAAATTGTTATCATACAAAAAAAAAAAAAAAATTGTGACACACTGACATTCGCATTTATTATATAGAAGAAGATGGGCTATTGATATTAGAGAGTTGTGTCCCTTTAATCGAAAAAGTGTGACACAGTAACACGCTGACATTTTCATTTATTTCATAGATATATATATTGTCTAAACTGTGTTATATTTATAGAGGTAGAATGCTCAATATCGGCGATAGAGTGTTTTGATGGATTAACATTTTATAATGACTGTCAGTTTCACGCCTCAGTTCAAGCTATGCAGTTGTACCGATTCATGACAAAAATCGACGAAAAGCTTCCGGAATTGGACAATTAGAAGTGTGTCGTCTTCCATCATGACAACGCCAGATTTCCTGTTACGCCTACAGTACTCATGTGACATTGAACCTCCAGATTATCGCATATTTCGATCCCTCTAAAATTTTGTTAATAGAAAGAATTTAAGTTTTCGCGAAGACAGTAAAAAAACATTTCGACCAGTTCATCATGCGGTAAGATGCCAAGTTCTAGGAGGATGGAATCATGAAGGTACTTCAAAGATGAAGAAATGCATAAAAAATCGTTTAATATAAATATATGCAAATATCTAAATATTGTCATTAAAATTCACTTAAAAACTCTTTCATTCACACACTTTATATATATATATATATATATATATATATATATATATATATATATAAAGTGAAAATTGAAGTCAACACGCAGAGGTTACAGACTGTTTCATGCTAGACGCAATCGTCAGGCCACATGTGTTGTTTTTTTTCCTCGACTATTTATAAAAAAACAACACATGTGGCCTGATGATTGCGTCTAACATGAAACAGTTTGTCGCCTCTGAGTGTTGACTTCAATGTTCAATTTTCACTATATATATATATATATATATATATATATATATATATATATATGATTTCAATTTTCACTTTTATATTTACATACGCTCTATCTCTGATATTAAGCACTTTATCTAATGAATAGTTTTGTTATTTTTACAGGATTCTTTCTATTGAAATAATACGATTCATTGTTTAATGATTTTCTAAGCCCGGCTTAGATGTGGCATAAGTCCGAATTTAAGGGTCACCCAGTGAGGATTAAACTCACTACTCAGTTGTAACATATCTAGCAAGACAAGCTTTCTAACCATTAGACCACGTCGAGGTGCCTTAATATTCATTATATAGATAAAAATCCTGGATTGTAATGCAGAAAATATAACTGATGCAACAGCTAAATTACTTAAGTATTGGTGTTAATTTTTCACTGCACTGGTTAAGTCGTATATAATAATATATAGGAATGTATTTTTTCGCTTAATATATGTTATGGTCTTACTGGGTAAGACAAACGGAGAAACGTAAGTAAACTCACACGTAAAGCTAATAAGTCGATATGAATGTTTAATTAATAATGTTGCGTTTGGGAGAGAAAAGAAAGAAAAGATAAACGGAACAAACAAACGAAAATGAGACGAATTCATGAGTAACATGTACACGAGCACAAGTGGTCACCTGATCAGTTTACGCGATTGTACTTGTGCGGAAATCGCTTCACATGGATTCAAACCGATTCTCGTTCACGTGATCATTTGAAAACGACAAAGCGATTGAAGGAAAGAAATGAAGAAAGAATTAAAGATTTTTTTTTTTTAATATTATTTTTTATTCTTTTATTGCTGATTTCGTTTCCTTGTTCTCTTCTCTCTCGAAATAATTGCCTTGCAGACTGACAATCACGCGACGACGTTTTAGCCTTGAATTTGGAAAGTCACAAACGATCATCTGGTAAGGTAAAATAAATAAATAAATAAAAATGAGCTTAAAATAATTCTGTTCGTCTGGCCGAAAGCAAAAACTACATTTTTAGCAGAGGCATTTGTTTTGTCGTCGTTCGTTGGTATTCATGATAGTCTCCTGTCAGAAGTATGTAATTAAAATGTCAAATCTTCATCCTTGTCCTTTCTTTCATGTTTCCAACATGATTTTTGTCATTGGCATAAAATTCTTCTTCCTCTTCGGCAAAATAAGATATTGCTGATCATGATTTTTCTTTCTTCTTCACTATTTATTTATTTTTTTTCCATTCAGAAAATATAAATGCAATGCACTTTTATATTTTAAAAAATTCTGACTGGCCAATAATACAATAATTTAAAAATCATAATGACATTTTAGCTTTTAGGGATATTATCTAATTATATAAACGTGTCTAATAATTTGAATTCATTTTGTTTTAACTATATTCCTCATTTAGCTCCTAGGAGCTCTTTCAAATACACCAAAATACTCGTGCTTCAAATAACAATAATAATGTCAAAAAATATCCAATTCCTTATAAGGAAATATTCACTGACCGAACAGCGTTACTGTCGGTTGAAATTTATAAACTTTTTCTCTTAAAACTGTTTCTTATGAAAATAGCCTTCATAAATCCACTAAATGTTATAGGTCTTTCGAGTATGGATGGGAATTACTTTTCTAACAGTTTGTTGAATATAATGTGGATAGAAAACATCTTAATATTATTTTTCATTCTAGTTATATGCGCCACTCGTTTTAATTATTTTTACTGCTAGAAGTCTTCAAGCGATGTACATTTTGCTACTTGTTAAAGCTTTTAGCGTGTGATTATGTAGCGCCAGTCTTTAGAGTCTGATAGCGGATTGCGTTCTTTAAGAACTAAAGAAATCATTGATCTTAGAAAACAGTTTTAATTAGTTGACAGTTTAGACCAGTCATGGGCAAAATGCGGCACTTTCTGCATGTCCCTCCTAATTTCACGAGGAAAATACAGTTCTGGGTATGACGTTAAACTGCATTCGGCAGCAAGGCCTCTGGGCGGTAGATTGGAGGTCTAGAGGAGCGTGGAACCACCTGTTAATTTTTTTATTTCACGAGGGAAAAATACAGTCCTGAGTATGACGATAAACTACATCCGACAGCAAACACTCTGATCGGTTGATTGGAGGTATCGAGGATCGTGGAACTACCTCTTCGTTATTTTTGTCCCCAAGTCTACCCAGACTCGGTGTAGTAGTACCTGTTAGGGTTTCAGCTATGGGTAAAGAGTGAACCCCTAAACAAAAACAAAAAAATATATTGAAAATATATTTACAAAATTTAAAATTACTGCACTATATATATATATATATAATATATATATATATATATATATATATATATATATATATATATATATATATATATATAAGTGAACATAGAAGTCGACACTTAGAGACGACAGTCTGTTTCATGCTAGATGCTATCGTCAAGCCATGTTTGTATCTAGCATGAAACAGACTGTCACCTCTAAGTGTTGACTTCTATGTCACTTTATATTTACACACACTCTGTGCCTGATATTGAGCACTTTATCCCATAAATATAGCACATCTTAAGACTATATATATATATATATATATATATATATATATATAAAAGAAATAATCACACATCAGTAATATTAATGGTATTATTGGCGATGGATGTCGCCAATAATACCATTAATATTACTGATTGATTCTATGTGATTATTTCTTTGTATATAAATATATGCTGCCTAATGTTTTATATATATATATATATATATATATATATATATATATATATATATATATATATATATATATATATCCCAGCGTTTTAGACGCATGAAGGTTAAAAGTTTACTTTTTACTTTACTCCACATTTTAGTGTACGTATCTTCTGTCATATACTAAATCTTCTCTGCTTTTGCAACCCAAACTACATCTTTCGCACACAAAATATTGAATTGAGACAGTGTTCTTCCGAATTTGCCTCAGATTACTTATGGCGATTTTCTAAGAATAGCTTAAATGTGGCACAAGGCCGAAAGTATGGAGAACCCAGTGAGGGTCGAACACTCTACCAGTCGAAATTGTTCTCTAATTTTTTCATACCCAGTAAACCCTTGTGTCTTAGTGGTTTTACTGTCTTGCTTGGCGTAAATTCGATTAAAAAATAGAAGTTCTCCGAGCAGTTCAAATAGGTTTTTGTACGTGATTTTCAAGTGCTTTTGCAGAGTCTATGATATATAGGTATTCGGCTAATAAATATATCACACAGACATATTTGGTTAGTTGTTTATTTCTCGCGAGTAGCATGTAAAAACCAAAATTTCGAACCCTGATTTTAAAAGCTAGTAAGAGTGTTCTTTAACAAGGTCCTCACTGTTGTAGCCTTGTGCTTGATTTTGACTAAATTTAACAAGTAAATAATAATTTTATTCAGTATCACCTCATGCAAAGCAATAAAGTCTCTTAGACACAAGAGGTTACAGGGTGTGGAAAAATTAGAAACTGAAACATTAATAATGAGCGGGAACAGGAAAGAGTAATCAGTACAGTAGTGATTGACATTGCATGTAAATTTTTGCAGATTAAAGTTGGCTTTAAAGCATGGAGCCAGAAGGGCGTTCCACAATCGAGAAGTGCGAGAGAAAAAACTTTTAGCATAGAACTTATAGTTACGTCTAGCCAGGTCACCTGTAAATTGGTGTAAATTAATGCGCTCACATTCATAAAGTCTAGTTACCATAGCAAAGAGCTCATCCGAACGGTTGCCATGAAAGTATTTGAAGAAAAGACACAGGGAGGCAACATTACTGTGGTGGGCAAGTAACTCAAGCCGAGCAGCCAGATCAGGACCAATAATATTGCTGGTTCTTTTTCTTTTGGATTAAATTTTGCTTAAATGTTTGGCGGACAGTAATAATTAGTAAATTAATTTTCCAATCCGTTGTTAAAGAGTTCAGCACTTACTAATGTTCATCTATCGTGGCATTGTGCCAAACTAGGATAGTATTTGTAAATAAAAAAAATGCGTTCATGCCCTAGATTAATAGTTAGCAAGTTAGGTCCCAGGGCATAGTTAGTAATCATGGCAACATAGTTGCTCCCTTATCGGGCACTTTTCAATTCCTACGCAAGAAAAATTCCTATCATTTTCCCTTTCTATATGCATGTCATTTCAGGACGCGGAGTAATTCTGGCCTCTTTACCACCTTTCCTTTTCTTTGTAGTCCATATTCCGTCATCTGTTTACTTAAATTCTTCAGTAGGTTACTTGCTATTTAACGGGCTTCTGCGGTCTTCATTACGCCGTGTGTGTGTCAGATTCTATGAGCTTTCCACTTTATATGTCCAAGGAATTCCAGCTCTATTTTTATCGTTAGCAGTAGTTTTGTTGTTCTTCGTTTTCTTCTTAAAAGTTTCTCGCTTTTTACAATCTCTGTCCATAAGTAGAACGATTAAACTGTTACTAGTGGTGATACGTTTTTTTTTCGTTCATTCATCAGCTTTTATTTCTTCAAGGGATATCGCCAACAGATTCTAGAAATGTTTAACGGGAGAAGCAAAGCTTTTCTATGCTGAACGAAATTGTAATTCGACGGAAACAGCTGGTCTTTGTCCGGAAATGAACGACCAGCTGACGAGACGCTCTTTCCAGCAGTGGGGAGAGCCGGATGACCAGGATGACCTCCCACTGGTCTCTGGCCCTTCTTGGAAACTGAGCGCTTCCAAACTGACATAGAAAACGGTGGGAAGGATGGTGTTGGGAGTGGAGTCGTATTGTAATTCTGAAGTGTTCTCGAATGAAACCGCCGGATGGAAAACGATCACACGGCAGTTTTTGTCGAATAGAAACAATTAAACTGTTTCTTAATTTTTAGCTCCTTTTAGTACTTTTTTTCTTCATTAGAATGAATGAATTGATCGATGGTTATATATGGAAGCGTCATGTGCGTTAACTTTGGACATTTTTTCTGGCCTGGAAAAAACAGACGAATTATTTTAACTAATAGCAAAATATCTTAGATTTTCTTACTGAGAAATTGGGATCAAGATTTATATCAAGTATTCAGATATTATCAAAGTATTTTGCACAGCATATATGATTATCCGTAAATATAAAATATTTAATTTGCAAAATTATTCTATGTATGTATGTATGTATGTATGTATGTATGTATGTATGTATCTATCTATCTATCTATCTATCTATCTCTCTCTCTCTCTCTCTCTCTCTCTCTCTCTATATATATATATATATATATATATATATATATATATATATATATATCAGTTTGTTAATATCTATCTATCTATCTATGTCGCGTTTACACTGATGTATCTTCGTAGAAAATCGACAAAATAGCTTGTCAAAGGATACAAAACCGAATGTTAATCCAAGACTTACCTTTATATAATCCTAAGACTGAGTAATCTTTATCTGAGTATCAAATATACTTTTAACCTATGGTTGTTGAAATAAATTCTATATTTTACGAATAAATAATATATTTTGATTTTTAAAAAACATTCCGAAGGAAACTGGCAACTAAGAGAAATAAAAGAGAAAAGAGTAGATGGCAGCTGAATCTTTTCGTCTGGTTGTTCTTGGGGATTTTCAGATTATATAATTTAAGCTGAATAAATCACAAGAGAACATTTAAAATACAAATCCACACCACATCAAGTACTGCCTCATGAATCGTGAGGAACTTAGAAGAAGAATATATTAAGCATTCTAATAAGCTAAACATATTTACTTTTTTTATAGTAGTTTTTTTTAGAAGGTTTGTGTATGCTTCATGAACTGAAAAGATTCGTTTAAAATATTGTAGTCAGAAAATAAGATATGTATTATATAATATAATGAAATTCTGAAATGAAGAATATTTGTGTGCAGCATTAATAATAATAATCATAATAATAATAATAATAATAATAATCATAATAATAATCATAATAATAACAATAATAATAATAAATATAATAATAATAATAATAATAATCATAATAATAATCATAATAATAACAATCATAATAATAATCATAATAATCATAATAATAATAATAATAATCATAATCATGATAATAATAATCATAATCATAATCATAATCATAATAATAATAATAATAATCATAATAATAATAACAATAATAATAATAAATATAATAATCATAATAATAATAATAATCATAATAATAACAATAATAATAATCATAATAATCATAATAATCATAATAATAATAAATATAATAATCATAATAATAATAATAAATATAATAATCATAATAATAATAATAATAATCATAATATAACAATAATAATAATAAATATAATAATCATAATAATAATAATAATAAATATAATAATCATAATAGTAATAATAATAATAATAATAATAATCATAATAATAACAATAATAATAATAATCATAATAATCATAATAATAATCATAATAAAATGGAGTCTCAAGTTGGTGAAAAGTTCAAATAAAATATAATACATCTACTGCAGCTGCAAAATCCTTAAAAAAGAAAACCAAAGCAAATGTACTGGATCAGATATAGAGACGATGGCAAGATAAACCTCTTTATTTTCAATACTCTGCCCGTATCAAACAAGCTGATGTAGACAAAACCCGTACCAAACTGTGGCTACGTAGCTGAAAATCGAAGGTTTCATTCTTGCTACACAGAACCAAACGAGAAATTACTAAGCAACACCTTGAAAAATTGTGTTAGGCCAAGATGCAAATTCTGTGATAAATATCCAGAAAAAAATTGACAATCTTGTATCAGGTTGTGCGGAATTGGCATTCACTGAATATTAAACCCGACATGATAGACTGGGATAATATCTGCACTGGAAAATCTGCAACTTTTGCGGAAAGGAAACTGCAAGAAATTGGTATGAAAAACATCGAGACTCGGTTATGAAAATAGGACGTGTAACAATTTTATGGGATTTTACAATACACACAAACAGAACAATCAAAGTTAATCGCCCCAAAATCGCGATCAAAGACCACAAAAACAAAATGTGCTTTCTTATTGACAGTCTTCGCAGATTGTGATGTATCTTTCAAGATCTTCAAAAAATTATCAAAATACAGGGCTCTTGAAGTGGAAATCTCGAAAATGTGGCACATAATAATTCCTGTTGGAGCTCTCAGATTGATTGGAAAAGGTTCCTATAAACTCAGTGAAAGGAATTCCTGGTAGCCTATGTCTTAAAGGAATACAAAAAATTGTACTCACAAGTACATCTCACAGATTCCGAAGAGTTTTATCTATGTAAAATATCTGTGATCTTATTTTTTTTTACAAAAATGATCAGTAGGGCATGTCATGAAACCATTTCCGAGCTTAGGTCTGCGGTTGGCACCCAGAAAGAAGTGTCTATACAACAGAATTCATATGAAATAATATTAATAATGATACACATTTGAAAAAACTAAGTAAATACGAAGACCTAGAGAGATAGAAATCAATAGAAAGTGGCATCTCAAAACAACACCTGAGAATGAAATCAAAAGAAGCAAACGGATATATGTAACAAATTCGTCCTAGCCCCCAGATATATAATCGCAAAAAATCATACTCAAGGGTACGTCACACATCTTGCGTCGAGTTCTCTCTATGCACCGACCTGAATTACATATTTTTTTTTGTTCTTTCTTCAAAAAATAGGAAAGATGCCCAGGTAACAATTGCCAAAAAGATGCTCTTTTAAACTAAGCAGAATGGTTAGCATTAGTATTAGTTCCGTCTATAAACAGAGCCTCGTTTTAAAAACCAAAGCATAATCACATTTTAACACGGTGGTAGAAAACTGTGAGATTCAGTTAAATCTACCGAGCAATCAAGAGTAGTGCTTTCACCCCAGGGGAAGATTTCATAGTTGGTAACTTTTATTTTCCACAGGATAAAACTAAATATAAGACAAAGTACAAAAAAATCATAAGTCAAACAAAAATAATGAGTGGAAATGCATAATATGCCAATAAAATAAATGAGATATGAACTAGTGAGCTCCCAGGAAATAATAATAATAAAAAAAACTGAAGGAAAAAACTGAAGAATCCAGATCCGACATAAGAATCCAGACTCCCTCACTGTGATATCACCAAAGAAAATAAGTGCAGAATTCCTTAATAACCCCCCACAAAAAAAAAATCACTGATATGAAAAGCCATAATCAGCAAAGTAATTCCTACACAAATAGCAAAAACAGATCAGCTTCCAAAATTGAAAAAGACGATGTCCAATAAACATATTGTGCAAATATATAACACTGCATTGCAAACATGGTTAACGGACAAAACATTGGAAAACCTTACAGAAGTAAATAATGTAATATATTTCTAGTAGCTTTAGCAGCTACTGGAAACGTTAATGTCAAGACAAAGAAAAGAACAAATAAGATAAAATGAACCTAATTAGAAGGCGGTAAATTAGAAGGCGGTAAATTGAGGAAATGAAGTGTGAAATCAATTACAGGATTAAACACCACAAAACTAAATCTTAAACTGACAAACATGAAAAGAAATTAACAGCACTTAACAGCAAAACTCTCTTGAAAATAATCGAAGAAGTGGACGAAAAAACTTGGGACAATAGACACTACGGCTAATTTGTAAACTTCTACCAATGTAAGAATATTAGAAAAACTTAATAAAATTTCATTAAATATTTCTTGTCTGCCATATGCAACGAAACATGTTTTGAAAGAAAGGGCATATATATATATATATATATATATATATATATATATATATATATATATATATATATATATATATATATAATTCAAGTGTTTGATAACAATGTTTTAAAATAACTCGGATCAGTAATAGATTATAGAAATTGTTCTTGCTCTCTTTTATTTGTACCCATTGTTTTAGACAGAGTCCTTTGTCCGAATGACATTATCGTGAAAGAGCAATTCAAAAAAAAAAAAAAAATGGAAATATCAGAAAAATAAAAAGATGCAGAAAATTAAAGGCTGCAAAGAATCACGGGAAAGAACATAGCGTATTTGTCTGGCGTCACGTGATCGCGTGTCACGGCCAATGGTTTTCATGAAGCAGGTCAATTTTCTATTTTTTTTTCTTTTCTTCTTTCTTTTTTTTTTTTTAAATTATTACCGTGCCATCAGGTGCAACAGACACAAAAGAGATGCATGGTAGAATACGAAGATGTATTTTATTTTTCTGCGAATTGAGCGTAACACGTGAATGTGATAAAAAGGTAGCCAGTGGCATAATGAGAAGGTTTCCTGCGCGTGCCTGGCGTGACATTTTCTGAAAATTTGTGCTCAGTACTGATAGTTACAGCCGTAGGCAGTGAAGTATTTTTATTATGTCCAAGCGAAGAAGAAAGAAGTGAAGTGAATAAAAGAGAAGCATGACACTAATCCATGTGGCATGTCCGTGGACACAACTGTAGCGAGTTTGTCGGCGAAATCGAGAATCGGTTTCGTCTCCAGAAAAAAATGATTGTTTTTTGAACGCGGATTTTCATAGCAAGTAGGAACTTTCTGAAGGCTTAATAAGACTTAACAAGCCGTACGTTTGTGTATTTGAAAGCCAGAGATACCTTAGATATTAAAGTCTCTGTTTGTCAGTTTGTTTGTGTGTCTCTGTGTGTGTGTGTCTGTGTACGCGCACAAGCATGCGTGCGCATGCGTGCGCATGCGTGCGCATGCGTGTGGGGTTTCCATGGAGGTGTGGATAGTGTAATGATCATTGTGCCGAGTCCAATTTCCGGTTGATTCTACTTCGTTAGCTTGGAAAAAAAAAGCATAAATTTCTCTTTCTCCAGCCACGGGTTAAATAGCAGGAAAACTGGATTCTTTTACCTGGAGGTGGCAACCAGTCTAAGAGAAGGAAACTAGGCTGATGAGAGATGGGCTCTGTAAGTCGGTCTTTATACACACCAATCCATCGGGTTATCGTACTCTACAACCCTAATTGTTGACGTGATGAAGGATTCACTTTTATATTTCGTATATTATTAATTTTCCCTCTTGAAATATCAGTGAATGAAAATGTATATAAATAACTCTTTTCTTCATTCACTATCAGTTTCTATCAGTTTATATCTATCAAAAATTCTTTTATGAGTATTTTCAGGCGTATGTATGTATTTATACATATTTATCTATGTGACTAGGTATCAAATAGACATCTGTAGTATGATAGCATGTAACGTGTTAAATAGTTTGAGAAAGATAAAAAGAATGACTTTACACCGCATCTTTATTTGAAACCACCATATACTTATCGCTATCCAGCAATGGATGATCAGAGAAACGAAAGGTACCCGAAGTAGAGCAATGGTTAGGGAGCTAGTCTGATTAACTACTGAGTCCATACTTATTCCCTTGACTAATACAGAGGTGAAGTAGTGATTTGAGAGCTGGTTGACTATTCCTAGTGAAATGTGAACTCGATCTACAACGTTTGTTTTGTATCAGAACTATGTTATTACTTAGAAGGTAATAACAACTTAGGTATTTACTATTAGTTAGTCTAAAAGAAAGCAAAGGAAAGAGGAAAATCGTACTTTACGACATTTGGAAATAGAAAAAAATTCTTTGTCTTAAACATAGGCATTCAAAATTCTACATTTCACGTAGAGCTGAACACACTTCTTTGAGAAAGACACAAGTCACAAATTTACCAGTGGAAAAATGAACTGTGGCTTGAGTTTACATGTTAAATCAATACATAGAAATTTATATTCACACATTATAGAAGTTAAAGGTATTTATCGCAATTCTTTTAAAAATAGTTCTCTTGAATTTATTGTTAGATTTAAGCATCAAAATTCAAAGCTGTTATCACTATGAAAAACTAATCAGCATTATTAGGTATATAGATATTTTCACCTATCGTTAGGTGCACACACCTACCCGGTCTTTTGAACAGGAGTAGAGGTTTTTCTCTTGTTTCCTATTTAGGAGTGAATTCTACTTCATCGCTATACTTCCAGCGTCTCTTTATAACACTGACATTTATACTATTATTGTGTTTCCAGTTCATTCTAAAGTCTTTACATTTTCAGGGTGAGATGGATAAATTTGTATAATTTACGCAAAAAAGACAACAACACTGACATCTCATTTTAACAGATATAATTACCAAAATGACACAAATATATTTTAAAATACTAAAGCGTAAATATATTCAATAAAATCGTCATTGGCGTCAACCACGGCCTCCAGACAACTTCGGAATCTCCTGTAAATCTGGACGGTCTCCTTGCTTAACGTGGTGAATGCTGCTATAATCCTAGCCTTCAGTTCTGTTGCAGTTTTTTTGTGTATATGTACTAGTGAGTTAGCCCAAATGACTTGACTCACTTTATAGTCCACCAATAGAGGGTTAACCAATCAGAAGACGTAGAATATTCAATCCGTCGTGTATAAAGGCGGCCATTTTGTTTACCCTACCCGAATGTCCAGTTCCAGCTTGTCAAGCGAAGAGAAACAGAAGGACGAACTACGCTCTGCTACTTTTACCGGGATATCCACTGCTAACCTGAAATACTTCCCTACTGTCTTCAAAATATTCACTGCTAACCTCTGGATTCTATACTCGAAGATAACCGTCATCATGAACAAGTTCATCTTTGGTGTTACAAGGAGTTTTGTTGATTTCCTGCTCAATTGCGCCTACACATACGATTCAAGGGTGTTGTAGTGTGGGGAGTTATGTGACCAGATGTAATAGGTGATGCATCACTGAATTTGTCACACAGCCATGACTGGGTTCTCCTGCTTGTGTGGCATGGTGCAGTGTCCTGTTGCCAGACACAGGCTCTTCCAGCAGCCAGTTGCTTGACTCAGGGCAGCACTACCTTCTCAAGGCACCTGGTGTAGGCCTTTGTGTTGAGTGTGAGGCCCTCATCAAAAAATTCGCAAGTTCCTTTCTTATCAGAACGATCTGAGTCTGTTTTCCAATCTGCTGTACCGTCATATTCAACATTTGATTCACCCAGCTCTTTCAGAATCCTCTACACTGTTCTCAGCTTGACACTGAAACATTCTGAAATGTTCGTATTGGATCTCCCGGCGCGAATACCAAGCAGTACTGCATACTGTGTTCAAATTTCTGGTGAATGAATTGCGTCATGTTGCTCTTTTTCTCACAGACGGTGCCCAACTGGCCCTACTTTACTGTGCAGTAGACAAAATCAAACACTAACAATGTACATGCTCGAAATTCAAAATACACAATGACAACAATTTATCAATCACAACCTGTATATATTGCAATCATTTGTGTTGATGTTAGACACCACCGGAAGCATTTCTAGCAACAACAGAAAATTCATAACTATACCCTCTAACACTTTTTATAAAACTTGTAATTAAATTAGTTACCCTTAATACTAGGATTTTTACCACCACTTGCAAGATAATCACGGATATACTAAGGAAGAAAAATAAATCCAACACCAATTCAGATGCCAGTACTTATCAAATATCCCTTACAATGTAAAAGCACTTATATCGGCAAGACATCTCTAAATTTAAAAGCCCATATAAACGAACATAAAAGGGATTTACATTTAGAAAACCATTTAAACTCGTAATACAAATGAACAAAATTGGCGATAACATTGATTTTACAAATTAAAACAAAGAATATAATTCTTTACATTGAAAGTACTTCAAGGGATTACTAATAAATATATTATCAACTATAAACACACGTTAAAAATATTATATTACATCACTAACTTTTATTGAATACATTCTCATAGATTCTAATGTATGTTTATCTAAAACAAATGGTATGTACGTAAAAATGTTCCCAAATAATAGCTGCATTAACTGCAAGGAAAGTTAGGTCACTGTGTCGTGCCAGAATTTTTTTTTCTTTTCAGAGTCCTTCTTGCACATTAATAAATCTACCATTCGCCCGTGCATAGAATACTGCTGTCATAACTGATCTAGCGCTCCTGTTATTCATCTCGAGGTTCTTGACAAAATCCAAAGAAGGATCCGTAATGTAATCGATCTTGACTTTAGTCCCATTCTCATCGACCTGTCGTGGCTTCCCTCTGTCTATTCTACAAATAATGTCATGCCAATCGCTCTGACGAGTTATTTCCCTGGTGTCCCGATTGCATGAATTTAAGCGTGCCATTAGATTGACATGTAGGTGCCATCCGTTTACTCTTAAAATTGCTAAATGCAACCGCCACTTCTACTCCCTTCCGTTTCTTTGCTTCCCTGACAACTATAATCTTCAAATATTTAAATACAACGTCAATCGCCATCTTCTGTTTTCTTGAATCCCGGTCATCTTTTGTCCATTCCTCAATTATCCATATTCTCAGTGTTTTTTTCTCTCACCTTCACTCACTGTAACCCCAGTGCGTACCAGTGGCATTCCCGCCATGCTTAGGATAAAATGGTTAAAAAATAAATCAAATAAAAAATCAACATGCAAAAAAAAACAAAAGAAAAAAAACACGAAACATAATGTCTTCTAGATACACACACACACATGCACACACACGCAGACACTCAAACACAGACACATACACACACTTACGACTAGGTATTTACTCTGTCTGCCCACTAAGACGAGTTGTGACACAAGGTCTTTTTTAAGGTGGGGACCCGAGCACATACACCCGGGCTAAGAACAAAGATTTCCCGCAGCCCCCGCAACCGTCGGTTGCGCTGGCCTCGGTGCGAGCACAGATCCCTCTCTCTCTGGTGTAATGAGAGGGCGCGGCCTCGGGCAGCTGTTCCCCAGGGCTGGGCATCTTTGAGTATAATTTTTTCTCAGTTGCGACTCTGTCCTTTGACGGAGTCTCCCCTAAGTGCACTCTGCCCAAAGACAGAGACGCAACTGAGAGATGATAAATAGATGTGTTACAAACCACTTCAAAGAGCGATTTACACACTTACGACTATACGTTATCTGAATCAAAGATAGATATACTAAAATTATTATACACTTGCATAAAAAGAGCAATATTTTGCGGTTTTTCAATTGGGCTTGGAATCCGTTCATTTCTTGGAACTTCAAACGGATCTCACCTTGAATTTGGAACGTCATAAATCGTACTAATGTTTAACAAGTCGAATGCAAGTGAAACCGGATTAACCAACGAAAATAAAACAACACAAAAACAAAAATAACAGAATTTCTTTCTTCTTTTTCTCCATATCCCATTCTCTGACGAAGCTTTAATAAAAGTGAAACATGTTAGACGAATAAAAATTTCCTATTTGTTCTTTATCTCATCATATATGCACTCATATATAAAATGTATGCGTGCGATATATATATATATATATATATATATATATATATATATATATATATATATATATATATATATATATTTATATATATATATATATATATATATATATATATATATATATATATATTAAAAACACACACCACTTTAGGTTCCATGTAATAAATTATTTCACCACAGCCTTTTTTTTTCATTTTTTGTTTGGAAGTAAAGTCTGATGATCCGCAGTCCTTTTAAAAGGGTTGTGGTGAAATAATTTATTACATGGAACCTTAAAGTGGTCTGTTTTTATTTAAATTATTTGCTCTGAATTTACATTGAGCTCTCTGGATTTTATCCTCCTTAGGTTTACCCATACGGATTACCTAGTTTTTCATAAACTATATATATATATATATATATATATAGATAGATAGATAGATAGATAGATGATCTACTTATAGACAGACGCATATGCAATGCATATATTCTTGGTTGTCAAGTCTATGTACACCAGTTTTATTGGATTCGATTGTGTCGAAAAGTGTGGTTGGTTCTGCACAAGCATTCACCGCTATAGTCAAATTATATGTGCGGATTACCTGGCTGTTCGGTTCTAAGAACTGAGATATTTGAACCTTCATCTATCGAAAGAGACGGGAGATTCCAGTACACACACACACACACACACACACACACACACACACACACACACACACACACACACACACATATATATATATATATATATATTCACAGGTGTTTATGAGATGTTTAAAAACTGTAGAGATAAGCAGGAACTATCTTTGTATTTCCATGTATTTTAAAAAGAGAGAAAAATTTAATTACGTGAAGCTCGGTATTACTTTTGTAGGAAGTAAGAATTACCATGATTGGAGCTATAGGTTGCATTTACGATAACACACGGACACACACAATAGTGTCACTTATAAACTTATGGATGACTATAATGGTAAATATATGTAACTTTAATCGATAATAAGAAAGAAGTGAATAAAGAAGAAAACTATATTTGAATTGCAAGTGAAACAGCGAAAGGTCGTTTGGTTATAAGCTACTTTAAATATTCTCAATTACTGGATGATTTATGAATTTTCATGCTATCAGCCTATTTTGTTCAAAAAGTTGCTTGATCGTGAATGTCACCATGAAGAACAAGAAGCAAAGAAATAACGACAACAATAATGATAATGTTAATATTAACAACCATAACAATACAGTCTTCTTTTTAAACTCGCAACCTTGTATTCAAGTCATCAAGAAATATTTATTTTACGCTTTTTTTTTATCTCATTTTTATTTATTTTGAGTTTTCTTTCTGTCTCTATGCTTTTTTTTTATTTTCCTCTGGAAAACAATTCATAACTTTTTCATTTATTCTTTTTACTCTCATCTTTTCCAAATTTTCCACAGGGCCCGATCATTTATCTCTTTCATGTTTTACCTATTATGAAAGCTTTACAAACGCCATGATTCTTTTTTATTTTCGTTTTTCTGTCATTATTATTATTATTATTATTATTATTATTATTATTATTATTATTATTATTATTATTGCACTAATTTCATACGCGTATTGAAAGCAAGGATGAACTGAAAATGAGAGAAAAAATGGAGAAAAGCGTAAAAGAAAAATGGCAGAGAAATGGTAAGAAAATGAATAAATAAAAAAAAAAAAGACAGAATGCAAAAGATTGGGGATGTAAAAATAATAATAGAATTATCTGTCAGCATCGTTACAACGGCCTTTAAGCTATTAACGCTACCTCCTTCGAATCTTTTCATACCTCCATTTCTCGAGACTATACCATTGTGGAAGAGTGTGTGAATATTGGACGCTCGACCGGCCGCCGCGGTGAACATCACATCAACAGGAAGTTGATGGGCTGGCCTTCACAAATTGATGAATAAAGATGAATGTAGTCAGTTAGTGTCGCATAGATGAATAAATCGCTATCTACCTTCCAAACTCTTTCTTTCTCTCTCTATCTTGTAATCCTCTTCTAATATTTGTAGATTGTTTCAATCTCTACCTTTCATAAATTTCTTTCTTTCGTTTCGCTTCTTCTTTTCATTCATGTTTTTCCCCTATCCTTCTTACCTTTCTCTTACTTCCGGCTTTCTTCTCGCCTCTCTCACGCTTAGTACTTCTCACCCTCTCTCTTATTCTATTATTTTATCTTTCTCTTTATTGTTCGTATGGAAACATATCCTTCTCTCTATCACTGACTTATTTTACTTCTCTTTATTAATTCCTTGTATTTTTACCTTCTCTTTTCTGTTCATTTCTCTCGCCATATATTTTTTTCTCTTTCTTTCAATCTTGAAACATCTCATGCGTTCATTCATTTATTTTTTTAATTATTTATAATGATTTTATTTTCATTTCCCGATCTTCTTTTACTTTTTTTCTCTAATTTCTGTTTCTTTTTTTTTGTCAAATTATCTTTTCTCTTTTTCCGTCTTTCCTTCTCCTTCTATTTATACCATTTCTCTCTACACTTTTCTCTCCCCCTCTTTCTCCCAGTCTCGCACACTTTCTCTCTCCCTCTCACTTTTCCTACATAAGGAAACATACAGTGAAATACAATCATACTCACTCACCAGGCTGTTCTGATCAATCGCGATTTACGTGGGTTAACTGTGAAGTAACAGCATAATCATCGCCAAAATTTTAACAACGTGTCTTACCTCGGGCAACCGAAAAGAAAGAACGAGGCAGCAATGGCCAGCTCTATTAATTCTTGGAATATGTTGCTGACCGCCGCAGGGTATTAGTGAGCCGAATTCTCCGTCCATCCCTGCCCCTTCCTCTTATCCGCACTCTGACGGCGCTGTGGTGTCAATTAGAGAACGCAACGGGATGCCCGTTTTTCTCCATCAAAATATCAGTCCATAAGCATTGCGTTATTATGATAGACTTTTTGTGCTTTCTATCTTCGGCCGGTTACTTCGCTTGACATTCTGATACCGTCTTTTATGGATCAAACTTTTTTTTTTCTTTTGTCATCATTTGCTTATATCTTTTTCCGTATTGAATGCTTTTCTTTTATCCTTTCTTTCCTCAATTCTTTTCTCGTTCTCCTTATTCCTTTCTTTGCCTTTCTTTTTCTTGTTTAATCTTTCATATTATCTCTCAGCATCTCATTATATTCTATCTATCTATCTATCTATCTATCTATCTATCTATCTATCTATCTATCTATCTATCTCATTTTCTTCATTATCTATCTATCTATCTATCTATCTATCTATCTATCTATCGCATTTTCTTCATTATCTATCTATCTATCTATCACATTTTCTTAAATATCTATCTATCTATCTATCTATCTATCTATCTATCTATCTATCTATCTATCATATTTTCTTAAATATCTATCTATCTATCTATCTATCTATCTATCTATCTATCTATCTATCTATCTATCTATCTATCTATCGCATTTTCTTAAATTTTCTAATATCTATCTATCTATCTATCTATCCATCTATCTATCTATCCATCTATCTATCGCATTTTCTTAAATATCTATCTATCCATCCATCTATCCATCTATCTATCCATCTATCTATCACACATTTTTCTTAAATATCCATCTATCTATCTATCTATCTATCCATCTATCTATCTATCTATCTATCTATCTATCTATCTATCGCATTTTCTTAACATCCATCTATCTATCTATCTATCTATCTATCTATCTATCTATCTCATTTTCTTCATTATCTATCTATCTATCTATCTATCTATCTATCTATCTATCTCCATCTATCTCATGTTCTTCAATATCTATCTATATCTATCCATCTATCTATCATATTTTCTTAAACATCTATCTATCTATCTATCTATCTATCTATCTATCTATCTATCTATCTATCTATCTATCATATTTTCTTAAATATCTATCTATCTATCCATCTATCTATCCATCTATCTATCTATCATCTATCGCATTTTCTTAAATATCTATCTATCTATCTATCTATCTATCTATCTATCTATCGCATTTTCTTAAATATCTATCTATTCATCTATCTATCTATCTATCTATCTATCTATCTATCTATCTATCTATCTCATGTTCTTCAATATATCTATCTATCTATCTATCTATCTATCTATCTATCTATCATTCATCTATCTATCTATCTATCTCTGTGTTCTTCAATATCTATCTATCTATCTATCTATCTATCTATCTATCTATCTATCTATCTATCTATCTCATTTTCTTCAATATCTATCTATCTATCTATCTATCTATCTATCTATCTATCTATCTATCTATCTATCTATCTCCTTTACATCTTCTTTTTAGCTCGTCCATTTCCAATTTTTTCCTCCCTAGCATCCTCTAAAAGCGTTTGTTTCATCTCCCATTCACCATACTTTTCAATTTTTTTACCTTGCCCATTCTTTCACGTTCCATTTATTTTGTTCTTGTATCCATTTATTATCCATTTTTTTCCTCTCTTTGATATTTACCAAGTATGAATCTAAATCGAGATAAGAAGATCGTATTGCGTCAAGATTCAAAATGTGGAAATTTTCTGTTGAAAATTAGCATTTGGCAATTCCGACTTATCTGTCTCGAACATTAACAAATTGTACCAGTAAGATATATATATATATATATATATATATATATATATATATATATATATATCAGCACATTTATCCATTTTCTTTCCTGTCTTCCTTTTTACTTCATTAATTTAGCCTTTTTTTCTTCTCTTTTTTGTTTGCCCTCTCTCTCTCTCTTTCTCTTTCTCTTTCTCTTTCTCTTCTGACTCTCAACGTTCTAAATTACCCCCCCCTTCTTCTTTAACCTCCAATACTCATTTCGTGAATCTTTTTCTGCCAATCATCTCCTGCTGATTCGGATACCCGACTGCGGAATAATATAAAAGAGTGCCATACTGTTTTCGATCATTCCCGCTTCTAATTGATACCAAACTTTCTTTCTGCTTGTCGCTGAAATGTTTTATTTCACCGCCTTACTCTCCTTTCTCACAAACGTTCTTCATTTTACGTTTTATCATTTCTTAATTTTATCTTCGCTTATCAATTTACATCTTTCTAAGTTGAGGTTTTTTTCATTGAACATTTTTTGTTATTTTTATACTGTGCCTGCCGTAAACGCTTTCTGCGCTCATCAAACGTCTCCGTCTCTCCATCGTTTTCTTAACAAGTTTTACATATTATATATGATTACATTGCTTTTTTTTTCTATATTTTAATTCCTCTTATTAGTTTTAATAAATCTTTTGTTTGCTTTAATTAGGTGCCGAGCCGTGACATTCATTTGAAAAGAAATTATGGCTCCGTCTTAAGTAGTTCATCAAGACGTAAATTATATTTCCAACGCTTTTTTGGTGTTTTATTTAAACTTCATTTTTTTTCTGTTTCTTCACTGGAATTATTGATATTTACGGGACTTAGATTGGTTTAGCCTGGTACAGAATATGGAGAAATAATGATAAAAAGATTGTGTTGCGGCATTTTTTTTTTGTGTGGAGATGCTTGTTTTTCTTGAAAATCAACGTTTGGCTTCCTGGCTTTTGCTTGGACTTGCGACACCGGTAAAAAACATGCAACTATGCAAGACAACGCGAATGCATTTTCAATCTTCTTGATATCTTTGGATGTGCGGCAAGCTGTGTTCAAATTCCAGTTTCGTTCTGTTCCATTCACTTTCGCACCTTATCTATCTATCTATCTATCTATCTATCTATCTATCTATCTATCTATCTATTTCATTTACTTCAATATCTATCTATCTATCTATCTATCTATCTATCTATCTATCTATCTATCTATCTATCTATCTATCTATCTCATTTACTTCAATATTTATGCTTTCCATCTTCTTTTACCTCGTCAATTTCCAAATAGCTATCTATTTATTTCTTCAATATCTATCTATCTATCTATCTATCTATCTATCTATCTATCTATCTATCTATCTATCTATCTATCTCATTTACTTCAATATCTATCTATCTATCTATCTATCTATCTATCTATCTATCTATCTATCTATCTATCTATCTATCTATCTATCTCATTTACTTCAATGTCTATTTATCTGCTTTCCATCATCTTTTACCTCGTCAATTTCCAAATATATATCTATTTCATTTTCTTCAATATCTATCTATCTATCTATCTATCTATCTATCTATCTATCTATCTATCTATCTATCTATCTATTTCCAGCGTATCTATCTATCTATCTATCTATCTATCTATCTATCTATCTATCTATCTATCTATCTATCTATCTATTTCCAGCGTATCTATCTATCTATCAGAATCAGAATGTCAATGAAACTGATGTGAACTCTGGAGATTCCTGGATATGACGATGGAGTACATCTGGCAGCATGACCTCTGATCGGGAAATTGGATGTTTCCAGGAACTTTGAACCATCTCTTAATTGTTGTTATTCCCATGTCTACCCTGATTTGGGCTGGTCGTACCTGTTAAGGTCCCAGATATGGGCAAATAGTGCCCCCCCTCATAAATAGTCTAAACCAGTGGTTCTTAACCTTTTGATGATTCCACTGCAGCCCTTCAATTCATTTATTTTCCACCAACCTATGGGTTAAACAGCAAGGTAGTTCAGGCCCTCTAGCTGTAGGTGTCAGCCAATCTAAGAGACGGACTACTTTGAATGGAAACCTGTGTAGAAGTTAATAAATTAAAGGTAAGGCATTCACGAAGAACTCTGATAGTCCACGTCCTGAACGGACATGTCATTAGATATGTATGTTGTTTCTAATGATTTCATGGATTTTGGTTTATACGGTGACATTACTTATAATTATTTACAGAGTTTTTATCCGGACTATCGTCCTCATCTTTGTTGTTGTTATCACAACGTTTCGGTTGTTGTGCCCTCCGGCCTTCATCAGGTGTGTATCGATCTGGGTAACCTAGAGGGATTCTGAATTGAATCCTTTCTTTAATATATAAATTTCCCTAGACCCGAGCAGTTGAACGAGAACAGTCTACCCCCGTAGATTAAATAAAAAAGGTTTAGCTCGAAATTCCATATAGGTTACCCAGATTAATATACACATGAGGATGGCACAACGGCCGAAACGTTGTCATAACATCAATAAAGTTGAGGAAAATAGTCCGAATATACATAGTGTGAATTGTCAAAAATACACCTTTAAGTGCCGAATCTAGGTACGTCGTCAGTGTTGTTGCTCCCATGTCGCTAGAAGTTTCGGGTCTAAACACAGACTTAAGTTCCCCCAGAAAACGGCAAATAATCAATGATAATTCTTCATTTCAGACAGAAAATATTTGTTATAACTATAAACGTTACAGTAATTTTCCAAGAAAGCACAGATGTGGCACAAGGCCGAAATTAGGGGGCACCCAGTGAGGATCGAATTCACTACTCAGTCGCAATTGTTCTAGCGAGCCAAGCTGGCTAACCATTACACCGTCTCAAGGTGCCTCACCGATAAACGTTATATACAGTGGATGCATGTGTTTGAGTGGATTTCCCTGTTTTTAAACAATGAAATTAATGTCTACCGGCCTGGGTTTTCGGGAGTCTTGAATAAAAATAATGCCCTTAAACGCAATCTCCAGGCCACCCGTGCTTTCTTTCTTTCTTTCTTTCTTTCTTTCTTTCTTTCTTTCTTTCTTTCTTTTTCGGAATCATCACCATCATTATCAATCCGCAGGGAATCACGTGACACTGAGTTTTCTCAATTATCCAGCCCTCTCTTTAGTATGCTTACCGATTCCAGTCATGCTGGTTAGATAGTTTCAGATCACTAAATCTGCCAGTATTTAAAAAAAATAATAATTTGAAATGTGCAAGGTACTCTCAACTGTTTCAACTTCTCTGTAAGGATGACGTTTTTTTTAATTTGTCTAAATATGATTTTACACATTTGTATATTCACACCAGATACCTGTTGAGTATCGCTAGGAATTAAATAATAGCAAGTCTCCCCATGAAATTCTTTCAATTTCGCTGCTTGTATTTTTAGACATTTTACAGTGTACCAGTCATAGAAACATGCAGATCAGTGTTCAATGGTCATCTACATTTGTCCATGACAGCTTTTTAAAAACAATATCCGGGTATATCTCCCTTGGTTTTTACCTACTCTTATTTTCCTTTAAATGTCATTATTTACCCTTACATACCCTTATTTTCAACAAGCATTATCTTTACTATTGAAACTGATGTGAATACTGGAGATTCCCGGATATGACTACATCTGGCAGCATGGCCTCTGATCGGGAAATTGGAGGTTTCCGGGAGCGCGGAACCATCTGTTAATTGCTGTTATTCCCAGGTATAGCCTTATTTGGGCTGGTAGTACCTGTTAAGGTCCCAGCTATGGGCAAATAGTGCCCCCATAACTAATTTAAACACTACGAAAATACATTTTTGTATAAAAATAAGAATACATATTTTTAGTAAAATGACGAATAATACAATTTTTTTTTAAAAAGCAACATGACTAATAGTACATTTTATCTATATTTGAAGGCATACAATTACCAATAATACATTTTTATCGGGAAATTACTAACAATACATTTTTACAGTAGAAAACAAACAATACATTTTATCTGCAGTTGATGGCATACAATTGCGTTAAAAATATTTAAATTTCGGCATTAAATAACTCATAGAGGTTGATATGCCGCAAAACAAAATCAACCAAGCAATAAGTACATCTGTAATGTTCATAGTACGTAATTTGTTCAGTTCTTCTGAGATTTCCCCAGCTTTTGAGACTTTCAGTTTCACATTTGTTCATTATAACTAAATCCGGTTGCTCACCTTAGACTGAACTTCATGGATTCCAGGCTCAAATCTCTGTCACTTGATCAGTCGGTGACTTTCCCCAACAAGTTATTCTTCTCTTGAGATCAATTTGATGCATTATCTTATTATTATATGACAGTTTACTACTACTACTACTACTACTATTTAAAAAAATCTTTTTGAACCGCCTTTGTTTTATAATCGCATGTTGGGTCATAACCAATGACCCAGGGCAAGAAGAAGGATGTGATTTTTTGACGTTTCCATTTATATAAGTGACAACCCCCCCCCAAAAAAAAACAAAAAACATAAAAAAAAGCTAAATAGACAAAGCTCTTTTCAGGATATGGGCTGTGCTTCTTAGTTCAATTTTTGGATATCCTGGAGTGATGCTGCACCGGGGATTGTATTGATTTGTTCTTGAGTTCCTTTGTCTATCAGGCATAAAGCTCCAACCACATGAGGAACACTTTTAGTTTTTAAATGCCACATTTATTGTTATTATTATTAGCAGTAGTCAGTCAGTTATGGGCCATGCGTGATATACGCGTAGGCAGATTTTTTCCCGCAGTAGGTTGCCATTTCTTTCTGCGGTAGGCCAATTGCCATCCAAGACTATAGAACCCGGTCTGTCCTGCTATTTACCCATAGGTGGGAGAAGAACAGGATTCATACCTTTCCCAAGGGTATTAGCATGTAAGTGAATGTAATGAATTCGACTGGAATTCGAACTCGGCTCTCAGATTCCTCAATCCGAACCGCTATACATTACTCCATCGTACCTAATTAGTATTATTATTATTAGTAGTAGTAATACTAGTAAAAACATTTTCTTTCCTTTTTTTTTGGTATATTTTTAACAATCTATTTTATTTTTACGTTTTATTCCGTTCCTTGTGCCGCTTCTCCAATTGTTCGACAGCCATTTTTCATCAGACTTTCCTTACATCCGTCATCTATTTAAAAAAGCATCTTTTTTTTAATATATATTTTGGTGGGATGCAATGGTAGTCTTCCTATTATAGTTATTTTTTTATCGTTATTACTAATATACTGGACACTTTTTACTATTTCCTACCTGTCTTCTTCCCACCTCAATACTTATTCGCGTCTTCTCCCGTATGATTTCTTTTTTACGCTTCTTCGCTATCTTCTTTTATGCGCCATTTCTTAAACTTGACATCTCTTTTCCAATATTTCACACCGACTGAGACAGGCTACCACCACTTCAAAATGATATTTTGATAGAGCTGAACGTCATCTTCTTTTCTTTTCTTCTTCTATTTTAGTTACGCCGTCCAACTATCCATTTGTGGTAGCCATATTTTTTACACAGCCACATACACACGGATGCATACATCAACACATACACACATCAAAGGGTATTCCAGAATGTAATTCCTCCTGTTTTATTATGTTGGTCTGTGATAGCGTGCATTTGTAGCACGGCAGTAGAGGCTGAATCTTTCCATTAACAACCCGTGTTTCTTTTTGTCTTATCACATAGGGCAATCTAGGAAAATGGCGTCTGACATGAAAATGCCTTCCAAGCAGATATATACAATTGAATTCCTCCACTGGGGGAAAATATTGCATCCAATGTTACTCAAATCTGGACTTATACGGAAATCAAATACAGATGTGAGCCCCCTTCGGCGTTGGGCAACATATTTCAGAAATGTCAACAGCAATTTGTGCGAAAAACCATGTTACTGGTTGACCGGCAGAGCTGTTAACCCAGAAAAATGAAGTACATCAGGCAAATGTATAACCAATGGCGTTGGTATGTGTAAAAATACTGGTTTGAATCTGAAAACTTGCTCTATCTCATATTGCTCACGGGCTGATTGAATTGGTTTTAGTTTTCGTGAAAATAAATGAGGCATTATCTTCAAGCGTTCCCCCAACATTGATATATATATATATATATATATATATATATATATATATATATATATATATATATATATATAAGACATTTTTATGTTTATACTTTCTTTTATAAATCCAACGAATACTTTCTATGACAATTTCTCGGACATTCAGGCCGGTAAATGTTGTTAATACTGTTTATTATAAACAGCGCATTTACTTAAATATTTGTATCTATAAAAAGAACATATAAACATAAAAAATGTCTTAAAAAATAATTGTATATATATATATATATATATATATGTGTGTGTGTGTGTGTGTGTGTGTGTGTGTGTAAATTTTAATTAGAAAACAGACAGCCTTAAGGGTCCAATGAATATATTTTATTTCCCCAGGAAGATGATTTTTTCCTGGTTCCTCAGATCACATTTCCAAGCATAAAAAAATGGTTTGAAATTTACGTATTCTTATTATACACTTTTGAGGGGTAGTTTTAAGTTGATGTAAGGTGATGGAGAGTGTGAAGAGTAGGACTATAGATATGGTCGAAATAAGAGAAGGAAGGGAGAGATAGCAATAATTTAAAATCTATTTTTGTTAAAATACTTAATAGTAAGGGAGGGGGTTGAGGACAAGACATTGACCTATTTAATAAGTCATCTCACAGGAAACGAGACAAAGAGAAAAAAAAGAGTAAAAAAGATATAAGAAAGCAAATATGGAAGAAGGGTTGGGAGGAGAAAAAAGTGTGAAAAAAATAAAAGGACGAATAATTAACATAAATAGGCAAATTGTAGTTAAAGCCACCTTCCTGTGGAAATAAATATAATCAATGGACACTTAAGGTTGTCTGTTTTCTAATTAAATTAATATTTGTTCTGGTTTGACATCGAGCTCTCTGGATTACATCCTCTCTCTCTCTCTCTCTCTCTCTCTCTCTCTATATATATATATATATATATATATATATATATATGTACATATTGCCTTATGCAGAAATGATTAAATGATACACAAAATGCTTTTACAGATACACATAAAAATAAAGACATGAAAAAGACACATTTAAACCCGCATTTGCTTGTATTTATAAATGTTTAAATTTTATCTATCTATCTATCTATCTATCTATCTATCTATACTATACATATATATATATATATATATATATATATATATATATATATATATATTTGAACACATTTTTTTGGTGTACAAAATTTTATAATCGCACGGAATAAGCGTAATTTAAAAGGCATTTTTAATGTAAATTCTAATAGCTAAAAACAACTGATTTCGTCCCAGTCTTCTCAAGTTTACTCCTGGGAATTAAAATAAGAGACGTGTAAGAGGTCGTAATGGTAAAAAATTATAAAGATGGTGTCCCATTACGACCCATCTTGTTTATGACTGGGTCTTCCCAGCATAAAGTCGCTAGTTGGCTCTCGACAGTGCTACAACCAGTTTTGTTGCACTTTAGTACTTATTGTATTAAAGATTCCTTCTCCTTTGCTGAAAATATACGTAGTTCCTCTTCAAATGTTGGGTTCATGTGTTCTTTTGGTATATGCTCCTTGTTTACCTGTGTTCCCTTATTTGAGACAATCGTTGTGATATGTTGTACTGTACCTCTTTGTCTCCTCTGGATTTTCTTGAGAGTGTATTTGTTGATCTCATGAAATTCGCCACATCGTCTGTTGAATTTAGTTTTAGCAATAGTATTTATCAGCAGATCGACGGTGTAGCGATGGGTTCACCTTTGGGTCCGGCTCTAGCTAATATTTTTGTCGGTTTTCACGAGGCTACATTACTTTCTCGTATTGATCGTCATCGTTATGTGGATGATACCTTCTACCCCTTTAATAATGAGGTCGAAGCCGACTTATTTCTCACTTTATTAAATTCTGTCCATCCATCTCTTAGGTTTACCGTAGAAAAGGAGTCTAATTGTCTTTCCTTTTAGAATGTTCTGTTCCTTAGGAATAGTGCCAAGTTTTTGATTTCTGTATTTAGGAAGGCTACTTTTTTAGGATTTTATACACGTTGGGACTCTTTTAGTCCCCGACAACGCAAGATAAACTCATAGGGCGCTAATGATTTGTTCCAAAGGCTTCCTCTGCGGTGAAACTGACTTTATTAAGATGACCCTTTCTAAAAATGGATATCCTTTGGATGTTTTGGATTCTGTTATCCTTGATGACATCAATGATTTTCATAGGCTTAAGCCGCATCTTGTTAAAAATGTCCGGTTTATTTGCGTCATCCCTTTATTGGTTCAGAGGGTGAGTCTTTAGCTAGGTGAATTTCCCGTCCTATCAACAATTGTCATTTTTAGGCTAATGTTCGAGTAATATTTAGTACTCGACCAATTCTTTCTTCCCTTCGTAAGGATGTCCTTCCCCACCCACTCCATTTAGTGATTTACAAATTCCGTAATTTCTTCCGTAATTTCTTAATTCCGTGAATTACAAATACGACTACATAGGGAGGGCGTCTCAACGCTTGGATTCGAGAATAAAGCAACACTTACCTCCCAGGATTTTGAATCCGGCTGTCAGCAATCGCCACCTAGTTAATACATCCAGGTCGTCTATTGCACAGCATATTATAAATAGCGAACCGTTTTTCTATCTTATCAAAGTCCCACTCTTTATATCACCTAAAGTTTCCGGAGTTCTTATATATCAGATCCCGCACGCCGTCCCTCTGTAAACAGAGGGATTGTTTGCTGCGTTTGAATGTTATTGGGTTCTGGTTTTACTTGTAATTTTTTCCCCATCAGTCGTCCTCTATTTAGTTTACACGTCTCTTATTTTAATTTCCAGGTGTAATCTTGATAAGACTGGAACGAAACCAGTTGTTTTTTAGCTATTAGAATTTACATTAAAAATGCCTTTTAAATTACGCTTATTCTTTGCTAACATATATATATATATATATATATATATAAAAGAAAGAAAGAAAGAACAGTAAGATATATAATCTGGTATTCTTATGGATATTTTTATTTTTACAAAATAGTGCTCAATGTAAATTTACAGAGCATTAATATTATAAATTAACTGATTTAAAATATGTTTTTTTTCGCTACACAGTTCTAACCATGTTTCAAAAATGGAAGTTAAAAGCTTCAAATTTAATTTTGTAATTAAATTAAAAACATTAGTTCCATTTCATCCTCAAGAGAATTTTTGGAGTAACTTATTTAAAAAAAAATAAAAATTCGCTTGAGGATGAAATGGAACTAATGTTTTTAATTTAATTACAAAATTAAATTTGAAGATTTTAGCTTGCATTTTTGAAACATGGTTATTACTGTGTAGCGAAAAAACATATTTTAAATCAGTTAATTTATATATATATATATATATATATATATATATATATGGGTGAAATATTTAAGTATTATCAGTTAAGTACCATACGCGATACACGCTTGGGCGATCATGTATCGAAAGATACAAGACTGACAAAACAAAAGATTTAGCAGTAGTTTACCATTTTTTTCTGTGGTAGACTGGTTGCCAAGGCTAAAGACTTAGTTAACCCATAGTTGTGGGGAAAGGAGATGGATTCATACTTTTTCCAAGGGTATCGGTGTGTAAGTGAATATAACAAAGTAGGATGGAATTCGAAATCGGCTCTCCGAGTTCCCATTCCGAGCCGTTATCCATTGTACCACAGCGCACAGTTACATGTACCTTTTTTAAAACCTAGAAAATGCCCCTTTAGTAAAAAGTGAATATTATTTATTCAGATGAAATGGATTGAATGTGTCATTATATATGAATCCCTTATGATTAATATAATATTCGGCTATTCTGCTCTGTCATTACTAAATTATCATTAAAATAATGTGGGATATGCAACCTTTGAGAAAAATGAATGAAATATACATCAATCATATATGCTTTAAAGCATTAATACTATTTATCTATATGATATACTTGCAAGAAAATATACGTTCATATATATAGATAAATAACTTCTTCACAAATCGACCCTGGTGAGATTTGAAACCGGGTCTCACGGTGAGAATGTGAACGTTCTAAACACTCTGCACCCCTCCCACACATACACACGCACACACGTATATATACATGGCATCTTTATTATATATATTTATTATATATATATTTCTATCATCTTTAATATTAAATATATAAGGAATGTGTGTATTTGCATTTCTATCATCTTTGCTATTATATATATATATATATATATATATATATAATAACAAAAATGATAGAAAGAAAAAGAAAAAAAGAATCTAGATGAATTTGGCGATATTGCAAGAAAAAAAACAAAATAAACAATTGTTTTTAAATTTTGAAAATTCCAGCGTCTCTCGTTCGTGCACATGTGTAGTCACAACAACGGAAATAAACCCGATCCGATGAAGCCCTAACGGATGAAACCTGTCACAAAAACCTTTTCCAATTTGTCACACATATTTGTTTCAAAAAACTTACATAAAAATTTATATATCGTTATCCCATCTATCTATCTATCTATCTATCTATCTATCTATCTGTCTGTTTTTAAAATAGGATACAGAAATCCCGATAAATTTTTTAAAATTTGACACATGGGAAACGTTTGATAAAAATAAATTTGATTGAAAATAGATTTGATTATGCATTTCGCTATTCAATCTGATCTAAAAACGAAAGAAAGAAGTGTGTATTTGTATTTGTCTGTATGCTTAAATAATGAATCTTCGTACTTTTTTCCCAAAGTTGGCGTTTCTCCTGATTAAAGACGAAAGAAAATGAGTGACTATTAAAAAATATTCATTCCGTATCTTTTCTTTATAACTCTTAGTTCATGTCGAAAATTGTTAATATATTTTTCCCAGCTTTTTTTTTTATCAAATTAAATGCAACTCATCATTTCATTTTCAGAATGGCTCGAAAGCAGGAAATTCATGTAGCCTTTTCTGAAATAAATCCAAGGCAAATCCTCATACAATCCTTCAGAATGGGTTGGAAGTAAAAGATTTGTTTTTTTGGTCATTCCATGTGTTTTCCGTGTAGACAATATATGTTTTTAAAATAGGATGCAGAAATCCCGACAAAGCTTTTAAATTTGACATTTGGTCAACGTTTTGATAGATAGATTTGATTGAAAATAGATTTGATTATACATTTCACCATTCAAGGCTTCATCAGATCCACCAACGAAATGTGTGTATGTGTATTCGTGTGTATGCTTAAAATTAATCTATTAAAATTAATCTATCTATCTATCTATCTCTCTCTCTATCTATCTATCTATCTATCTATCTATCTATCTATCTATCCACACACACACACACATATATATATATATATTTATATATTTATGACCAAATCTTACGTTACATTTTCAAAATATGTCTATGCCTTAATTGATTGTTAATCGATCGAATGGGTTTTAAACGAAGTCAAAAGAAAAGGAAATGTCATTTTGAAGTTTCAGTATATCTAAATAAAATGAAGATAACAGTTTAAAAATTTAAAAGGATCCTTTCTGCTGATGTGTCAGTCAAAAATATGACCGTATTATTTATTCTTCTTCATTATTATTATAATTATTATTGTTGTTGTTATTGTTATTATTATTATTTTTATTATTGTTCTACTTCTTCTTTATTATTATTATTCTTTCTCTTTTTGCTTCTTCCTTTTCTTTATTCTTTTTCTTCTTGCTCTTCTTTCTTCTTCTTGCTCTCCTTTATTCTTCTTCTTCCTCTTTATTATTGTTCTTGTTTACTCCTCCTCCTTCACCTCCTTCCTTCTTTCTTCTTGTTCTTCTTCATCTTCTTTATTCTTCTTTCCTCTTCATTATTCTTCTTTATTCTTTTTTTCTTGCTCTTCTTTCTTCTTCTTTATCCTTCTTCCTCTTTCTTCTTCTTTACTCTTTTTCTTTCTTTCTTCTTTTTTTCATTCTTCTTCTTCCTCTTCTTCATTCTTCTTTTTCTTCCTTCTTCCTCTTTCTTCCTCTCTATTATTCCTCTTCTTCTTCTTTATTAATCCTCTTCATTATTCTTCTTCGTTATTCCTTTTCTTCATTATTCATCTTTTTCTTTATTCCTCTTCTTCTTCTTCTTCTTCTTTATTCCTCTATTTCTTCATTATTCCTCTTCTTCGTTCTTCCTCTTCTTCATTACACTTCTTCTTCTTTATTCCTGTTCTTCATCATTCCTCCACTTCTTCATCATTCCTCTTCATTTTCTTCATTATTCCTCTATGTACCATGTCCCTCCAAGCTTTAGGCAAACAAAGCTCACTATAATTTCTTATGCTCTGTAGCTCTTAATAATATTTGTCTTTTCGCTATCCTTCTCAATATTATGTGCCGCTGATGTAATAACTCGGAGCTGAGTTCGATTTTCGGTCGGGTTCGTTACATCCCATAACGTGCAAATACACTTGAGAAAGCTATGAATCTCCCTACTCCACTAGCTATGAGTTAAATAGTAGGACATGTTTATGGAAAAAAGCTTTGATATTCTGAAAAACTGTCAATGCAGTATTCACACGCAAAAAAGAAGAATTATTCCTACAATCTAAAATACATTTCGGCTTTAAATAGCCCACAAATGTTTGGTAAACCGAAAAAAAATAATGAATAAATGAATCCCCTGTTCTACCATCAATTTACATTAGGTAGGTGACTCGCTGTTTTACCTGCCTCGAATATGACCTATGAACGTCACAATCTCCAAGACCAATTCCTCATTATTTTTTATGAAATTTTAACTGTCTCTTGTTAACTATAACTGGGCTTCAAGGTTTTACTTAATAATTTCTGATTATAACGTGAACAGACATCGAAATACAATGAAAATAAACTAAGCATTACTGCATACTAAATATTAATGATGTACATTTGAGAAAATACAGTATGACTAAACATGTATCGAAGCAGAGCGCATAACCGACTAACATGCTTTAATTCTAAATCAGTCTATATTTCTTTTGTACTAATGCTCTAATTAATGACCATATTAGTCAGTTATGTGCCATGCGTGATACACGTGTAGGCGATCATGTATCTTTCGATACATGACTGGCGAGGCAGATTTTTTCCCGCAGTAGGTTGCTATTTCTTTTTAGATCAGTTGCCATTCTACAGAACCCAATCTGTCCTGCTATTTACCCATAGATAGCTGGTGGTGAGGTGGGGGGGTAGAAGAGGATTCATATCTTTCCAAGGGTATTGTTATTAATGTAATGGATTCGACTGGAATTCGAACTCGGTTCTCCGATTCCTCAATCCGAGCCGCTATCAATTACTGAACCGTGCTTCCTGGAGCAAAATGTCCTCTCATTGAAAAAAGTGCTCAACTGCTATACAATACCTGTTCTTCTATTAATAACTGTTAATAAACTAGAATTACAGAGACCCGGGACGTCAAAAGGAATCAGATACAAAAGTTTAAATATCGAGGAAGCGTTTTAATGGAGGATAGAATGTGTGACAGTTAAATCCGAACACGCATTGGAATAGTAAAAGTAACTTTCCAAAACTTAAGCAAAGTAGGAAGAAAAGAATGCATGTAATGTAAATCCTCTTATATGAGCGGAAGTTGCATGGTAAATTGAAACAAAACGGATGTTTATAATTGGAATATCTAGGACACATCACGAGGAACGAAAGCTTGGAAAATTTGACACTCACAGGGCATAATGAAGGCAAGAGGACAGAGTAAAACAGCACATAACCTACGTAACAAGCTTGTGTAAATGGTCGGCTGAACAGGGAAAGGGCAGAACATTAAAAAAGATAAATACCGCTAAGATATATAAATGATACGGTGTTGTGGAGAGGCACGATCGCCCACATCTAGAAGGGACACGGCACGAGGTTATTCGGCTACATTTGCTTGTTACTGCTGCTCCTTTTTTGTTTGTGTGATCTGGAGTTTTCTTTACAGATGATATCACTGGAATTGTCAGATCTCTGTCTTTGTTGAAGTCTTTGCTTCTGAATATTGATTTTTACAACATTTGAAAGATTTTCTTTGTAGAGATTCTTTCTCTCCCACTGATTTTATTTTCCACTACTGAGGATTGATTATAATGGACACGAGTGGTTAGAACGTTTGCTTCCTTTTCTGTCTAGCGTTACAGCACGTTTCTCCAGTAGTGTATTTCAATCTATTCTGGAGATATTCCGTGGCGATATTTCATATTTTGGAAGAAAAGAGATCATGAGACCCGGGTTCGAATCTCACCATGGTCGATTTGTCAGAAAGGTGACATCTTGATGTTATAGGTCTTTAGGAGGCGATGTCAGCGTGCGGCTGAAAACCATACAAATGGGTTGACCCAAACCTTGTGAGTGAAATAGGGTAGACAGAACTCTTGGGAGCCATTGATGGTCGTGCTAGCATGAAATCACAAGTCACCGTAACCGTGGGTTTGAGTGTGCTAGACTAATTCTAGATAACGTGCTTTCTACCAGAAGTTGTAACTAAGGTCCGTTCGGCATAGTTGCAGTGTAAACTACAGGTGGGCTCTGTGGGTGTTGAACAAACACAAATGTGCCTAAGCAGACAAGACGCCTTACTTGACTGGCCTCCTCGGATTCGAGTGGTTCCGCCATTTACATTTACTGAGCATTGATTATACGATTTTCCAGAATTCTTCTCCCAAAAGAAAGTGGCCAACAAGTTATTTAGCCTGTCTATCAATTCTGGGGTCTTTAGTATTTTTCTGTCTAGCGTTACAGCACGTTTCTCCAGTAGTGTATTTCAATCTATTCTGGAGATATTCCGTGGCGATATTTCATATTTTGGAAGAAAATTTTAGCAAATAGCAAAATGCTTAAATTCACTTCTCACGCCCTGTGCTGTTGTTAGAAAAGAAATTTCTCGTCACTGGTAGCAAGAAAAAAAAAGAAGAAAAAGAAGAATAATAAAGAAGAAAGAAGAATAAAGAAGAAAAATAAAGAAGAAGAAAGAAGATGAAGAAGAAAAAGAACAAGAACAAGATAGAGAAGAAGAAAAAGGTAGTAACGTTAGCATATGGTTACGCCATATTGAAAAAAATCGAATTTTCCTGACTGAAACGAAAAAAGACTGCTAGCGCTCATAGTCAAATTTATCAGCCTCTGATCATAAATATACATCTGGGTTGTTGACTCTCATTACTTAACGAAAAATAGTCCTGGGTATGACCGTAAACTACATTCGACAGCAATGGTCTCTGATTGGAGATTAAACGTTGTGAGGAGCGTCGAACCACCTTTTAACTGCTGTTGATCCCATGGTTAGGGTCCAAGCTATGTTTAAATAGTGAACTCCCAAACAAAAGCAAAACACTATGAAGTTATAAAAATACATTTTTATTGTAAAAATACCAGCAATACATTTTTATATAAAAAAATGACCAACAATACATATTTATATAAAAATGTCCAAAAATACATTTTTTATAGTAGACTTACTGACAATACATTTTGTTTGTAGTTGAAGGTATAAAACTGCGTTCAAAATATATTTAGTCATAAAATTGTGTTCAAAATATTTAGATTTCGGTATTAAATATCCCATAGAGGTTGATATGCCACTAAACAAAATCAACCAGCAAACCAACTTAACAGAAAAGAAAGTTATCACTAAGTACAATTTTTCTACTCAGTTAAAAGATTGTGTTTTAGGCTTCATTGTTTATACCGATTCAGAATCGATAGCATGACTATCTGGTCATCTTCAAACGACCAGTTCTTAACAACCATTTCTGTAATTCATAGCTCTACCCAGTTCTTCTTTTTTCATTCCAGTGTAGGGATAAACTTTTGCGTAATATCAGCCCTTCTATATGACAGCGAAAGAGAATTGAAGCAACAAAAATGTGAAAGAAAGATGCTGAGAACACCATGAACTAAGCATCATAGCAACGATTGAAGTTTTAGAGAAAATGGAAACAAAACGGCACTTGTAGTAAACATCAGAAAGAGAGAAAATGGAAACAAAACGGCACTTGTAGTAAACATCAGAAAGAGAGAGTTGAAATTTCTAGGACACATAATGAGGAAAGAGGGCTTGAGAAACTTGATGCCCACAGGGAAGATTGAAACCCAGGGACCCAGGGACCCAGGGACAGAAGAAAACAGCGCATAACCTACCTAACGAACTTGTGTAAATGGATGGCAGAACACGGGTTAGAAATTGTGGAAAGCCATGCTCGCCAATGTACTGAAGGAACAGGGACCGTAGAAGTCGTTGATGAACAGTGTTGCTAGTCTGCTTCTTGATCTTTTCCTATAACGTATATCACGTAGTATAAGCAGATGCAAAGTTTCTTGTTTAGTTCTGCAATGGCCAATAAAAGTCACTCTCTTTTCAGAGACTGACCATATTCTTTGTAGACTCTCATATAGATTTCAATCCTCATACGTTGTTTCCAGTTGATATTTTATTGAGTGTATGTATCATCTATATTTTTCCATTGATTTTCTTAAATGTATGGCCCGGATAAGATGACTGCTTCTACGTCTGCATAAAAAGTTGCACTTTTAGAAATTTTGACTTGCAGATGTTTTTCATTTTTTTTATAGTTCTGTTCATTGTAATTCTAAATTTTTTTTCTTTTGGCGAATAATTCAGTCGTGATCTCAGATTTAAAAAAAACGTCCACTTATTTTAGATTTCCCAACTGTTCAGATTTTAGAACTGTCCATTCAGTTTAAATAATTTATTAACATTATATTAGTTCTGTATATAGTATATTTACATTAAATTCGATTTCATGAAAAAAATTGTAAAAGCAATGGAACACACTCGTTAGGAATTCCAATATCGAAAAGTAGAATTTAGCAAAGATAAAAATGATGCAAAACTGACAGCAGGCATTTTCACTGGAACATACAATTCATTTCTTTTAACAAGATTAGGGATTGAATTGATTTCACTTGAGTTGGCGTCATGGGATTCATTCATGTCAGCTATGCAAAAGTATACTGGATCTCTGTAAGATTTAAAACTATTCTGATTTAATAAACAACTAGAAGGGGATTCTGTAAGTTTCTTAAAACCTAAGTTTCTCATTCTCTAGGGGATCTGGACACCGTATCGAGTTGTTCATGGTGCGAAGTTCCACCAGGACATATCTGAAATGAAAGCGAATATCAAGGCCGGTTCAATCAAAACGTGATAACTAATACTGGTTCATTCAAGCGGAAGATTAAGTCTTTGAGACAATTCCAAAGATATCAGAAATAAACTATTTTATTTTTGGATGGTTCTACGTTAAACTTTGTCCTTTTCTTATTTTCTTCTTCCAGAATAAAGTTGTCAGTATGAAGTCTCTATTGTGACAACTGTCGATTAATTAGGCCGCCTTACTTCTAACTAGTAATATCAGAATATTTCGGTAAATAGCAGTAAGCCAATTTATCTTCGCTTAGAAAAGGTATAACCTAAAAAAAGAAAAGAATGATAGTATCATAGCATCTAATCAGAGCTGTGATTCTGGGTTGGTGACCCTGGTTACTTATTTCACAATGCCATCTAGGTTATTCTTGAACATAAATCTACTATTTATACTTATAAAATAGAACTTAATTCAAGATAAAGAAAATATATGGTTGCCAGCAAAAGAGACAGTTCAAGATGTTAACTACATATCGGCGATATTTAAGTCAAGCAAATATATAATTTTAAATACCTGTGTAGTGTAGTAAGTACGAACGGAAAATGTGTCGTAGAAAACTGAACACCATAGATATAGCGATAGATGCCTCCTAGGAACTAAGCAAACCACTAACGCATGTAACATCCATTTGAGTTGTTGTTGTTGAAAGTACTCAAGTGATGTGGTTTTAGTTATTTAGTACAGTTCTTTGTTCGCGATTCTGTATCGTATGTCCACAAAGTGCAAAGAAAGATGGTCATCGCTAAGATTTACAGGACTCATTTGCACAAAGCAATCTTAACTACTGATCTGAGAAAGCGGTTGTACAGCTGACAGTTTACATATTTCTGAACGGGTTTAGCACCATGCATGGCATCCATATGAAAGTCTCCATCTGGCGAGGGTATTTAAGAACATAGTTCGAGTTTGTAGATTAATGTTTGGGTTTGTGTAGTGGCTTGCGGTTTGGGGTAAAAGTACTCTCTACTCAGCCTATTCTATATTCAGTTTCCTTATCTCCTACGCTGAACCGGATGCATTTTTATATTGATTAAGGTACATATCGGAGACGTTTAAATCATACAGATATAGAAGTATAATTATCTGTGTAATGTAGTAACAGACGAATGGAAAATATGATCTAGAAAACTGATGTAATGAATATGCATACACCTGGGATCCCCCCTCACAGTAATATGATTGGCTGGTGTCAGCCATAAATACAGACTGATATGGAGGTACAAGAGGACGCCTATTGGCTGCGTATATTGCCTGCGCCTATTGCCTACCACTACGACGCGGATCAGTCCATTACGGTTACCTGCTAGATTGTCCTACTGGGTTACAGTAGTCCAAAAAACACTTTGCTACTTCGAAAAAATATATCCCTTTCCGGGACATATCAAAAACTGATAGCGAAATAGCGATAGATGTCTTCCAGAAACTAAGCTAGCTATTAAGACAGAGAAAATATTATTAGAAACTGAACCGATATATCATATCTATTTGGCAGTGAATTTTGGACATTTTTTTCTCACAGACGAAGAAAACTTCAAGCGACAGAGATGTGCTTCTGTCGACGAATACTAATAATGACATGGAGAGAACATGTGAGCAATGAGGAAGCCTTAAGAAAAATAGGAACAAGGAAAGTTATACTTACAATCAGAACGAAACAGTGGTTTAGTTCTACTGCCGAATGCAGAGAATAACATAAACTGAATATGTGAGAAATGAGCAAGTCTTAAGGGAGATAGGAACAAAGAAACTCATAATTACAATGAGAAAATGGAAAGTGAAATTTTGGGGAGACATAAGGAGAAAAGAGACCCTGGAGGAATTTTTTTAAGCATTTCACACCAAGCAAAGCGGGTGTACCACTAGGACGCAAGGGGTTACAGAGAGTGGGAGCAAGAGTAAAAAGGCGTGACAGAGGAAAGGATGAAAAGAAGGACGGGGAATTAGATCAAGGCATCTGAAGATGTCATTTGACATTGCATTTGAATAATTGAAAATTATAGCTATTAGGGAAGCAAGTAATAGGGAGGGAGTTCAACAGACGGGAAGTGCGAGACATGAAGTTATTGGAGTAGAAGAGATGGCTACATTTAACAGTTTCGACAGTGAAAGGGTGGAACTGAGATGACAACCTAGTAGCACGCTTAAATTCGTGTAGTTTGGGAACCAGCTAAAGTAGCTCGTCGGAACGTTTACCGTGAAAGTATTTGTAGAAAAGACAGAGGGAAGCGGCGGCACGTCTGTGAGAAAGTGACTGTAGTCGAGATGCCAGATCAGTACCAACCACATTGCATATCCGTCTCTGGATTTTGTCGAGGACCTTGAGACGAAAGCGGGGGCTATATATGGCTGCAGTATTCCATGCAAGGGCGAACGGTTGATTTATAGATTTGAAAGATGGACTCAAGCGAGAAAAAACTTTCTGGCGTGACACATAGAACAAAAAAAAATCATTTTCCACGATGTTCCTAAAAAATAGGTTTTTATTAATCATTAGAAGGATAATTGTTATTCTGCATTTGGTTTCATATCATTTAGTGCAGGGATTTGCGTGACAATTTAAGATTTGATTGCCCACCCAACATAAACATTATATGTAAGCAAATGTAAATGGATATAAATCCGACAGAATGAAGAAAATTTTGGAAAAAACAAACAAAAATCCTTAAATGCAATTATGTTGTTTAAAATTCATTTTAAACAACATAATTGCATTTAAGGATTTTTGTTTGTTTTTTCCAAAATTTTTCTTCATAAACATTATATACAAGTATAGATGTTTATTAGTAGAAGCCAGTTCATTTGTATTGATTGATTTGTTTTTTACGGCTTAACATCTTTTTGAAGGTTATTTAAAGACAGAAAATATTTTGAAATTGAAGCTCAGCTCTAAAGTTTCCAAATTCGAGACGTTATCCATTACACCATCCGGACAACCAAACTTACCTCATCTGATATTCCCAATTGGTCCCAAGTGGTCACCCATCTAGGTACTGGCCAGGCTCTATTTTGCTTAACTTCGGTGACTGGTACGAGAACCCCTGTTTTAATGTGGTATGGTTGTAAACCAATATGGACCATGAAGGATACTAAGTAGAGAAACATTTCTTAGAGTTATGAAGAATAGGAAGTTGTGGAGCGCTATGAGTGGATACGTCCTGAAGATACACGGTACATGAAAGAAGATATTGTCGATCACCGAGAGAATAAAAAAAAAACTTTATAAATGTACGCAGGTGCAAGCTTTAAGAAAGATTTATTCAACTGAGAATACAAGGTTGCGTATAGCGTCCTTTTATAGTCCCAGTAAACAGAAATAGCTCTCTTAAAGAGGAGAGTAACGAAACAAGGGGAAACCACTCTTTTATTTACTCGACATGGTTTAACTACGGTGATCCTACGAATACCGGTATTACAACGTAATATGGCCGTAATCCAAGATTTTATTAATACGCAAATCTATCTCTCTATAGAAGGTGACATGGTATCATAATTGATTCTATCATCAGTAAACGCGATTTGAGTTCTGCTAAAGGTCAGGTTGATTTTTAAGGTACGTAAATTTTTTTATCATATCAGCTCCTTAATGAATTTCTAACACCATACACTGATAAATAAACATTATACCTCCTAAGGGATAGAGCATATGTATAGATATAAGGAAACACAAACATGCAGCGGTTGCAACATAAAAATTGTCCAAATCGTGTAACAGCATAATTGCGCATCCCACAAAATGTTTAGTATCTAAAAAAAAGACCCCCCCACTAAACTAAATGAGTTTTTTTTTCTAGGTTTTTAGATAAGACGTTTAGTCATAATGACGCCATTTGTCGTAAGAATCACTGAAAAACCTTTTTGAGTTATTTAGCTAGGAATAGAACTAGTTAAAATCGATTTGTGTCGGCCCCACTTTCTTCTTATATGACAAATGTTGAGAGAGAAAAAAAGATCATTACCTCCAGTAATGGTACCATTAGGAGGTCGTAACAACAATAGCGATATATCCTTTCAACTTACAGCTAAATACATTATTATTGTTCAAAGTAGACTCCAATAGTGTTATAAAAAGCACATAGAATTCCAATATGATATCTTTAATAATTTCTAAGATACAGCAGTTCAAAGCTTAATCTAACAAATGAACAATTTTGCTGTTACACGCGGTACACAGAGGAATAATAAAATGGAGAAAAGATCCAGTTATGCGTTTCGTCATTCCAAAGGATTAAATGATTCTTTTGATGGAAATATATATGTTTAGGAGGAAAGAAATACAACAAGCATCGCTTATAAATCTACATTGAGAAAATACTGAAGCTATAGAGACGCTTAACTTTAAATTTCAAATTTTTGACATGTCATGTATTTTGATGAACAACCAAGAAGACTTCATTCTGTGCTTTTGTCTTTATTCGTATTGTCTTTTTTTGCCATTTAATTAAACCGCATATATATATATATATATATATATATATATATTGAGTGAAAATTACTTCCCTATTTTATATATGATGGACTCTCCAGTTTAACTATAATTTTTACAAGACGAGAGTCCATCATACATGAAATCGTGAGTTACTTTTCAATCACCCTATATATATATATATATATATATATATATATATATAGTGTCATACATATACTAGCCTATTTCGCTGTATCACAGCTCATCAGTGTGGCTAAACATCCGATTGCATTAAGCCAGGATCAAAACTCGACCAATTTAGCATCAATCATAGATTCTAAATCTAAGCTATAGGCGCACGGCAGAGGAAGGAAAATTTTTTACGTATTATATACGTGATGTATACAAACACCAGTATCCAATAACGCTCAATTCATAAGTGAAGAGTGACACACACACACACACACACACACACACACACACACACACACACACACAAAAACAAGTTTGATGAAATAGAAATTTAAATAGAAATACAAAGTCTTATTTTTTTTATCATACTTTTCCAACTTCCGGATAAGATATTATTATGTTGGAAGTTTTGCATAAACTATCCGAATTTTATATTTTTTCCAATTTTTCTTCAAGTACTTTCGACTTTCCAGTTACATTTTGGTCATTCATGTGATTATATATATATATATATATATATATATATATATATATATATATAGAGAGAGAGAGAGAGAGAGAGGGAGGGAGAAAGAGGGAGAAAGAGAGAAATAGAGAAACAGAGTCTTAGTATAACTTAATCTGATAATGAGCCACAATAATAGCAAACCCAGAAAAAATGTTTTAATAGATCCGTTAATTTTTATTTCAGACGTCCTATATTAACAGATTGTGTTTATTTAGAGAGAGAGAGGGAGAGGGAGAAGAGAGAGAGAGAGAGAGAGAGAGATGGGGGAGAGCCTGACAGAGATAAAGATATATAGAGAGAAGTTATCGTTTAATATAGTGCTAGAAATCAAAGCCTGTGCGTATGTGTGTAGGTACTTGTATCCACGTAAACAGAGAGTTACCTGAGTATATAAGTACTCGAATAAGTGGACATAGATTTTTGGCAAGATCTATATTAAGGCTAATGTGAAATAATTCTTCAGTGTCCATCTTCAAACGTTTCATTAAATATTACAGCTGGCACACACTTGATTGAAGACGTACAAAGAAAACGAACTTGTATTTTACCTTCAAGTACGTGATTAATGTACTAAGACTTGTTATAGCCCATAAATATATTTTTATACGCACTGGAACTGTCACTTGAAAGTGTATCAGTTGACGTTTATTACGGCTATCCTTGTTTACGTGTGAAAAATCTAACACCATAATACTTTATTTACTAATATTTAATTGTTGAATGGTGCATTATTGAAAACGCCAGGAGCCATTTCGGTCGTTCTGTATGAACGTGAGTAGATTATTTTCCCGAAGTTTCGTTGTCTGTTCTATTTATATGTTTTTACTAAAAACAGACTATTATTATTATTATTATTATTATTGTTATTCTCTTCTTCGTCCGCACGGTTTTTCGTTTTCAGTCTTAGATCTTGCATTATGGGTGTACTCCATCAAGTCATACGACCTTAAACAGATAGCACATTTCGCGAAATATGTACAGTGTCAAGCAACGTAGACTTATGAAGTGATGCGACACTAGGTTTTATTATGGGTTTCATAATCGAGGTTTTCAGGTTCGATGGTGTATAATTATTATTATGATGATTTGTAGCTAAAGAGACAGTCACTTACCGAGAAAAAGGGGCACATATCTTATGCCGAGGACAGAATAACTAAAAAGAGAAACAAGTCAGTCGCAGGTGTTGCCATACATGCATTGCGGATATGCTAATAGTGTGTCCTCTCCCGATTGTCGACCAATGAAAAAATTGTTTCGTCGATAAAAGCGGTTGGTGTTCTCGTTTTTTTTTTTTTTTTAATTCTTCTGCCCCGTCCCTCGGCTTGCGTGTGTTGGGATTTGTGACATTAGACCTGCGATTCGTGATTTCAACATTTCTTTTTGCCCCTGGATCTTCGAGTTTCGACTTGCGATTTGTGTATTTCGTTTGTGAAATTGAGTTGCCATATCAATTATTCGAACATATTGTTTGCAAGTTAAGAAACAAGGTTTAAAGCATTTTGCTACAGTATTATTATTTGCATCTTCATAGCAGTAGTATATGTTTGCCAACGCTGGGAACACAGTGACAGCGAATCTCTTTAAATCTCTTGTGTTCGTGCTGACTTTAACACTGCTGTGTTTTAAATGGTCTTAAATATTATTCGATGATGTAAGTTTTACAGTTTTCTTGAATAGTTTTAATTTATTCCTTCCCAGTACAGTACCGATTATGGTAACCCATTTGCAGTGTTTTTAGCTCTCAAAGAATGACTTTATATTTATCTGTCCTCTCATTCTCCTTAACGTCTTCACTCACGTGTTCACCGCTTCAACTCTTTAACAGATGATATTTCTCACTTGTGGAACTCTCTTCAAATCTACTTTGATCTTCAAAAATTTAAACGCAATGTCAATCGTTATCTTCTGCCTTAATACATGTTCTTTTATTCTTCTCTTTCCTTAAAATATTTTTTTATATTCTCTGGCAGACACTAATCCGTTGCGTCTTAGTCACTTTATTGTCTTTCTTGAGGTGAAATAATTAAAAATGTCTCTAGAATTTCAACATATGTCCTTCTTGATTAATGCGTTGGTTAAAATATATATGGTTTCCTGGTTGTTCTTAGTTCTATCGCCGGTTCTGCTTGTGCTGAACAATCATATACTCAGGTTCAGTGAAAACAACGGATAAACAATACAAAGGTGACTATAACAAATAAGTATTAACTGATATGAAATATTACGTAAGTCTGTAAAATGGAATGAGAACAAGCTACCCTCGTGGACAATTTCGAAATTTTAAAGGGGTTACCAATTTCGAAGAAAGACTTCTGGCGAAGGACGAAAGATACAACGGCCGAAATATTACGAATATAACAATCAAGATGAGCTTAGCGAAGCGTATAACCATGATAATTTCTCATCGTAAAAATTCCGATAAAAAATATCTTTTTAATTTTTACTTATATTTCTTTTTGCTTTTATTCCATCCTGACGCAAGAGTACTGGTGATGAGCAAGGCCGTGCTGATGACATATTTATAATTTGTATAAGAATGATCTTGAAAAAAAAATCACCTTTCTTTACCAAGTCCTCCAATAGATAGAACTTAAGATAAATCTTTCCTACACTGGAGTCATATTCGTAAATAGACTCGTCAGATCTAGAGTCACATACGGATGTTGTGCATACCGATCAACAACCATTTCTCAGATCAGCCATCTTGAATGACCACTTTTCTAGATCTTTCTTTATTAATGCATGAGTCTTCAAGGGCTCTATAATTGAACTTATGTTGTTCCGAATTTTAATCAACGACCCTTTCTGATGCCATTTCTCAACTCGGTATCGCTACTGATAACACAACTATTTACTGTTGTCTTAATAGTAAGTCTGTTCTGTTTGATAAGTTAAAATTGGCAGCTGATGTAAAAAAAAAGGACCTACAATTTGTTCACTAGGGCAATGGATCCTTTTTGCCTTCTAGCAGCAAGACTGATGTTAACATTCAATTTGCTAAAAGTTAAAAATGGTAGGAGGTTGTGGAGAGACGTGATTGCCGACGTCTATAAGGTACTCGGTATAGAAGTGGCGTCTCTTATATATTCATCGAATTATATGTACAATTTTTTTAATTTTTTAATCATATTAAGAAACGTTGATATTTTTTTATCTATTGTCCATTCAGTTCACTTAAAAAAAGGGTATCTTTCATTGTATTATTTCATTAATGCTACTTCGTTAATTTAAAAATATTTCTAATAATATTTCAAATTTACTAAGTAAAATAGCTAGTATGTGAATCTATCAGACATATATGAAAAAGCGACGCAAAAAGAGAATCAGCATAAAAGACAAGCTCAAAAAAAAAAAAAAAAAAAACAACACCAACAATTAACCTTAGATTTCAAATGTGTAGGCACTTGGCAACAGGTCGTAGTCAGGCAATTAAACAATGTCAGCTCGTTTACACACTACTACATCATGTGATTTCCCTTTACCCAGTGAGAGAAGAAATAGATTTAAAGGCTCACCCATCACTGATACTATGGATCAGATTCTTTCTTAATACACTTGTTCTTTTTATTGGGTGTAAAGAACGTTACGAAAATATTTGATCTTTCTCAAATATCGGTCAGAAATATATTCATTTCTACGACAATTCCAAACAATTCAATTTAATTATGAAAAAACTTATACAAAAAGATCTAACACTCAAATTGTTGTAAAAAGGTTAATAAAATGCAGCTTTAAATGGGAATTTATAAACTATATCATTTGAATTTAAAAAAAATTACCAATGTCACTGGATGTGCTAGCACGGCGTCACATGTCTTCGTGGCCGAGGGATTTAAAGTAAGATCTTGTTCAAAATGTTGATCACGCTAGGTGCTGCGCCCCTTCTCCTAAAAACTGTGAATCAGGTCAGCTTACCATAGTTGCAGTATGTCTGCAACAAGGACTGGTTAGTTGCTCGAGCAGGCGGATGTGCTCGAAAAAGAATACTTATAAAGTGGTCTGTTTTTCTTCAAACAATATATATATATATATATTTAAAAAAAACAAATTACAACAAAAATATAATGGAAAATAAGGTAAACAGCATCAACTTACAACAATAAATAAAAAATCTGTAAAATTTGTTTGAAGGAGAAAATAGTTATAATCAGTTTAATGACAAAAGTACGCAGGTGTAGCCTTTAAGAAAGTTTTATTCAACTGACAATACAAGGTTATCGAATAGTGTCCTTTTAGAGTCCCAGTAAACAGAAATAGGTCTCTCAAAGAGTAAAAAAACAAAGGGAGAGCACTCCTGATTATTTATAATAATCAACTTCCCAGATCAACATAGATTATTAAATAAACGATCAGAATTTGTCTCAAAATACAGAAACGAAAACAATTTTTAACTAAGTTACTTAAAAATCGAAAACTAAGAACGAATTACTTTTAAAATGCCACCATGAAAAATGCAGATATATGCATAATGTACAACGCAGAAATGTAACCTATTTTAAAGACAGCTAATACTTTAAAGTAAAGATATAACATAACCAACACCCAAAAAATCTAAATAAAGAAATAAAATCTAAATAAATCAAGTGAATAATAAACAAAATGTGAACTCACGTATAAATGTAATAATAATGATAATAATAATAATAATGATAATAACAATCAAATACAAATAATTAAGTAATCAATAATAAATAATGAGTAAAAAGTTACCAAACGATATAATAAAACAGGTAGAAAACATCGAATTCAGAGCCACAGTAATTTTTACTCAGTAACCTTTAATATAATTTGAAACATAACCGTTACCGCCCACATAATAACCGTTAGGATAATACAAGAGACTTTACTCCCCATAATGCACCTCTGACTAACATATATAAATAGTTAAGCCAGAATCCAACATACATAGCCTGACGATTGCGTTGAGGCAATCGACACGCAGCCTCTGACTGTGTGCGACTACTGTCGAACTCTTTGCTTTGGCAGAGAGGAACCCGGACGAAGCTTTGCCGAAGGGCAAAGTTTCGTCCGGGGAGGTAGACAGATCTCGAACCTACGTTAAACTCGGCCTTGTACCACATATATTTCTCGTGGGGGAACTGTTAAATATCGGCCTAACGATTGCCTTTTAACTTTGTGTCGGACCGGTTAAGTCTTGCATAGAATACACCACTGATTTCACTTTTTATTTTATATTTTTCAAAGACGGCTAAAAAGTTTTAAGTTATTTTGATTACATTTATTTTACATTGACTGTATCTGTTTCGATTTTTGTATTTTATTTTTCATTTTCAGTTTTCTTTCATTCTTCCCGGGAATAAGCTATTTTTTATTTTTCATGTGCAACGTGCTTTTATTTGTTGCACTGGTGATTTTTATTTCTTTTTCTTTTCTTTTTTTAAAATTTTGTTGTAAGTGTTTAAGGTTTTCTTTCCCTATTCTTAAAACCCCTGTCATCAAAGCTAATTTATAAAATTTTATTTCCCAGTTTAATTTTTGTTTTACGCTGGACTTTCTGTCAAATTTATTTTTATTTTTCGGTTTATTTCCGCTATTTTGTTTTCTTGATATGCGAACTTTTTTGCTACACAGGCGTTTAATTTAATTTTTTCAGTCTTTCTTGTTTATGAAATATCTTGCATTAATTTTGCTATTTTTGTTTGTTTAGTTTAAAAGACCCCCACCTTTTTGCGATGGTTTATTGTTCGGGTCTTTCAAGTAAATTTCTTTTATTTTTACTCGTGAAATCGTTTTTGTAATTTCCTTCGTCTGCTGGTAAACCCAGTTTTTCGTCTTTCGTTTTAATGTTTTCATTGTTATTGTTTGTAAGTTAAACTAGTTTTATTTTATTTTATTTTCCCCCACACTTAATAGAAATACTTTGTGTCTTAATTTGTTCTTTACTGTTTCTCTGTCTTTTTTCGTTTGGTCAATTGTTTATTTTTTTAAAAAAATTTCCTTGTTTCGCTCATAGGAAAAATACAAAACAAAAGAAAAAGGCCACAATCTTTTAAATAATTGCCAACAAAAGTCATCTGTTAAAAAAAACTGTTTGGTTTGAAAAAAAAAAAAAAAAAAAGAACGGCTGGATAAAGAAGTAAAAACCCAGGAAGATATTAACATCAACTCAACGACAAAACGAAAAATGAACACAGTATGGTGGACGCAAATCGCCAAAATTCCCAAACCGGAAAAAAATACACCAACCAAAAATAAGACAACCCAGAATAAAAAGGACAACAAGAACAGCAACAAAATAATGTAGCAGCTGAGGATTCGCCCTCTTGCTGTAAGTTCACCCCCGCACCGAAGTATATAACATTACGGAGTTCCTGGAGATAGCTAAGATTTACGAACAGCTTATTACAGAAGATGGTCTCTTGGTAGACGCCCACCAGAAAATAAAGAGACTTGAGAAAAGAATTGTATCCGTCTTTTTGGTCGACGGGCGTCCGTGAAAAAATTTGTCACTCTACTAAAGACAGCACTATATAAAGTCTTTGACCTCCCTGTGAGTTAAACTCCAAATACTAATCAAGGATAAAAGTTATTTCATGTGGGACGTACTGCCGAATGTGAGGACGCCTCACATCAAGACCTTATAATAAAAAATCTCATAATCCACACAGAATACAAGGGAAGGCGAAGAACCAATGTATCAGTATACGAGGTTCCTTATCAGATCTTAGGAGAGCTCTTGGCCATGTATCTGGTAGAGTACAGACAGATAGTAAGTGCTTTCTTCGACGACCTGAACGGGAGATGTGGTTTTGAGATAATGCTGGATCGTAAAGCTTTCCTCTCCGTCCCTAACTGCCAGAGAGGGCAGAAAATGCCGGCCATTGTGACCAGTTGTAGGCCAACCTGTTGGAAGTGTGGGAGACTAGTCAGTTCTCCTTTTCCTTCCAAGAGAAGAAGGTCTCTGGGGTTATGTCCCTCACCGACACAAATCCGCTTCTTGTCGAGTCTGTTAATCCCGTCTCGCCTGTGGTGGGCATGCCAACGGCTGGGACTGGTATGGTAAAATCTATTTCCTGAAATCCCTTTGTCAACTGCTTGTGCCGTCGCTGAGAATGAAAAAAAAGGAAATGTCTGGTTGTTGGTAATAACAGAGTAAAGCTCCGGACAGCCGGATCTCAGTCACCGGAAGCCTCCGCGGTTAAATACACTCACAATCGCACTCCCTCAACTAGTTCCAAGGTCGATGACTAAGCCAGCTATGCCGAAAAGATGAGGGCGATGAAAATAAGGTACGAGCCAAGTTTTGAGAAACTAGAACAATTAAAATCAGCTTTGAAGTCCAAAAGAACACAGTAACTTCCAGTAGCGCGCCTCTCTTCCTCATCTCTTCCCATTCAGTCAAAAAATATATCAAGGCTCCATTGGCAGTCACAAAATATTTATTAACCACACCATTCTCCCCACCAACAAAAATCCCTGCCAAAAATCTACCCAGCCTAAACACCTCAAACTAATCCCCTTCTCATACTCAGATCAATTCTCCCCAAAACAAGACAACCCTAAAAGGCAAAGTCCATAGGCGGAACAAAATGAAAAAAAAATCTAAATCCATCAACAATTTAAGGGAAGACGTATGTCGAGTGCCGAGGGAGTACGCGGAAATGGCATTAACACAAACCCGCAAAATAAAAGATTTAAAATATCTTTTAAATTTCAAAGAAGTTTTTTCAATAACGTTGAAAACCCTAGAGAATTTCCCAACGCCAAGGGAGCGTTAACTGTTGTGCGATCAGGACAGTGATCCTAACAAATACGGGCGAAGAGGCAAATGACGACTTCGGTACATTCCCTCATCTGGCTTTCTTTGACAAAGGAAGTGTAAAAAATAAAAATAAATCAGTTTAGTTCAGGGGAGATCCCGGTGTTTGTTCACCCATTCCTGTATAGAGCTTTGAAATTAACTTTCCTTTGGGACACTGGTGGCCTGTCTCAAGATAGCACTATCAAAAGTAAGAAGGGCCAAGGCTCAATGGCACAGGCCGTCGGTGTCCTAAAGCCAGCGAGGTTTAAATGCAGACCCTCAAACCTCATCCGACTGATCATAACTCTCTGGTTGTCTTGTATAAATGGCCGAGTCCTGAGGTGAGAGACTTACAGGGGTGTCTCGCTCGCGATTTTCAGCGTCTAGGTGTGGATGTATATTGTGTACAGAAGACCTGGTTCTTAACACGCAACCGTGAATATATACTGTTTAAGTGGTTTGTCCTCTATGCAGCATATTTTGATGGACGCTCCAGAGGTATTTCCTCGCTAGTGAGCAACTCTTAGAATGCGACGCGTACTAATGTCTTCGCAGATTCGGCGGGCAGGCTTTGCGTGCTGGATATTACCATAAAGGATAAGGCTCTTCGTCTCACTGGGGCTTATGCGTCTAATGACCACGTGGAGCGACCTGAATTGTTTTTGACGACGTCTCATTGGGTAATTTTAGTGGGGGATTGGAATGCCGTCTTTGACTCCGACATAGATCGTATAGGGGAAAGAGCTGGTACTAACAACCTGGATGTGAAGCCATTTCAGGATTTTATCGACAAGATCGATCTTGTCGATAAGTATTGTAATGAGCACCACCGAGGAGTAGCTTGGACTTGGACTAATAGGGCGGCTCGGTTTCAATGGTAGGTTCTAGCTAACTCCACCGAGTGCTTGTTAAGCGAGTCGATATAGGACTCTTAGGTTGTCCAAGTGGCCATTCTATAGTTTACTCGGGTCATAGGCTCGTTTGATTTCGTGTACACTTAGATAAGCTTAAGGTTAAAATAGCTGGCTAGTGGAAATTGGACGAATCATTATTTGATGGGCGAGATTTCCAGAGCCAGCTGCTACTAATGATACGGCGGGAATTGACGGGGGCTGTGATTGGGAATAAGACATGGAGTTTATTGAAATCTAAAGTAAGGTCATTTACTGCTGATTATAGTCACCAACTCAATCTAATTAAGTTAGCAACACAAACGGCATGTAAAATTTCATCGGGCGATTAAATCCCATGATAGTGGGAAAGTAGCCTTAGTAGCCTAAGGCGGAGCTGACCTCCTTGCTTATCAAGAAGAAAGAAGCTCTTGTAGTTAAGGCTGGGTTAAGAAGAATGTTTTCTGAGGTGACGAATATGGCGGCTGAACTGAGTATACAGGAGGTTAGAAGTGCATTCAATAGGCATATCGCGTGCGTCACGTTGCCGGATAAGCAAGTGCGAACATATGTGAAACTTTTCGTGACTACTTTCAAGATCTGTTCACCAGGGTGCACGTTCTGAGCCCTGTTCAGTTCGATGCATATTTGACCAACTTTCTCCGGCTTGAGGCGGTTGAAGAGGCTGAGTGCGAGGGTCATGTTACAGATTCTAAGACCTGGGAAGCGCTGAAGCTGGTTGGTCGGGACAAAAATCCGGGATTAAATTATTATCATTACGAATTGTACTTGAGATAGTCGCCTTTATTATTCCCTTGCTGGAACTGATTTACAACAAGTGGATGAAGCAGTGGTCTATACCTCAACGCTTCACCATGGAGTGTGATCAAGTTGTTACGCAAAAACAAGATAGATAGGTAACGTTTCGGCCTTTGACGATGTTAAACACAGAGTTGAAGATTTTAACCAAGATCTTAGCTAGCCGTTTGCAGGCTGTCCTGTCTAGTCTGATTGGCTCTGAGCGGACGTATAAAGGGTAGGACTATTCAGGACAACCTTAATTTGGTACGTTTGATCATCAAGTCGACAGTGAAGCCGCGCTGATCAATTTAGATCAATCCAAGTCATTCGATAGGGTTGACCATTCTTTCTGGAGGCTGTCCTTTCGGACTTGGATCCGGCTTCTGTACGCGTCCCCCGGCACGCTGGTGGAAGTAAATGGAGTACGATCCGAGCCTCCATTCGTCAAGGCTGTCCATTTTCGCCCTTGCTTTACGTTCATACGCTGGAACATTTCCTTCGAAATTTAAACATGAATCCAGTCCTACGCGGAATCTCCTTACAGTGTGCTACTACCTTAATCAGGAACTCCTCTCATGCTGATGAAGTTTCAACTCTAGTGTCGAGCAGAACCGAAATTGACTAAATGGGTAAGAAGATCAGAGGATAGGAAATGGTGACAAGAACCAAGGTCTACCACGGTAAGTCTGTTGGCTTGCGGTTGGGTGCGTGGAAGTGAGTTTCTCTTTCCGGACCATTCCTTTGGACGGACGGGCCGGTCAAATTAAAAGGTGTCTTTTTCAGTCCCGATATTTTGCTGGAAATTAATTGGTCGGAGATGCAAGAAAAAGTCGCGGGCGCAGTTTGTCTGTGGTCTTGAAGGAATCTTTCCTTAAAGAGAAATGTAGAAGTATGTATTTCGCACATCTACCCAATTCTCCTTTACGGACACTCCGTGCTTACACTCGCGTATGCCATACTAATGCAATTAGTTAGGGTCTTGTTCTCCTTCTTGTAGAGAGGCAAGGCTCCCAAAGTATGTCAGGACATCTGTTACCTAAATCCTTCTGGTATGGGTATATCTAACGCTGAGAGGCGAGTAATCCTTCTATCGTGAATGCCGTGTGACGTTACCCCGGGGTCACTGCGCCAAATGTAACGTTTGCCTGGCCGCGCCCGCCGTGCTGTCCTAGTCGCGGCGCCAGTTGTGACGTCACCCCGTCTGTCTCCGCGCCGTCGCCGTCCTATCCTGTCTTGTGACGACCAATGTGACTTGGTATTGGTCGCGGCACCAAATGTGACGTTCTAACCTTTTGCTGATTCGGATGGGAATCTGGTTAGATCCGGCATCAGCCTTGTCGTTCCCAGCTCGCCTCCAACGCCTGGTTACCGAAGTAACTGTTTTGACTTCTAGTCTAACCTACCCACGTTGTGATTTGATCTTAGGTAGCCGAAATCAATCAGTCGCCGGGCCGTAATGCAAGTCGAGTTCGAACAAGGGTAATACCACACAAGTATATGTAAAATAAAATAAAATAACAACCCGAAAAGTTCAAATGTGTTAAAAAAGGATAACAATATTTTATATCTGGTTGATGAATACACGACTGCGTCTTCCTCCCAACTCGCTTATATGGATTCGTGACACTTTGTGTTTGTTAGGCGAGTCTTAACATCTTAAGTTGTTTTTTCTTTAAGAAACTGGTTCTTGGTGTATCTTCAGGCGATATTCGTAAAACTTGTTTTGGTGGTGTGAGTCTAAGTCGTTCTTCAAAAATAAATTGTTCTTGGTTAGAAGTTGAGGTCGAGAATGTGTGAATCTCAGTCAGCTTTCTGCGAGGCGGGTCCTCAGAGCTCTCAGCTCAACTGCAAACTGCAACTCCAACTGCCTGTCTCTTCAACCCCAACTCAACTGCCGTCCACTCGCTGCGACTCTGCTTATATGGACGCCGATCCAAAGCGGGGTGGGCTTGTCGGGGTTTGAGGTTCCTTGATAATTCTAAATCCGCATTAAGAATTTCCTTTGTTTTTGGTCAGGAAAGCCCATCACTTTCCATTTTTGGAAATCTTTTACTTTCTACTTTAAGGGAATGGTCCTCCCAATTTCTTCCTTTCTCATATGGGTATCTCACCCAATCCCTTCAGGGGGCGTCAACAGGCCTCCCCTCCTTCTTCATGGTTTACCTTCGCCTACCGCTCACGCCACCCTTCAGCCAATGAACGCTTAGCGGCGTAGGTGTTTGCTAATTATTGCTCAAAGAAAAAAAATATTTTCTTTTTTTTTCTTTTCTTTTCTTTCTTTTCTTCTTCCCGACAACAAATCCTTAGATTCTTATCTTAACCGAATCCCACCTGGAGTTCATCAATCGAGAATTTTCGCCAGCATCAAGTGGGTGGTCATCTGGCGACTTCGTTCTGATAAAATAATTTTGCTATCATGTCCAGCTCTTGACATAAAACAGGTGCCTTTTCCAAACGACATCTCCGCAGATAGCTAATGGGTCAGTCTTTCTTTCTTTGTAACTTGGGTGGTCCAACGGATATTTTGTTTTTCGGTCAGTGCATGACCTAATGAATATTATCTCTTAGCACTCTGTCCCGTAGGCCACTCGGCCAATTTGAAACTTTCCTTCTTGCCATGCGCAGATGGCTATCTTGTATTCGCTCTGTCGTAACATAAATCAAATCAAATCCGACAGGTCCACGAACTTACTTGCTTCGCTAATGAAAATAAAATCTTTACCACTTTTCTTTGTTAGAAAAAATAACATCGTTCAGTGTCTTTTCGTGATAGCTTCTTATCACCTAATTTAATTGTCGCCTCTTTTTTTTTTTTTTTTGCCTAGCTGTCAAATTCATCTTACGGGCGACGGATAACCTCTCCCTTTCCAATACCCAGGCATTATCGCGTAATGCATTATAACAGGTATAAGTGAGGGGGGTGCGTTCAAGATTGTCTGATTGGTGATCTCGGTTTAACGAAGCAAGAGGCTCGTTTATTTATGGTCTTGGTCGCCTGGTTTGAAATACTTCACTAATGATCTATGATCACTCCCCTAGCTGGTGATACGAAAGGTCCTCTGATTGGCAAAAACCATTCTTTAGCGGGCTTGGGAAATTCTCCCAACTGCATCCACTGCGGTGAGTCAGTGGGCACCCTGGCTCACGCCTTCTTCTAATGGAAGGTCGTAGTCCCGATGTGTAAGTTTATTAAAAATATGGCTCGCATACTGGCGGAAAGTTCTTTGTCTTTGAAGCCAGTTCTGTTTGTAACAATGTGGTACCGTCGTTACCCATGCTTGACCACTATGTGTTCTTGTGCTTGCTAGGTGCTATGCGAGTCGTGATATGGACGAGGCGACAAAATGCAGATGAGAAATTAACTTCTCAAATGATCTTATTTTTAAAGCATCAGCTTAAAGTCAAGATCAGAACGAAAAGGCGACGACTCCTTTCATCAGAATTTGGCAAAAGATGGGGTGAGTCTTGAGTATATTTGTCAACTGAAAGGAACTGACTTAGTGGGATTTTGATGCCGGTTAGGCATCAGGATATACGGAACACAGAGACATTGCTAACCCCGCCCAAAATGGGTTAGTTCAGGATTGTTTTGCTTTTAGCTTTTTACTCCAAGTTAAATTAGCTAGGGAATGTATGCTCATTGTCCCCTTTTATTTTATTTTCTCAACCTTCTTTAGTTTAATTTCCCGTCCCTTCCCCCGTTGGGTGGCAAGAGATGTTAGTTCCCTGGTGGATACGGGACACTTTTCGATGTTTGAGTGTGTTTTTCGTCTTTGTTGTCGTGTCTGTGTATGGTTGGTGGAATGGCCAGTTTTGATTTATTCATGTCCCGCATAAATTTCATCCAATTAACTCATATTTCTACCACAATTAAGGATTGTTGGTCGGGGATTATTACTAACACCATTTTTTTAAGTTCCTTGTATATATAAAGTTGTTATTTTTATCCCCCACTCCCAAAGACAAATTGTATTTATGGTACGAATTAGGATTTCATAACTTATTATGGTGGTTGTAGTAAGAATAGTAAGTAAGAAAGTGGTGTTTTAATGCAAAGAATACTGTGTAGTTTGTTTGGGTCAGTGACTGCGGATAGATGAAGACCAGAATTCTCCCCCCCCCACTTTTGAACTTGTGACACATTTTTTGTATTTATACAAAAATAAATATTATTGCCTGAAGTTTACGTTCAAACATGAAAAAGACTACTGCCATTCAACGTTGGCCCTGTGTTTACTTTTATATTTATATTTACACACGCTCTATCTCTGATATTGAGCACTTTTATCCATAAATACAGTGTACCTTAAAACTATATTTTAATTATATATATATATATATATATATATATATATATATATATATATATATATATATATATATTTTAATATATATATATATATATATATATATATATAATTTTAACATTTTAGGCATTTAAAACAACATGCTTGGCCGCACACACATTCCGTAAAATTCTTGTCGAAAACACAATTATACTTCAACATGAAAACAATAGACAAAAATTAAAAATCCTTGAAGCAATATACATTAAACAGTTGAAACCTAACCTAAACAAAATCAACTACGGAATTTCAACATGGTGTCCTTAAATGTCTATGATTGGTAGCAGAGGCCTTTGGTTTGTGCCAGTGGCTTCCCATACTTGATGCTTCTCGAATTCACTCTCGCGTGGTCGTGTGTGACGTCATGAGCTGCGGTGCGATTTTCGCTCTAGCTTCTTATATGCACGTGTTTATCGTTGTTAGGAAATCATCACTGTCTTGTCCGTATATTGCTTAATATGTTGTACAGTAATTGACATCTTTGATCATGGCTTATGTAAGCCGAAAGCTTAGATTGGATTAAAAATAGGGATCAATATTGTTATTTTCTTTCTTCCTATAATGATAATGTTATTAAGCTTATCAGACGTTATGAAAAGAATTTACATAAAATAGATAGACAACACTTGTCTATATTATTTAATGGAACATGCATGAATATATATATATATATATATATATATATATATATATATATATATATATATATATATATATTATATATATATATTATTAATTTTATATATATATTATTTATATATTATATATGCACGGTACTTATTGCAAAGCGCTCTATATTAGTAATAGAGCTAACATATTTAGTTGAATTGATGTTAGTTTGTTGACGATCGCAAGGTCGTGTAACTCACATCAATCCAGCTATATATATATATATATATATATATATATATATATATATATATATCGTGTGCGCGCGTAATTTTGTTAGGCACGCTCCAAAGATGTGTGTTGTGACAAGTTGAAAAGCTTTGACAATAATAATTGTCACTCTTAATGTTGCCAATATCAAATTCTCATCAATTGTGCCGTGTACATTAACGTTTAGTGCCTTAATAATAAACCCGACAATTAATAGTGTATTGACAATTTTGTATTGTCTGAACACAGAGACATAGACTTCAGAGGATAATACGGCTTGGTGTCTCTCTCGCTCATTCTATTTTCCCTTTTTCTTTCTCTCTCTCGTTCTCTTTCTCTCTCTCTCTGTATCCCTGTCTCTCTGTCTATTATACTTAACAAAAGCAAGCATTGCAATGTGTCACCAACAGGCTGCGAAATTTTAAGCAGAGAAAGCAGGCCGACGACGCAAATTGAATGTAATATTCCAGTAGTGATGATCGGAATGTGTTAGGAACACCTGCATATACAAGTTTCCCGATGGAGGGGCATCGAAGAGAAAAATAATAAAACTCATTAGACGTTGGCCCCATATAAAGCACAAAATGTTGATCACACCTGTAGCTTTAATGGGTGTAACAAAATGCTGGGGTCACTAAGGAAATACTATCGAAGCAGTGATAAGCTTGTGAGTATGACGTCAACTGAAAAGTTACTCTGGGAATGTAGTTAGACAACAATATTTAAAGAACTTAAAAAGATTACTTGGTTACTTATTTTGAGGTATCATTTTGCTTAAATTATTGCCACGTAACATAAATAATAGTCAATGCTTTATTTAAACTAATCTGCCGTAAATAATCAACAGTGTTTTCTTATAGCCACCTATCAGTTATATTATTGCTGAGATTATTTACATTTATATAAGTAGCCAAGTAATCGTTCTAAGTAATGCAGTTAATCGAAATAAGTGCTGCATAATTTGTCACAATTTTTTAAAAAAATCAGTTCACCCCAAGTAAAGCGATAATGTCACTAAGACGCAAGTGGCTACCGGAAATGGAAGGGAAGGAAAATACTTTCGGTGAACCTATCTACTCCTATTAAGAAAAAGAAAACAACAAAGAAACAAATAAATAAATAATAAATAAAATTTCATAAATTAAAAAAAATAGGAGATGTTAGAAGTATAGAATTAAGATATACTTTTGAAGGAATCAGAAAATTAATTCTAAACAGGAAATAAGGGATAAACATCCACCACTGATAATGGAGTATGAACTGGGCGATAGGTGAACCTATCAACTTCTATTGTAAAAAATGCGGTTACGTATTCGAAATACATTCGCTAACATTGTCACGTTTTTAAAAGTATCAGGCCTTATTAATTGCAGTGTTATTTATTTTAGTTTTATATGTCTGCTTACAAGCTCAAGCTCAATCTATGTATGCAAATAGAAATATTAATTAAACCAAGCAATATATCAAGCATCATAACAATAATTATATCTTTTAATTGCCAGAATACACGCACTTAACGAGTTAGATAAATGTTTGCTTGTGTAAGTTTCATCAATTCATATCTTCACAGCTATGATCCACCATGCTATGTACACATAGTGAACTCATCTTCCTTCCCTTCGTATTTCATTAGTAATGAGGAAGCACCCCTAGACAGATTCTTACCTAGAACTCTCCCTTTGTGGAACAGACACATGAGAGGATGTTCCCGGATCATTACGATCTTAACCTCTTTAAATGTATGGCCAACATTTTTCCATTTATGCTAGGCCACAAAAAACTCCTGAGCTGACCAAGCATAGAAATGAATACAATATGAGAACCAGTAATAAGGAGTGCAAAAGATAAGCAATAATAACAACGAAAATTGCAATATGAGCTCTGGTAAAAATGGTAGCTGAAGGCATTAAGTTTATAAGTCCCAGAAATTCATACAGAGACGTCCAGATGGCATAGTGGATAAAAGCGTTGGTTAGATCCAGTGACAGGACCCAAAGAGTTGTGAGTTCTATACCTGGTTAAGGCAGTGTAGAACTTGGAGAGGTGAATTAACAGGAGATAACTGAATCCATTAGACATAGCGCATGGTAGAACAGTCTACCCCAGCGAGCGAAATAAAGGGTTCAGTTCGACATTCCAACCATCTGAAGAAGGCCGGAGCGTACAACAGCCAAAAAGTTGGGAGAAATATGGCAACAAAGATGAGGACAATAGTCCGAATAATGTAAATAATGTCCATAATACCTCATCTCAGAAATATAGACAGATGATGCTTTTACAAATTTTATTCAGCAACCCTCTACCTTGAGTGGCTTTTATGATAAAAAGTGTATTATTAATGGTAATATTTAATTCTACTATACTTTCAATGATTTCATTCCAAGCAAGGCAATAAAGTAAATCAGATGCAAGTGCTACAGAATATGAGGAAAAACACTATTAAAGAGAGAGAATAGTAAAAGAACAAGAATTAAGAAGACAGAAGATAAAAATTGAAAGATCAAAGTTGACTGGGAAGCAAGAAGCCGGAATTCTATACATCTATCATCCCCACCTAGACGCTGAAACTATTTATTTACTCTTCCTTAATAGGAGTAGATAGGTTCGCCTATCGTCTAGTTCACACTTCTCCCCGGTCTTTTGAACAAGATTAGTGGCTTATCTTTTGTTTCCTGTTTAGGATTGAGCTTCTGGTTCCTTCTAAAGCCTTTTCATTCTCGTTAACTCCTTTGTGTCGTAGTGGAATTATCGCCTTGCTTGGGATGAATTGATTAAAAAAATATTCTGTTCGATCATTTCTGAATTTCCTTGTCTCTTTTATCATGGCGTCTCGGGGGAATTAGGTCAAGCCAACCAAGGCCCACGTCTTCCTGCAATTATAAATTTCTTTTCTTTTTTCTTTTGAAAAGAGAGCACAGGTTGAATCATAAATGACTTCCGCTTTGGGGAACCAATTGTAATGGCGAATGTATAATCTGAACTAATAATTACACGTGGCAGCTAAGAATAAATCCAGGTTACATTAACATAACCCAGTCTTTGCATACCTGTGGCAACTTACACAGTGGATTAATTGAAAAATTCTCCTCCATGACAATGCAAGACTTCATACAGCAAAAAGAACGCAAAAACGGTGTTGCATAGTTCTACTACAGTCGCCATATTCACTTGACCTTTCATCTTTTTCGCTCGCTTTACAATGTTTTGATGGGGAAAACTTTCGCTAATAAAACCCAAATTCAAGGGTTCGCCCCACCCAAACCCTTTCATATCAAAACCTATGTTAAAAAGATATAGAAGAGCTGCCTGATAAACGGTCGTCATTACAAATAATGATGAATATATAATTGAATAAAATGTATTTGTACTTTTTTTAAGGTTAAATTTGATAAACTAAACATAAATTAATTATGACTCAGTCTAAGAAATTAAATTATAATATTTCAATTCAGGGGAGTTATAATATTTTGAATTCATAGTTTTCTTTCTGTTAAACAGGTTGCCATCCAAGGCAAGATAGTTCAGTCTACTTTGTTATTTAACTACTAGCTTGGAAGAGAGAATGGGGGAGAGAGATGCATGTTTTACCAAGGACAGTTATAAAAAAATAAAATCCATCATACTAGCCTGGAATTTGAACTCGGGTTGCCGATTTCACTTTACACTACCCACACATACTACAGTGGCATTTTATTGAAAAATAAAGAAGATAATTTCCAGCTTCAGAAAAATTCTTTTATATACACTCTTTACTTTTCTTAACCAAATAATATGCATTTGTAATATATATGTAAATAATAGGTATTTCACACAAACGCTTACACACATGTTATACGAAGACAATTATGTATTTTGATCTCCTTTGATGGGATTTTCATTAAAGCGTGTTAAGGGAAAGTACTCAATAAAAATAAACATTTTTAAAAAAGAGATACAAATTTATTTTACGAATTTTTAGCAGTCAATTTGTATTTTTAAGAACGTGGCATACGCAGTACGACCGAACATTTCGGTGAATTTGAACAGATTGCTCAATCTTAACCAGTAAATAAAGAAAATACAACAGTATACGAGTGCACCTACAAAACTCTAGATGACCAGAGCCTGGCAACTGATCTCTCCTTTGACCGAGCTCTGACAGCTCAGTGGTGGAAAACTGGATGGTCACATTCAATACCTCGAAAACCAAATGAATGATATTCTATCATCACTGAGCGGACCCTGAATTTTCGCCTATCGCTATGATGATTGGGTGTTCTCTCAGAGAGGCCTTGAGTTCTAATTGGGACTTAAGCTCAACCCACAACTCAAGTGAAACTCGTAAATACGATCCATCGCTAAAGATGCTGAGAAAATGATATTTTTTGTTATTTTCAAAATTAAATTAAAGAAAAAGATTTGTTGACATCTCTGGCATTCAACAACACGTGACTAAATTCAACATCATTTCTTCAATTAGAGCATTTTGTTGTGGTTACCCCCGCCCCCTATGGTACATGGTTGCATTCAAGGCAAAATATTACTATGACTAAATATGTCTGAGGTTACCTCGTCCTTCTCAGAAGTTGCTCCACCCATTGTTAAAGCTGTTGATTTCAGAGGCGCAGCTCCTACGCCCAGGCTAACGACTGGTCGATGGCCGCTTAGCACAGGTGTGTTGGAGAGAGGCGTTCCTCTTCAACGGTCGGGAAATCCTGCTGACTACCCTTACACAGTTTAGCCGACAGGTCGATGCCCTCCCCAAGGTGTGACCGTCGCAGTGCCCAATCGACTTTGAGCTAAGTGTGAGCGTTGGATGTTGACCGTGGACTAGTAGAGTTCCACAACCCAATTCACCTGAGTAAAGTAGGGTCGACCGCTTCGCTATAAGGGTACTACCACTGACGCCATACGCCATACACTCCTTACTACATTACTAAAGAATATTCCGAAAAACATGTAATGGTTCCATTGTCTCACGAAATGCAAGCTCTGCAGATGTGGAATGCTTTTTGAAGGTGAATAAGAAAGCGAATAAGAACCTTTGCTTTCAAAGGTTTATTTTGAAAATTAAAACATCATAATTCATACTTACAACTTTCCTCACCTGATGTCTCAGGTAATGACTCGATAAATAAATGTACAGCTCAGAAAGCAAAATTACTTGAAAATGTTTCAGTGTTTTGGGACATTACCATACATACTGACTGCACTATACAAATTAAGAGACCAGATATAATAATCATTTTCAAATATCATAACTGCGATTTCATGGACAGATCAGCGATGATGGAACGTAACTAGCTTGGTCTTCGAGGCATTAAATGTAACCAGCCAGATTTTACCCCATTGGGTAGTTTCTACAAGGTCGGAAGAGAGATCAGTCACCAATCTCTGACCATCGTGGCCGTATATAGTCGTATATGTTTACAAATGATCTGAAGATATTCTTAAGCAGATCATTTATATAGATGAAAAAGCGGGTTGGTCTAAGAAGTGTTCCATGTGGGACGCCCAAATTGACCGCTAGGGTACCGGAGGACTGGCCATTAATTACTAGCTTCAGGGACCTACCTATTAGGAAGGATTTTATGATCGAGAAGACCCTTCCAGTGTTTCCATAACTGGAGAGCTTGTGTAGATATATGAATAAACGAGTTGATATGAAAATGGCTGAAACAAGTAAAAAACAGTAGTCAAGTTTTTTTGTTGCCGAAAGAGAAACACGTGTAAATATTCGCAAAAGTGTGAAAAACAAAAAACGGATACAAAGATAAAACTTTAGACGACCGCAATGCGTGAAGATGGACCCACCGTCTGAATGAGAATTTAAGAGACCAAGAAGAATTGTGAAATTCAAGCTTAGCAGACATGCCTTGTGGTGGCCGCCCGCCAGCTTCTGTTAACCCTGACCACAAGTAGGTAGCAGATGCTTTAGTCAGAGCTGATAAGTGAATAACCATTGATTAGCTGGCAACAGAACTTGGAGTTAGCCAAGGTATTGCTCACAACATTGTCCACAGCTAGATGAGTTCTTATATGAATTTGCAATCTGGCTGGTCATTTTTGATGTCGGATAAATCTGTAAAAGAGAGAGAGAGAGAGAGAGAGAGAGAGAGAGAGAGAGAGAGAGAGAGAGAGAGAGAGGAGATTGATGAAATTTCTCGAAGTGGACATTAAATAGTAGCTGAAAAGAATAAAGATTGACTCTTTATCCCCTAGACAGGAATAAGGAAGATTATTCAAACCATATCTAAGGGATTAACTTTACCCCCACCTATTTAAGTGATTCGAAGTTCATACTCCCCCAAAAAAACCCCCAAACCCCGAAACTTTGGACAAAATGGACAGCTTTGAATACATTTTCGTATGTAAGTGACGTGCTTTTTTAGGACGGTCGTAACCCCCTGTTATAGATGTTTATTTTGCATATTTTCTCTTTTTTTCTCTTTTTCTTGAGTAGTATATTATTATTATTATTATTATTATTATTATTATTTCCTTTGATTTCTGGAGTGGACACATTTCTATCCAGGTCCTGCCCAAAGATTTACGGTTAGAAATGGCATCATGACATTTTCCACTGACCAATAATAAAATACACAAAGCACAAACATATTTTACATAGATAAAGCCCTTCGTGAGGTGTGGGCTATACTCGTGAGAAAAGTTTTTTGTATTTCTTTAAGGCATGGGCTTCCAAGAATCCCTTCAATGAGTCTACTGGAATTTTTTCCAACCAATGCGGGGGCTCCAACTACAACAACTGGCTGGTGTTCATAGCAATTTCTTTCAGTTTTCTTTCCGTAGAAGGTACAGATTGTCCAGTGCAGATATTGGCCAACTCTGTCATGTCGTGTTTTATATTCAGTGAGTGCCAATACCGATACAAGATGATCAAGTGTTTCTGGATATTTATCATAGAATCTGCTTTTTGAGCTAACGCAATATTTTAGTATGTGTGCTTGATAATTTCTACTTAACAAGCATTGGTCCTGTGCAGAAAAGAAAAAGAAAAAGCACGATCATTTCCTTCGTTCTTACTTGCTTGCTCATCCGCTATCGCCCACAGGAATCACTTCTTCCGGCTATACAAGGGTGACAAGTTTGATTATAACAGATAAATAGTTTTCATTGCTTGTAATGGGTAAAAACGTGTCGTCAAAGAAGCAAAGTCACTATTTGCTGAATGAGACATAGTTCAGCCTCTCACAAGTTTGGTTCTAGAGATTACTGGCGGCTCTGCAAGTGTGTGCTGAACAATTGAAAATTCTGGGCCCCTCCTTTCTTCAATCAATTTGGAGCATTGATATTTGCTGCAGATAAGGCAGATTGCTTTGCTCGGAAGTTCTCTTCCAGCTTCCAACTCATCTGGGGTGCCTCTGCTAGATTTTCCACTTGAACGCAGGCTATTCTGAGTGATATGCACATAACCCCGTCAAGGCAAGCGGATGTGACGAGATCTCTGCTTTTGTCCTAAAGAAATGTGCCCCTGAACTGGTTCCTGCTTCCTCCAAACTTTACGACACATTCCTCGCTACCTACTGCTTTACAGCATATTAGAAGTCCTCCCCTATAGTTCCTGTTTTTTTTAAGAACACTAGGGAACACTCTACCTTCTCAAATTATTGCCCTATTAGTCTCTTACTGCTTTTTTTTGCAAATTACTCAAGGTTGAAATTAAAGCCGAATTGGATAAACAACTTAATTCACACGATCTCAGTTTCGTTAGGTGACGTGTTAACAACCATCACTCTTTTCATTTAACTACAATAGCGAGAGCCTGTTGTAAGGAATTAGCTACATCTGCAGCCAGCTGCGTTTTACGAAGCTGGGATACATGCCTTCATTCGGAGGTAGAACACTGCCATTGACAAAGTTGGTGACTATTGTTCCCAATTGTTTCTTCCAAATCGCGTAATGAAGGTCGTGTTGAACGGGTATGCTTTCAGATAATTTCATACTAGCGCAGGTGTCCCCCGAGATCTCTATGTTGGGATCTACACTGTTTCTGATCTTCATCAATGATCTCCCCGAAATCATCAGTTTCCAATTAGGCATTTATGCAGATGAAACTACCATTTAGTCCTTTCTTAGCAGCAAATCCGACAAACTCGACGAAATAAATCTGGCAACTGCTCTTGAACATCCAATCGGTGGTTAACTTGGGCAAAAAATGGCTTATAATTTTTAAAACCTCCAAAACAAAACGACTTTCATTTAACTACAATAGAGAGAGCCTTTTCTGTCTACCATCATTATGGCTGATACTAGACTCCAGGTATATCTTCTTGGCCTCATTTTTTCCACTGAGATAAAATAGAGCAATTATATCAAATCAATAGCTGTATCTAAAGCAAAGCAATGTTGGTTTACTGTGTCATGCTATACAATGTTTCTTGCACATTTACAAATCTACCATTTCCCCATGCACTGAATATTGCTGCCATATATCGCCTGGTGCTCCTGCTATTCATTAGGAGGTTCTTGACAAAATCCAAAGAAAGATCTGTAATATAATTGATCCTTACTTGGCAATTCAACTTCAGTCACTTTGTCACCAACATTCATCTAGGCATCTAGGTCCAGCCCTTCTTTCTGGTGAAATAGCGTGAATTAAAATTTTGAATATTATCATTGAGAGTAAAGCAAGAAGCTGGAAGAGCAATCATTGCGACGGAAGAAAACATTAGAATAGAAAGCGTTTCTGGTCTTCATCAATGATCTCCCCGATGTCATCAGTTTCGAACTAGGCATTTATGCAGATGAAACTACCATTTAATCCTTTCTTATCAGAAAATCCGACAGATTCCACAAAGTAAATCTAGCAACTCATCTTGAAAAAGACATCCAATCAAAAGTTGACTGGAACAAGAAATTGCTTGTAAATTTTAACGCCCACAAAACAATTTATTCACCACAGAAAACCTTTTCTGTCTGCCATCGACACAAATACAAAAGAGCAACATTTTGCACCTTCTTGACCTCACCTTTTCTTTCCACTGACAGGAATTGGAGCGACTATATCGAATCAATTACCACTTCTGCTGCAAGGAAAGTTGGTTTACTGTGTCGTGCTAGAAAAAAAATCACGACAAGCCCAGCTCCCACTCGAGCCTCAGAACAAGGGAGACACGGGTGAGCAACTTTATCGCATCCTCTCTCCCCCCAGATATTCCATCTCTTTGGCCCAATGAAAGAGGCTCAGAGGTACGAACGACGAAGAAGTGAAAACTGTTGTAAGGAATTAGCAACATCAACAGCTAGCTGGGATACCTGCCCCCATTCGTAGGTGGAACACTGCCATTCTAAGAGTTGGTGACTATGTTGCAAGGTAGAGATGTGAACCGATGTATCGCTCTATTTTGATATACGGCATGCTTGATTGTGTTCCTTATTTCTTATATAATAAAACAAACTGCATTACTTTTTAACGCACCCTCGTATATTTATAAACTATTTTGGAAAGTGAAAATGTTGTAAAATATGCTGGAAAAATTCCAAGTTTTCATCTAAAATTAAGAAGATATGAACATTAAGCAATGGGAACACAATATAAAGAAAAATAAAGACGTTAGTTTAAACTGGCATATGAGATAAATTATACTAGAGTCTAAACTAAAGTTGGCGCATTTAGTATTATTAATTATTAAGTATTTCTACTTAAATATAGGTCTCATAGTATAGGAATTGTAGTAAATATAGCAATGATAATAAAAATAGAGTCATGTTAAATAAAAAAAGAAATCTGTGAATATTTAAAAGGATTGAAAAGCTGGATAAATATCTGCAACTTCTTTGAGAATTAGTGCATTATGGGAAAAGGTGACGATCGTAAATATTATTACTGAATCAAGACAAATGATTTTGAGGAAACTTGCAATAATATTGGAAGCATTTTAAATCTGAGGAAAGCTTGAAACTATTTATGCAAAAACATTTTGGAATCAACAAGAACACCGAGGAACCTTCTGGAAGGTGAAGAGGTTTGCCCTTATTTGATCTTCAGCAAAAACCTCCAAATACTGTTTCTTTCTTACTCCTCCTATTTCAACATTTCACATTTATCACTTCAGAGTGATGGTTCTCCACAACTACTTGTCCTTTGTTGCTCTCGACTCTATTATCTCATTTATGAACCTATATTATTCTTTGTCATAATTGTCCATCCATCAGTTTGCTCAGATATAGTTTATTTGTTGCTTTCCACACTTTTCTGTTACTTTCGATATGTCTCCTGAGTGTTAAATTCTCTAAGCTTTCTTTCCTCGTTATGATTCTAAAATCTTCTATTTGAATCTTTCTGAACGTTAGCAACTGTTTCTTTATAGTTCGTCTTCTTTAAAATTCTTCATTCATCATTTTTTTTTTCTGTCGGTGACATTCTCAAAATTCGTCGGTGGAATCACATCTCGATTACGTCAAATCCTTTTCTTCAATTGCCTATATGGCAGCGATATAGAGAGATTATACATGATACAGCAGTCCGGCATGCTTTTCTTTTATTTTGACTTTTCTAATGTTATTCTTCGACCTCTTAATACGTTACTCAATCTATGAAAAGCATCGCTCGCTATAGCTATGCGCTTTATGGTGATGATGATGATGGAAAGGGTTGACAGGGAAGAAAATATTGAAAAACGATTATCATGATGATAACGACAGTATTCAAGAAATAAAATAAAAAGGTATAAAATCCTGATGAGGGTGATGAGTTTGAGGGTAAGAAATCGACGATGAGGAGAAGATCGTGAAAAAAAAATGTCAAAAATGGCGATAGAAAAGAGGAAAGGATGGGAGAAGATTTTTACTAAAGGAAAAAAGATGAATAATAATAATAATAATAATAATAATAATAATAATAATAATAATAATGAAATCGGCGATCAGAATTTCTGTATTGATAAGACGGCAATAAAGAGATTTAGAGAGGAATAAATGTAAAAAATAAAAGAAGAAATTATCAAAAATATATGTGATAGTTGACAAGAAATAAGCAGAAGAGCATCCATTTAAGATAAATAAAGGCAGAGTGATAGAATGGAGAGAGATCACATTATAGTGTAAGAATGACATGTACTTATCTGCCATTTTCACAGCCTCGTCAACATCACCCATCAACCATTTTTTTTTCACTACCCGACATGACGCCGTAACAATCAATCCTGCCCCGACATTTCTTTCATGCAAAAAGTTGACTAAAGATTTCTACCGCCACTTCTATATCTTCCATTGTGCTGCCACCCCCGGAATTCTGGTAATGTAATTTTCCAGTTTTTTGTCACTTCATTGAAACAGGGAAGCGATCCTTGTAGCTTGAGATGGCAGAAGTCAGCTGGAGGGTCAGGTGATCGCGGGAAGAGGAAGGTATAAATTATATATGCCACAAGTACACCAACACCACGCCCATAAAAGACAAATAAATATAAAAGGAAGGCTAAGAAAAACGCAGGTGGATCCATTTTATTCTGATAATATGCTAGGGCCTTCCAATTATGGCAGTCCGATTTTTAATTTAAAAAATATTTTTTTAATTTTAATATTTGACAATTTGAAATCATTTCCATTCATCCTACTGAGGATATTGGAGAATATGTGGGAATATTTATACCACCCAGGGTAGAGATGATAATAACAATAGACATTATCATTTGTATGAATAATGAGGATTATATGATTAGAGATTTTATCGTTTAAATCATTGAATAATATAAAATTAAATGCAAATCAAATAGTGCGTGCTACTCAAAACAGCATGTGTGAAACAATATTTTCGGTAAAATATATTATTGGCCAGCATGATTTTTATTAATATAATGGAAATCTGAATAAAAAGCAAATGGAATTTTAATATTTTTTTAAATTCACAAGGAGAAACAATTTCTTTATTCATTACAAACCAAAATTTTAGATAATTAGTAGAAGGATACAAATATACATGGCTCGCCTTTCTGTTCAAATTTTATACGAAGAAGTGAAGCGGTTAGAAGCACCGCCAAAATGCGTAGCAATACGTAGTGATATTAAATAGTTTCTTTATGAGCAACAGTAGTCGGATTTGACTAAATATTAAGCAACTTCACTACTGACTACAATAATAAAGAGGCAAAAAGAAGCAAAGAAAAACAAAATTAGGCAAAAAGTGATATTAATTACGTTGTGTTATACTGTATTCAATAATTCTATCAATTCTACTAGTTTATCTTTCTTTTCTATTAGACCGAAACACAAAAAGATTAACCAACCATTTAAAGAACTTACATTCTAATTCTTGTATGATTGATTTGTTTTTATGGCTTATCAAACCTTTGTAGATTATTTAAAGCCAAATAAGTTTTCTTTTTGCTTTAAGAATAATTCTTTATTTTTGCGAGTGAATATTGCTCTAACAGTTTTTTCCTTTGGCAACAACAATAATTTTGCTAGATATAAGTTCTTATTATTTAACCCATAGATATGGGCGCAGAGGGTGGGTGGAGAGAAATGTATCGATAGCATTTTCAAGTGTATTTGCACGTAAGTCAATGTTATTAACTCGACGGAAATTCGAACTCGGCTCCCCGATTTTTCATTCCGTGCCATTGCACATAAGATTAGCATCCTAAGTAATGGTCACAATCCCAAAATTTCTTATAAAAATTGGTGCACAAAGGAAATTCGGAATACTGTGAGAAAGAATTGTATTGTAATTAGCAGTCCAGCATGATTACAGTGATTGATTAGTTTTCTACGGTTTATCAACCCTTTGCAGGTTATTTAAAGCCAGAAAATATTTTTAGACTGTAAGCATATTATTTGATATAATAATGATTCAGTGATACAAGTCTGACTAATTAACCCATACCTGGGGGGGAAGAGGCGGGGATTAATGCCTTTCCCAAGAATATTTGTATGTAAGTGAATATAATGAACTGGACGGGAATTGGAACACGGCTCTCCGATTCACAATTCCCAGCCATTATCCATTACACCACCCACACATTCCTGACGACATTGACATTGGTAATATTCGAACTCGAGTCTCATGGCCGAAAAGCGAACGTTCTACCCACTCGGCTAAGCAATCACGCACACGCACACACCGACTCACAGATATTCATATATATTAAAACAGGCACACACACACACACACACACACACATACATATATATATATATATATATATATATATATATATATATATATAAATATAAATATATATATATATATATATCGAAATCTAAAAGTACGAAAAGAATATAAATTCAAACATTAATTTAAAAAAGGGCTCAATACAAGAATAGAGCAATCGACATTATACTTAATATAAAACCCAGGTTGTGTGTGTGTGTCTGTTCGTTTATATATTGGATCGGATTTCCTACATTTTTCAACCGATTTCAACAAAACTTCACAGGACTACGTAAAATTACCTTGCGGTGGTTCTGACAGTGCCAAAAATTGAAAAAAAAAAAACACAATTGTTTTTGCATGAAATCAATTTGAAAACACGATTAAGAGGCATCGCTGTCACGAGAATGGAAGGGGGACAACTCATATTGAGTTATACTTATTATAAAACGCAGGTTGTTTGTGTGTGTGCGTGTGTGTGTGTGTGTATGTGTGTTCCTTTATATATGGGATCGGATTTCCTACATTTTTCAACCGATTTCAACAAAACTTGACTTTTTTTTGGCAGGTAGTGTTTCTTATTGTCTTGGAAACTTTTTTCTTTATTTTTTACATTCAGAATGCTTCAAAAATTCCATTTACAAGACAATTGTTTATAATAAAATTCTATTCAATCGATAGACTCATAACGATTGAAAACAATGTTTTTGTTTGAGTTTGGGTTTGACCAATTCGTAAAAAACAAACAAAAAAACTAATTAAACAATAATCTTTGTCAATCTTATTTTTCAGTCATTATGATGGTCGATACTTGATCTATCTCTTACTGTTTCATCTCCGGGCAACGCCGGGCTCTACTGCTAATTTATTATAAGCTGTTACATTGGAACTTGCTAAATTAGACATCGAAACAAATATTCATTTTTGTCGTGGTAACTTGCATGTTCAGAATGTAACAGTTTAAATAAATATATATATATATAATATATATATATATATATATATATATATATATATATATATATATATATATATATATATGTATGTATATATATGTATATGTATGTATTTTTATGTATGTATGTATATATAAACTACGGCGCCTTCCTTGATGAATTTCATCTCAACATCAAGAAACTGCTTAAGCAACTGGAAACAAACAATATAAAAATAAGGAGATAATAAATGTCTATATCATTCAATGAAACATGTTGAATGAAAATATGAAGCTTATATATATATATATATATATATATATATACTTCATTATAGAATATTATATTCAAACATGTATAAACCGCTACTCAAATGTACTAATGTTTCGATGTGTATCATCACATATCAGGCGTTAGTAATTGACTGATTATTACAATTATTAGGTTTTACGTACAAAACTCTTTTCCTGCGAAAAAGGAAGAAAAGAAAAAGAGCAAGAAAGAAAGACACAAGATATACTCTCTTTTCCCGAAAAGGAAGAAGAGAAAGGAAAAAAATAAACAACTTGTTATGTTTATAATCTGTTCAGTCAATCAAATTGGCCTATGCTAAATAAGAGGTCAGGAAACAGATTTAAAATTGCAACGAATGAAGATGTTATATCTAAAACACGAATTACGCTACAATGTTGTCGTCTAACGCCTGGCATTTCTTATGATGAAGAAACGTGATTTAACAATATTTTATAGTAGATAAATAATATGGCTCTTTAGGAAATAAGACTAAGAAAAGGAAAGAAAAACATTTAACAAAATAGCGAAAACTAAGATTAAAAAAATATTAAAATAAATGGAGTAAACAAAACGTTTAGCATGTAGAATATATAAAATCATAGAATAATAATATATATAGATTATACTCAATGAAATTCAGCTGTTAACCGAAGATAGACTTTATGTTTACGAGGTTATTTAACATATAAGAAGAAGCGATTGTCAAATTTTAAAGTCTAGCAAGATTGCAAGGTCAAAATTGAAATATGTTTATAATTGACCGTTTATTCAAATCTTTGGTTTAATAAATCTTTCCTATTTAAAAATCTGATTATCTGCATTTTCTCCAGTAAACACAAAAAACATGGTTCGTATAAGGATCTACATGTTCTTACTAATTTTAAAATTTACCATTCAACTTTAAGGGTTTTATTTTCTTCATTCAACTCCCCAAAATATTTTGAAAGTGAAGTACTATTTCTATGTGTAGCATTACTAAAAGAAGATAGGTGCTTATACCTACGGCTTTTTCTCGATCAATCATATTTGCTCACGAAACGTATCTTAACGTAAACAATGACAACTTATAACGAAATAGATTGTTCGACAATTATTTAACAATTTATTTAAGTAAATGCTTTGTTTTTTAAAAAAAATTAAACAGTATTAATTACAGTCAACGTACTGAATGTTTTAAAAATATCCAAATATTAATCTACGCCCAGGCCTTTTCCCTATTTCACCTATCTTAACAAAATAACTGCTCTCCCAAACAAACGTACACAACAATATCGTAAAATCAAAAGAAAATGGGTGAATCCATCAACACAGCTATAATGACAATATTCGTCACACGTGACAATAACTGACGTTATTTTCAGTTAACAATATGAAAATAGAGTTCTCTACATTCCTCCAGTTGCTAAGAACATTCTGTTTTTTGTTATTATTAGTTACTTTCTTTAATTAAATTCATTTCGTTTTTTGCTTTGATAAAGTCTGCATTGGACGAAACGCGTCAGCAATAACTACAGTTTTCCTATTGTCATTTATATTTATTAAAATTGTATTTATAAAAATAACGAATAAACAGAAAATAAATTAAATAATTGTCGTATTTAATCAATTTTATTATATGTTGTCATTGTTTACATTAAGATACGTTTCGTGAGCAGATATGGCCGATCGAGAAAAAATCGTTGAATTAATTTGAACTTTGTTAACCAGACGTTGTTGCTAAATAAATAGTATAGCACGTCAGATCATATATATATATATATATATATATATATATATATATATATATAATATTTTTGTATATATAATTTATATTTTATATTTATATTTATATTACAATACTTATAGTAAAATTATCAGTAATATATTTTAAAGCCAAATGACATGTAATTCATTTTATAATAGAATTTTAAACAATACATTTTATAGCAAAATAACCAACAATATATTTTATCTGTAGCTGAAGGCATACAATTACGTTCAAAATATATTTAGTTGAAGCCATAAAATTGTGTTCAAAATATTAGGATTTCGGCATTAATAACCAATAGAAGTGTTGATATGCCGCTAAACGAAATCAACCAACCAGTTGTTCTCACCATTATCATCACGGAATTTTAAACAGTGTTTCTACTCATTTTATCGATTGAGAGAAATCAAATCCTATTTTCTTGTTGACGTGTTCAATTTAGCTTTCTTTTATGATCAGACCTGTTATCCAAAGAATATATTTTCTGAAAACTGCTAATCAGTCACCTTGTTCTGCTTTAATATGAACGATAATCGAACATAGGATATTTTTGTGTCCAGAATCAACACCCATAAATATTGGTTCCTTTAAAACAATTATTTAGAAACAGTTATTTCTTCATATTTTCTTTCAATGCTGGTAAATTATACTAAAGAAAGACAATTCCCGTAGTAAGTACTTGAGAAACAAGTCTTCTTGAATTTGTATACTCTCCCTAGACTATAGTGATGTAATCTGGTTTTACAATGGGATTTGCTCGCACAAACCCAGGCGAACGAACATATGTTCTTACAATAAAGTTAGCGTGAACTAACAAATATCAAAGTTATGTAACCAACTATAGAATTATCCAAATAACTCTGATAGGTAAAATTTTAATTTTCGTAAAATTATTCATGAGGCGAGAGAATCTAGAAGATCCCAAAAGCCAAAGAGTTTAAAATTTAATATTAATTTTGATATTTATTAATTTATATTTATTTTAAGCGAATTTTACAGAAAGAAGATAAATTGCGGTCTTAATAAAACAGCCAATAGAAAACCCTGTTTCAAAGCACTGTTATAAAAAGTGTTCCAATAACCGATTTTAATGTAAATTAAGTTCAAGCGTTTAATGATCGTTTTCTTTTATTTCATATTTGGTGGACATTTGGGCGATATTATTTTTCACACATAATTGTCATGACTTAAATAATATGATCCAATAGAGAAATAAATAAATTTCCACCAGTAGCACTGATTTGTTTTTGCTGATTTTGATCCGTCTTAATGAAAAACCCTTATATATAATCCGTCTTAATGAAACACCCTTTATTTTCCAACATTTTGTACCTCTTGAGAAGTTTTATTTTATCTCGTATGGCTTTTACAATTAAATGTTTTTATCAAATGATATAATGCAATCTTTCTTTATAAGACTGAATGTATTGCATGTTTTTAATTTATCTTTTGAATTTAACATTTGCCTGAAAAAAACTTATGCAAAATACGTAATTTTTATATTACAAAAACCTGGGTGATATATTTAATGCTTGGGATAATCGAAATTTTTAAAAAGAGTCTTCAAAGCTTTTGAAAAATGCCTGTAACACAGATCTAGTTACTAAGGAGTCAAACATTTTATCCCAGATAGAATGTATTAACTAATTCCCGAGTGTCATAAATTAGTTTAAAGAATGGAAAAACATGATGCCCCCGTATCGGGTGAACAGAATGCTCAGAAATAGGCATCGGATCTTGAGAAATTATTTCTTGTTTGTAAATTTGAAATAACTTAACAAATACCAATACTTTATTATCACTGTAAAATCTGATACAGATCGTCATTTTTTCCGTTCACGGTTAAGATTTGATCTTATATGGCTGTTGTATACAGCGACACAGTTTTGATAATTCTGAAAGGTTTGACTAAGTGCATGGCATCCATATGAAAGTATCAATCTGGCGAGGCTATATAAGAATATAGCTCGAGTTTTATTTTCAACACTGGAGGTTTACGACCGCGAATTGGTATGTCTAGCCGTCTGCACACGACTTCTCCCTGTTTGGTGTACGGCAATTTTCACCCCAACTGTCGACAGCGTTAGCATTCCAACGCGCGCATCAAACTCAGTGTTAGCCTCGGTACAACACACTTTCCCACGAGTACGTTCGATACGATATTTTATATTTTTTATATATTTTGGTATAGTTTGTAACTATCTTTTTGCATGGTTTTTGTATTTTTTCGCATATTTACCAAATATTAAGCCAACTGCAATTGAAGCGTTTGACTCAAAACCAACCAAACTTAAAAATAAAAGCAAAAAAGAAAAAAAAAACTAAACAAAAAAACAATGTGTATACAGATGATACAAATGATATCAAACTTAAAGAAACCTTAAAAATGATAAAAAATACAATAATGCTTAAAGAAAGATAAAAAAAAATCCAAAATTAATTACAGGTCGATTTACAACCAGATCGATTTACGACCTATCGGTCGTAACTAATGGTGGTCGTAAGTCGACGTCGGCCTGTATATAATTGTATAAACGAAGCTTTAATTCTTTTGACACGGATTTACTACCACTTAACCCCAAGCACCTAACACGAAGTACTTTTTTTTAATGCCACGTGCATTCAGGACGTAAGCGATTATGGCTCTCCACAGATTCCTGTTCTTTATTATTTGTGAATTGCCTTGACTTCTTAATAAATATAGTGGAATGGTTTCCCTCTCCACGGCTTGGAATTCAGAGTTGCCCTTCCCCTAGACCGTGACTAAGTAGAATATAATATCTGAAGACAACAAAATTAACTGTTATTATTGGTGCTCTAGGAATGATATCAAAGGAAGCAAACAAATACGTGTTACAAATTCCTGGTAGACCTAAAATATGCGAATTGTCATATTCATGGGTATTTCTCACATGTTGCCTAAATTTCTCCCCATGCAGTGAACACAATTATATTATTTTATTTTCTCTCTGATTGCATGCTACCTTATTTGTTTCCGTCTTCCGATACAAAAATAATTATTGTCTTTTTTGGTCAAATTGTGCTGCAAGATGCGAGTATAAGACAATAATAATGAAAATTGAGAATAAACTAAAGAGATCCTGTCAAACTGTGGACGTGATTGTTCCAGCCGATCGCCAGCTGATAAATAACAATTTTCTATTCGTAGCTTAAATGTGACAGAAAGTCAAAATATGGATCACCCAGTGAGGATTGAACTCACTCGCAAATGTTCTGGTGAGACTAGCTTGCTAACCATTACGCCACGTCGATGTCTTTGATTTTATGCGTAGCTTATATGGCACAAGGGCCAAAAGTATGGGTCACCCAGTGAGGATCGAATTAACTATTCAGTCGTAATTGATCTAACGAGACAATCTTGCTAACAACAGCTGAAAAATATCTGTGGATCGACCTTTGTTTTTTTTAAACAGTTCTTTAACGGTATTGTTTGTTTTTTGAGTGGCATATCAACTCCTCATGGTTCATTTAATACTGAAATTTAATATTCTTGGGAGCATCAGTAATTTCTTTTGCACAAATGTATTCGTCCTGAGTATGGAGATAAACTACATCCGCGTCCTGAGTAAGACAATAAACTACATCCAACAGCAAGGTTCTGATCAGGAGGTCTTAAGGAGCATGGAACCACCTCTTAATTGCTGGTGCTCCCAGGTCCATCCTGACCCAGGGTGGTAGCACCTGTTAGGGTCCCAGCTATGGATAAATAGTTAACACCCAAACTGGGGTCAATACCAGAAATACTTTGTAAAGAATTGTTACCAGCAATACATTTTTGAAAAAGATATTACCAGCTATACTTTTTATTAAAATATAAAAACGATACATTTTTGAAGAAAATTATTACCAGAAATAGATTTATTGGAGGAAAAATTTTTTACCAGCAAGACATTTGAAAAAAAAATGACATATTACAAACAATAAAATTTTGTCAGCATTAAATAACCTATTGAGGTTGATATACAGTTAAACAAAACAAAACAAACAAACAAAAATGTATTGCTGGTAATTTTTTTTTTTACAAAAAATGTATTGCTGATACTTTTTTTACTGTTAAAATGCATTACTAGTATCTTTACCATAAAAATTATTTTTTTATACTTTCATAGTATTTTCACCACAGTTTTGGAGTTAACAATTTGTACATAGTTGGGACCATAAATGATGCTACCTTAACGGGTCATGTTGGACCTGGGAACAACAACAATTAAGAAGTTGTTCCACGCTCTTCAAAACCTCCCGATCAGAGGCCTTGCTGCCGGATGTAGTTTATCGTCCTGCCCAGGACACTCCTTAACGACATAATCTTAATGAGAAAGCTCAATCAAATCAAGATGAAAATGTGGAACCCCAGTCAAAACTTTGAAAAGCTGGATGGAATTTTACCAGCCCAGATAAAGAATTACATATAGGAAGAATTGATGGAAAGTTCTTCGGCAATCGATCTTCAAATTTTACCCAATCTCTTTTATGGCATATCTCATTTAAGCATAAGATGTGCTGGGTGATATGCCATTGGCAGATAACGATGCTGCATTAAAATCTCTTCAAGCATTTAGTCGAGACTACACTACAACTCTTAAACTCACTGAAGACGTTAGTCATTGATATGTGTTATAATTGTTAAGTTTCAGATGTCATTATCTTGCTGATGTTATTCTGACAAATCAAAGCTGGTTAAATCCGATGTTAACGACCATCAAAAGGGACGAAGAGGAAAAAATAAAGAAGGAATAATATATATGTAAACGAATGAAACAATAAAGTATTTGTAAGGGTTCAATGTTTGCAATAAGAGGAATGAACAATAGTCTGGAATGATAACCGGAACCGAGAAAATTATTTCCGGCTGAGTACAACCATATGAATTAAACGGAAATGGCATCATATAATAATAATAATAATAATGATAATAATAATTATTATTATAATAATAGGAGGAGCAGAAGAAGAAGAAGAAGAAGAAGAAGAAGAAGAAGAAGAAGAAGAAGTTTGAAACATAGTGTCAAATTTATAGGAGAGTACAGAAAGAATAAAAAAGCCATGAATATATCGAGGATAATAAAATTGATAAATCATTTGACAAGAACAAGAGGACGAGACGGAGAAAAAAAAAAATTCATAGAACAGAGTTTACCGATAAAAAAGTAGGTGAGATTGTACGAAGAATAAAGCATAAAAGAAAAGAAAAGGTAGAAAAAGAAGAGGAGGCAATTGAAATAATAAAGAGGGAGGAAGAGAAAAGGAAGAAGAAAAAGATAAGGATACAGAAAGCTTAAATAGTAGTATTAGTAGTAGTAGCAGAAGCAGAAGATGAAACTGCTATAATTCTTGAAAAAATAGCAAAAAATACTCGCACAAACGGATTCAAATGTAGGACTATGATAAAGAAAAATATTCTGCGGATGAGAAAAAAACATCATGAGGGATTTTAAGTTTAAAATAATTTTTTTTTCAAGATTTTTGCACTATTTTTGGTTTTAAATTTCCAAATTGATGCTGCCTGTCAATGCAAGGCACATTATCGCTTTCATTTCCGGTTACATCTTCATTAGAATCATCATCATCGCTATTAATATGGATGACGACATCATTATCATCATCATCATAATGATCATCATTATTACAATAGTCAATGTACAGTAGGGAAAGTTCTTGAAAATAGGGAAGACGCAATGTCTGTAATTGGATACGTCTGAAGTCAGTGAGATTAGAAAAAAATGATGTAGTGGCTATTGAAGATTTTACAAGCATCAATCTTGGCACCCCGTAAGGCTCACTCTTCGTTCTTACCCGCTTTTAAATTTATATCACCGATCTGTCTAAGAACATTCTCAGATTAGTAAATACATACGCAGAAGATAGCACGGTGTATGAATGTCCATCTAATTATTCAGAGGGCCAGAACCTGGCATCTGATCTTTCCTCAATCTCGTCTCATTCAACAGCCCCCAGATAAAGCTTCATCACCACCGAGCAGACCCTAAATTTACTCTTGTCCTATGAGCGGTCGTACCCTTAATGAAGCCCCTTGCCTTGAACGTCAGTTGGGTGTAAACCCCACTCTCGGCCTCAAAGGGAACTCGTATATTCATAGTTCCTTGTAGCGCCACAGAAAATACTTAACCCTAAAGCCATGATCTATCTTTACGAGAGTCAGCTCTGATCAAGAATGGAGAATTGATATCATATTTGGGTGGGCAATGTCTCGTTCTCATTGTCCATTCTTGAGAAAGTTAGAAAGCGGTTATGCAGCCTTGTGAGTGATGAATTATCTTCCATCATGGAAACACATTTGCTTCTGACGAAATGTTGCTTGTCCTGCACTTCTATATCACTATTACTACGGTAAATGTTCGAACGACCTACATGCCTTAGTTCCACCAGTTCAGACATTAACTGCTGGGACCGACTTTGCAACGTAGAGGCCGCCGAATCACCCTCACAACCTTCGTATTCTTTTAGCAAGGAAAAAGTTCCACTAAAATAGTTTCTTCCTCAGAATTATCAATTTGTGGAACAGATTCCTGGAAGGATGCTTCGGCAACCATTACATTAAAAACCTCTTCAAGTCTACGTTCAAACGATATCTATCCTACAAATCCTCATAATATGCATTTCTTCCTTCTCCATTATATCCTTACATCAATTACAATCAATAACACTCTACAAGTCCTGATGATGGGTTGTACTTTCCTGAAACCTCCTTTGGGACGAAAGCTCACTCCAGACCTCAAATTGAATTCATATATTCATACCATCGATAAAGATGTTGGAAGAATTGTATTGCATTATGACATGACAAATTCCTACTATCACTCTATCTTTTAAAAATGTCACATCAGATTAGAGTATTGCTGTCATATCTTGGATGGTGCTGCCCAGTCCTTACTACCCAGCCTTGACACGGTTCAAAGCGATTACACGGCTCTGTGGGTGATTAATTAATTTCTATCCTGCAAGCCTCTTACTATTCTATATTACTATGGCAAATGTTCAAAAGGGTTACATTCTTTAGTTTGACCAGTTCAGACCTTCACAGCTAGGACTTACTCTCTTCATATTTATTTGGTAAGGAGTAAGTCCCACTCAGACAGCTTCTTCCCCAGAATTGTTACTTTTTGGAACAGACTCCTGAGGGTGTGCTTTCCAAACCAATAAAATATTAATATCTCTCCTACATATCCACCTAATATGCATTTCTTAGTTCCTTCATCCCTTCTTTTTATCCTTTAAAAACATGTTAGGATTGCTTGGAAGATCGTACAGCTTTAGTCTAGTTTTTCCTGAGCTGAATACTAACTGAAGTTAGTAGAGACAAAAAGAACTTCTACTACAGCCACCATCTTTAATAGCCATGTCGGGACGGTAGGGAAATTGTGTAAGGCTGGACTTCCTGCCCATTGCACGCTCCCCACCCCGCCTAAAAAAGCATGATTTTCGGAAGTTATGTTTCGTTTATTTTATGGCATATCAGCATTTCCCAGATTATTTTTTAAAAAAATCTGCTATTTTGATAAACAATAGAAAGGTAGACATGTGTTTGGTTGACCCGAAGGGCCAAAAGGAAAACATAATTTTAGCTTTTGCTTAATAATAAAAAAAAAATGGTTTGAACGTGACTCAGAATGGAACATATAGGTTTGGCTTGCACAAGAATATATGCCTAAGTCTGGGTTTTGCGAGTGAAAAAGGAAAATATAATTTTCGTTTGTACGAGAAAATAAAAGATACATATAAGTTTGTTCGATTATCAAAAAGCGTATACGCAGATTTGACATGCACGGGAATCAGGAAGTTAGATTTTTTTTAGGTTTGGTTTGCACAAGAATGAAACAAAAGACATGTTTGTCTGAAGATGAAGACAGAGGTTTGGTTTGTAAGAAAAGCAAAATATGTAGACATTGGTTTGTACGAGACACGAAAAGGGAGACATAAGTTTGGTTTGAACGAGGGTGAAAGATGAAGACATAGGTTTGGTTTGCACGAGGATGAAAGATGAAGACATAGGTTTGGTTTGCACGAGGGTGAAATATGAAGACATAGGTTTGGTTTGAACGAGGGTGAAAGATGAAGACATAGGTTTGGTTTGCTCGAGGGTGAAAGATGAAGACATAGGTTTGGTTTGCACGAGGATGAAAGATGAAGACATAGGTTTGGTTTGCACGAGGGTGAAAGATGAAGACATAGGTTTGGTTTGAACGAGGGTGAAAGATGAAGACATAGGTTTGGTTTGCACGAGGGTGAAAGATGAAGGCATAGGTTTGGTTTGAACGAGGGTGAAAGATGAAGACGTAGGTTTGGTTTGGACGAGACTCAAAAAGGTAAATATGAGTTCGTTTTGTAAGATAATCTGATATGGGTTTTGTTTCCTCGAGAGTGAAAACGAAGACATCTGTTTGGTTTGTACGATAGTCAAAAATCAAAAAAGGTAGGCATAAGTACGTGACTAAAAATTTGTGTGCCTAAATCTAGGTCATATAAGAGTGAAAAAGGAAGACATATTCATGATTTTCACATATTTCAAAAAGATATAGATAAGTTTGACTTCTACGACAATAAAAGTGTATGATATAGCCTTGGTTTTTACGAGAGTTAAAAAAAAAACGGTAGACCTAGGTATAGGTAACATTTGACAATATTTTGTTTTGGTGGTTTACACCTATGCACGAGGATGCAGTGTATTCTTGATCTCAAAACGACAGGGCGTCGGAAGTAGATATTCAACTATCTCAGCAACGCAGTAAAGCAGTTGAATAGTTACATAGATAATAAAAATGAATTGGTATAGCAAGAGGAGAGTCAGAAATATACGTAAGAGAAAAGGAAAGTAGAGAGAAAATGAGCAATGAGAAGAATTAATCCTTCCCGCTGCAAGCAAATACGAAAAAAGAATAGAAAAGAGACAAAAGGGGAAAAATTAAAAAGAAAAATAAGATACCAGAATGTAATATATATGGTGGATATTTACTACTTTACAATGGATTAAGACGATAATTGTGGAATATCTTATCATGACATATCTCATTAACAACTTGTTAGATTCATCGCAGGGAAAAATCGGCAGTGAGAGTTCTGCAAGTTTGTCTTGGATATTTCTTCACTTGTCTATAGTTTTCCTTCCGTATATTTATCAGATTCCTTCGTGCAAATTCGAGGGTTTGCTGAAATCTGTCAGTCAAATGACCAAATATCAAAAGGTATTTTTAAATTTCTTTTGACTAATTCTTTTTTTTATGTGCTGTGTCTCTCCAGAACGAGGCTCTGAACAACTTCCTATCCTTCGTAGTTTGAAATAATATTTGTTCTTTTTTTTTTCGTTTTGTCATCCATTTAAACAGGCTCGTTAGGTAAATTTCCCCAAAACTCTTTTGCCTTCTCTATCTCCTCTGAGTTGCCAAATTCTCTAAGTCCCACTGTCTCACCACGTTAGATAGATGCTGCGGTTTCCGTAGCAAGTAGCTTTTACAGAGTGGAGTTACTAGCCTCACATCCAACCGGTTTTTTGAATTCGGTGGTCTCCTAAAATGGTTGCCAAAGAAAACTAGATATAGAGAGTCTGGCGTGTTCTCCTATTAATGCTAAGATGGGCCGAGAAGAAAATGTTTCATATCTTTCCAAAGGTATTTTCTGCCAAAGCGAACTTTGGAATGGGAATTGAAAGAAAACGCGCCAAACTCAATCTCTGCGCCGATAACCGTTACTCCACGCGCACAATCAAGAAGCAAGGCAAAACCCGTTGCAAAAAAAAAAAAAAAAAAAAAAAAAAAAAAGAAAGAAAAGGAGAGACTGTGAAATGAAGTAATTCTTTTGAACACATAGAACAGAAGCTGAAGGAGAATAAAAGACCCAACCATTTTATACAATTACCAAAGAAAAATGTCAGAAGGAAGGAGAAAAGAGGATAGAATTATTGATCTAATCGAAGAAGAAGACGCGCAAAAATAAAGTAATAGAAAAGTCATAAAACGGCAGGAATCGCGGTAAAGGTGAGTTGTGGGAGAGAAGAAGTGAAAACACACACACACACACACACATACACACATACATATATATATATATATATCTGAAGAGAGAGATAGATAGGAAGATTCAGATATTGAAATGGATTTTTGATTGATGTTTTTTTTTATCAGAGAGATTAACAAGGCAAAGCTTGTATCATGTAAGAAGAAAGCGAGAACGAGGGACGAGGGCGAGGGAAAGGGCAAGGGCGAGGGCGAGGGCGAGGCTGAGGGGGGGGAGAGAGAGAGAGAGAAAGAATTAGAAACAAAGGAAAATGATCATGAATGATAGAGATAGAATTGTCAGAAGAGTTATAAAACTGAGACGGAGGTAATGAAAAAGAAAGAGAAAAATTCAATGTACGAATAAATTTAGACTGGAAAAGGAAAGACGGGAAAAGACGAGGAATAAAAAAAATCGTATGAAAGAAGATATAAAAAGGAAACAAATAATAATGTAAAATATATATAAATAAAAAGTGTCAAAATAAAGCAAAAAAAAAAAAATGATTAGATAAAGAGAAGGCCAGCGAAGAAATAAAACCTGTAAAAAGAAAGAGGGAACGGGTGAACGAACGAACTAATGAATGAAAGAAAAAAGAAAGAAAAAAAGAAAGAATGGAAGAAAGAAAGATAATTTGAAAGCAAAAGGCATTGAAACAGGTGTAATGAATAAGGAAGGAAAAGAAAGAAAAGAAAAGAAAGAAAGGAAAAAGCAAGAAAGAATGAAGAACGTTAATATGAAAATAAAAGGAATAGAAACAGGTGCAATTAGTAAGACAGAAAGAAAGAAAAAGAAAAAAAGAAAAAGAAAGAAAGAAAGAAAAGAGAAGGAAAAGGAAAGAAAGAAAGAAAAAAGAGAGAAAAGAAAGAAAAAGATAGAAAAATAAAAATAAATAAATAATTAAAGAAAGAAAGAAAGAAAAAGAAAGAAAGAAAGAAAGAAAAAAAGAATGGTAATGTGAAAATAAGTGGGATAGAAACAGGTGAAATGAATATGACAGAATGAAAGAAAAGGAAAGAAAGCAAAAAGAACAAAAAAGAAAGAAGGAAAAAGAAAAATAAAGAAAAAAGAACGAAAAAGAAAGAAAAAAGAAAAAGAAAGAAAGAAAGAAAAAAGAAAGGTAATGTGAAAATAAAAGAGATTGAAAAAAAAAGGTGCACTGAAAAAAGAAAGAATGAAAGAAAGCAAGTGTAAAAATAACAATGAGAACGAAAAAGAGATGTTAAAAATGAATGCAACTAAGATAGAGGGAGATTATATGGAAATAAATATCCAAGATACGATGATAAAAAAGTCATGAAACTGAGACGGTGAACGGGAAAATTGAAAGAAAGTGTTGGTGTTGGTAATGATGTTGGTGAGAGGAAAGAGACTGAAGATAAAAGACAGGAAGAGGCATCGATGATGGTGTGTTTACGAGATTAATTTAAGCACCTTTTATAAAAGCGAACATGTCATATTCATATGCGGCCGGGCGTCCGGCGGCAGCGGCGGCAGAAAAAAAAAAAATGAAGAGGAGAAAGAAGATGATGAGGAAGAAAAAGCGCCAAGCCAGTCGTAACTGATTAACACACGCTCCCATTCGTGACCCCGTCGCCATCACAGCCCCGTTTAAAAACAACTTAGCAGCGAGTTGCCTTTTGCGCAGTAGCACTTTGTTAAAATTCTGCCGGTCTCACCTCACACCCGAATCTTTTCCCTCTTGTGTCCTCACTCCCACTCTCTTTGATTTTATATCTCAGTCTCTTTTTCCCTTTCGCAATGACTTCAATAATCGCAGTGGGGAAACCAGATATTTCTATAGTTTTAAATGAAGATTGCCGCCGGCTTATAGAACGCGCCTGACTCTAGATAGTCCTCCCATTGATTAACTGTCATGGTCTGCTGTTGGGGCCTTACAGAGCTGATAATACTGTTACAACCGGTTTGACATTGGCTCTGGCAAGGGAATTACAACCATGGACAACCCACCTATTCCCTGTCTCATCATTTCTAATTATTTCTTCAATTTTGCTATTGTGCCCCAGCGTTGAGACTCGAAACTGGATGGAAGAGAGTGGGTAAAGAGTTCCACTGGTCCAAACAGAGCATTGTCTTTCGAGTTCTGTGAAAGAGCAAGCAAAAGACAGAACGAACGGATGAAAATGTAAGAAGTTGAGTAACGTCCCGGAGATGTTTGTCTCTCATTATTATTATTATTATTATTATTATTATTATTATTATTATTATTATTATTTCGTCTTTTCCCGGGACAGTCCTCATCAAGCCCATATGTTTGAATTTAATAACGTCGCATGAATAAATTTACTTTCACTCTACGTGTTAGGATCTTTTAAGAGTACTGAAATTGGCAACCGCGGATATATCGACACTTTCATTGCGTCTAGAAACGCAGTGGTCTCTATTAGCACGATCGGCATCAGCAGTACCATTATTCTCATGAAGACTATCAACAACGTCATTATGGTCTTTCCTCAACCCCAGTATCACCTACACCTTTATTACTTGCCAACACATTATTCGGAATAATATCCTCATCTTTGATGTATATTACAGAGCGATTCCGCGATACACGCTCTGGACAAATTCGTGTCATCTGGACTTTTGACATACTAAGAAGCACGGAAATGTCGTTAGAAACAAAGAAAAAAGCGATAGACTGTAATTATAATATGTAATATCAATCCTCCGTGTAGGAGGATTGATATTACATATAGTATGATATTACTGGACAATTCCCTCGCAGAGGAAAAGAAGACCGGAGTTAACAAAAATGTGGTTCTAATGATGTTGAGAATAACATAGACGGCGCACATAATCAACGAAGTGGTCTTAAGGAAATTGGTAACAAAAAGGACATTTAAACTCAGGAGACTGCTGAAATTTTTGGGATACATAATGACGAAAGAAGGTTTAGAAAATTTGACACTCACAGGATCTATTGAATGGTCAGGGGAGAGGCAGTGGGACATCTACCTGACCAATCTTGCGTGAAAGAATGGCGAAACGTGTCTTTATCAAAAAAGAAAAAAAAAAGAAAAAAAGTTACTAAGAGCTACAAGGATAGGAAGTTGTGGAGGGCCATGCTTGCCAACATCCTGGAAAGATGCAGCACACACAAGAAGAAAATCTAATTCTATACTAGTTTTACCACAAGGTTTCAGCCGATGTGTTTTAAAGCCTTCTTCAGGTGTAAGTTGCATTCGGTAATCTTTGTCTGATATTTGCCTCCGAAATTTCAGCTTTTTGTATCATTCCAATATAATATTGTTTATATAAATTGTTTTGATATCATTTGAAATAGCTTTGATCTTATCGATATATTTGCAATAGATTTTCTATTAAAATTATTTACTTTAAGAGTCATAATTTTCATGTTAGCATTTTTTAAAGCAGAATTTGTGTGTTCGGGGTCAACTCTGTAAATTGTTTGGCAGTTATATTGCATTTAGAATATTGTAGATTACCTGAATAGCCTATATTAGGTTTTCATTCATAATGCAACTCAGCTATAAGAACTGATTGTATAATGGATAAATTCGCTCCGAAGAAGTCTGATGAGTAAATTAGCCGAAACGTTTTGATTAAAAGAAAAGGGGAAATTAACAAAACAAGGTGAGTATAATTAAAAACACTAATGAAAAAATATTCTTGAGAAATTTTTTAATGAGGTTTTAAAAATTAGCATTGAAGCTGCCAAACAGCAACGTTGATAAAAACTTGATAAGTTACTAAAATAAACATGCAAACTGGTTTTTATTTTTTTAATCAAGTCACCCCAAGCTAGGTAATAATGCCACTAAGAGACAAGGAACTAGTGGAAAGAGAAGGAATTTTTTTTTTTTTTTAGAAAGAACCGGAAACCAAATCTTAAACAGAAAACAAGGCATAAGTTTGAAAAAAAAAAGAAAAAAAAAGGGGGAGGGTAGCGAACCGGACGATATGGGAACCTATCTATTATTATTGATTATGACTTGTATAACTAGTGAATTCGACAATGCAATTAATCTTGGTTTAATGTAGTTTTCTTTGTACATGAAATTAATATGAATTTAATTCTCTAGTTATCTTAGCAGGGTGGTATATTTTTAGGAATTTACGTAGCGTCCTTTTTTTAGTTAATCGAAAACTAAGTGCTGGCCAAGAAATTCAGCATATAAAACCTAGAGCATTGATTGCTGGTGGCAGAGAAATTTACCATATAAGGAGACCAAATCTACAGCTAATACACCGGTTCCCGTACTACGATCATGAAAGTTAAGCAACATTGGGCCTGGTCAGTACCTAGATGGGAATACGATATGCTGTAAGTTTGGATGTGCGGGTGGTGTAATGGATAATCGCTCGCAATTGATAATCGTTGAGCCGAGTTCCAATTCCAATTGGGTTCGTTATATTCACTTACGCGCAAATATCCTTGAGAAATGTATGAATCCACCTCATCACATGGGTTAATTATTAAGGCTTGCGTCAATATGCCATTATTCTCTCAAAAAATTCTTACAATCTAAAAATACTTTCTAGATTTAAATAATGGGTTGATAAGACGTAAAAAACGAATCAATCAATCAACCTACGGCTAATAATCCCTTCTGATGTATTATAAAGGTGCCTATCATCACTTGTAATTATCTATAATTATAAATTAAGCCTTTAAACTTATTTATTTCATATTAAGAAAAATAGAGCGATTATAATGTGGTTTTATACGGAGAGATTTGCACAATCATTTTGTCCGCGAAAAAAAAAAAAATTATACAGAGATTGCAATTAACTGTGATGGTGATTTTCAAAGCCTATCTTAGATGCGACACAAGTCCGAAAGTAAAGGACACCTAGTGAAGATCGAATTAACTTTTTAGTCGTAGTCGATCTAGCGAGCCAAGATGGCTAATCTTTACACCACGTTAAAGTGACCAATTTCATGCAATGAAGTTGAAATGAAAGAATTACGACGATTTGTTCGTTTGTGTCGAGCAAAGCCTCCTCTGACGGCATCTTCACGGAGAAAATCAAATTCTTGACATAAATCTACCCCCCCCCTTGAAAAGATTTCGCATAAAAATCAACGATTGACGAAATGCTATCAGAAAATTTCCAGAACTGGGAAGTGTTTTAACAGAAAATGTGAATCCGAAGACGGATTGGAATAGTAAAATATGACTTCCAAAACCCAGCAAACTATTGAGAAAGGAAAAAATATTGGTAGGATCAAAGAAAAGAGTATTTAATTGCCATGGATTATCAATATGGCAGTGAATGCTGGACAATTTCTTCTCAGATGAAGAGGCGACTTGAATGTTGAGAATACCATTGACAGGACATGTGACTGAAGAGTAGGTTTTAAGATATAAGAGAAAAAAAAAACCGTTATACTTATCAAAAGTTTAAATTTCTAGGAAACATAATGAGGAAAGAAGAGCTAGAAAATTTGACACTCACAGGACATTGATGGCAAAAGGAACAGAAGTAAACAACGAGTGAGCTACAAAAGGTAGGAAGTTGTGGAGAGGCGTGATCACTGACGTCCTGAAGAGGCACTACACATAAAAAAGATCAGAAACTTTCCGGACCAGACAAAAATAAATAAATAAATAAATAAAAAAATAAAACTCTGATTCCTGCAAATAATATATTTCATAGAATGTTTAATTTTGGTCGGCATCCCTACAAATAAGTTCATTTCGGAAAGTACTTCTGCAAACCCAGGAAAGAAAATAAACTTCGCAGCAACGCTATGCGTGTTCAGATATTTCTCGAAGATCTCCTGGCAGACCCCGTAACTGATTTTTGTTATGTGAGAGAGCTGAGGGTTGTTTGTTCAGGAACGGGCCTCAGGGAAGAGTTTATATTTTTCTACATTTGGTGGTGGGGCATTTTACTAGTGACTCGTTATCCTGAATGTTTATTATCTTGAATCGACTCGGCTTGCTTTGAAACTCGCGTACTACTGAAAAACCTCATTTAGAACTCGAAGGCCTCACGAGGGTCACCATAGCAGGTTTGCCTCGTTTCATGCAACATTCTGCGATCTTTGAAGTTGCTGAAAAATTTGCAAAGATCGCAGAGCCATTCCAACATAGCCTTAACTATATTGAATAATAATTGATGACGAGCAGCTAAGACTCAATACAAAGTCTCATGTGAATCAATAATATGCATCGAATCTTTTGCATACCTAGGAAGTGAGATAAATTGCACTGGAAATGACGAGAAAATACGCATAGCTAAAGCGTTAGACGCCTTGAATAAAATAGATGTAAGCCGGAAATCGTATCTACCAGATAACCTCAAACGGAGCTTCTTTCGAGCCACTGCAAAAAAGGTGTTAATGTATGATGCCACTGCCTGGACATTAACCAAAAGACTCGTGTCTAAGCTTGATGGAACCTACACCCGGATGCTGGAAGCTATATTTAACATATCTTGGCTATAACATCCAGCTAAATGATTATGTATTCATCTCAGAATGCGCTTTGCAGGAAACTACTGGCAAGCAGAACATGAACAAGGCAAGTGATCTACTGATCAGGACAACTAGCCATAGTGCAAGACTGGCTTGTCGCCTAGCAACCACCTACATTTACCAGCTATGTTATGACACAGAATGTCACACTAATGACCATCCGACCTTGATGCAGGACCGTGATGGTTTGCGTGACTTACGTATGTCCGAGCTAGCTCGACCAAATAAAATAGTAAGATGATAAGTAACCTATAAGATGACGAAATCTGTAGGCTGGGTACTAATGAGCGTTAGTCGCGCGTTTATTTCTGTTGCACGGTACAGTATGCATGATCTTGGCAGTTTCCGTGGTCACTAACAGGTAATGTCATATATATATATATATATATATATATATATATATATATATATATATATATACCCAAGTATATAATTGGTGTATATGGAATGAATTCCAATAACCAACAATTACTATTCTTAAAAGAGTGCTCAATACAGATTAGAGCAGATATAATTATTTATTTAAAAAAATTATAACATACATATGTTATAAAATCACTACAAAAATAGCCATTTTGTTTCAACACCTCCGGTGTCTTATCAAGTGATGATGTTGAACATCGTCATTCAACATCATCACTTGATAAGACCCGGAGGTGTTGAAACAAAATGGCTATTTTTGTAGTGATTTTATAACATATTTATGTTATAGTTTTTAAATAAATAATTATATATATATATATATATATATATATATATATATATATATATATATATATATAACTAAAATCGTGAGCAACTCTGAATTCGTCTCTCTGCACCATAAAAGTTATGTTTAGCGTATGAGATAAACATGCAAATGTATCTTTTATTATGGTACATAGATATTAACAAAAAGAACGTGTCTAATCTCCAAGTAATAATTTTGTTTCAGTCAGTTATGCGCCATGCGGGAACACGCTTAAGCGATCATGTATCTTTCGATACATGACGGACGAAGCAGATTTTTTTCCCGCAGTAGGTTCCATTTCTCTCTGCGGTAGACCAGTTGTCATCCAAGGCTATTGAATCCGCTCTATCCTGCTATTTACCCATAGCTGGGGGAAGAAGAAGAGGATTCATACCTTTCCCAAGATTATTAGCACGTAAGTGAATGTAATGAATCTGACTGGATTTCGAACTCGGCACTCCGATTCCTCAATCCGAGCCGTTATCCATTCCGTTTCTGAAACAGAATATTGCATGAAATTTATGATGAACCATTTTTATTATCATTTTTGATAGTGAGAATTGTCTTGAAAATATCCAGCCATATTCCGAGAACCAATCTTGTGTGCGAGCAGACTCCTATCAACAGGTTGACTCAAACGACACTGAGAAGTAATTAAATGTGACTGTAACTAATCGAATGGATTAGGAGGCTTTTGGCAATCATTCGACGAGCCGAGCCCACGTAAAATCTCCTTACCGACGCCTCGTGCGAACAGCGGGGTAAGACCGAGGTTTTGATCGAAGCTCATCAATGGAGATGTAAAGCGATTCCTTCCCTCCGCCAGTTTGGGGTGAGACCACAAGCAAGCCATAGCTAAGAATACAGGGAAGCCAGTAGCAGCAGGCTAGTGGATTTCCTGTGGCTGGGCACTGTCTGCATCAGATTGTTTAGTCAGCAATGATCGCTTCGACCGGTGGATGACTTCTCCAGCAGAAGCAACAGTTAGGATGCTTTTGCGGTGCATTTGGTTGGTGCCTCCATTGTACTACTCCGGCTTTCCAAGGGATCAGGTTCTAGTCAAACCAGGTAGTGATGCTGTTGGTGGGCCACGAGAATTTAGCGCTATAATCCAGCGCAGATAACGAGGACAGTGAAGAGTAAGTTCTGTGCAATGGAATGGAGGCCGAACCTAGATGAAAATCTCTTCTTGTCTTCGTCGCATACGGCGGACAGTCGATGATGAACCTTAGCCCGGAATCCTTTGAGAGCGATATCCGTTCTGGAAGGCCTTTAAAAAGCAGAACGCGCAAAATTGTTGAACGCCTGCAGGATGCAATCAAAGGAAATCGGTGAATTGTATCGCAAAATTTGGCGGCTCTATTGACTGTCTGGAAAGTATCCAATCATTTTGATTATCTCAAATTCTAAGGCTTCTCTTCTCGAGCAGTGATTCTTTTTAAAATAATTCTTATCATCCAGGTTTTTAAGAACCCCCACAATGCACGTTTGGTACCCTCTATATTTACACCTTTCCTGGAGCCAAAATAAAGTTTTATATCAATACTTCTCAATTAAGATTGCATCACAAGAAGTGCTCCCTATCAGAACACGTTTAGAGAGTAAGAACGCTAACTCTTTTTTTAGAAAACCTCCTCATATTAAGGAGAAAAAAGAAGTTTATAGTGATCCCTAAAGATGTCTTTGATGACGGTTTTGTGTAAGTGGTGCTGGAACATGTCTTAGATTCCGAGGAGAGTAGTTTGAAGGTGACTAAGGCATAATTGTTTTAGGTCGGCTATTTTATCCTTAATATTACATGGCTGGATTATTTCCGAATAGACCTTGTATATCCTTAAAAGTATAACAACTAAAAAGACAATGTTAGGTTATGTGTGAAAGCTGTAATAACTATAATAGATTTTCATCACCGTCTGGTATAAAAGCAACAACATTAAATGGAAAGAAAACGCAATCTAGAGGAATCGGTAAATCCTGGAATGGTTGAGAAGACATACATTTTTTCATTGAATAGAGCTTTGAACTTGATTAGAGCAGAAACATTCTCGGTATATTTTCTCATCTACATTCTGTTTTTATAAGGACACAAACAACAAACACATACGTTCTCCCACGTACTTAGACTTACATTCACTTATCAATGACGCATTTACATCTCTTTGATATGCATATATTGATTGATTTGTTTTTTATGGTTTATCAACCCTTTGTAGGTTATTTAAAGCTAGAAAATATTTTTAGATTGTAAGAATTTTTTTTTGAAGATAATATTGCTTTAGTAACACAAATCTTACTAATTAGCCCTTAGCTGCGAGGGAGAAGATGTCGATTCATACCTTACTCCAGAGTATTTGTGAATAAGTGAATATAACGAACCCAACTGGAATTGGAACTCCGCTCTCCGATTAACAATTCCGAGTCATCAAACAGCACGCCACCCGCACATCCAAGCTTACAGCACGTGTTATTCCCAAGCGGTCACCCATCTAGGTACCCACCAGGCTCGACGTTGCTTAACTTCGGTGATCGTACGGGAATCGGTGTTTCAATGTGATGTGGCCGCAAGCCAGATGTGCACACAGACTGATGCATAAACTCATATAGACAGGCTTTCGTACACGGGTTTGCACATTCACACCAAAACGTGCATTTATATTCGCACACATACGCACACGCACGCACACTTTTCTTTCTTTCGTACACAATCGCGCCCGCATTATCACAAGCGTAAACTCTCAATACCTAAGCATGCGTTATTCCTGTTTTTAGTTCTATCACCAATGATATATTTCACCATTTTTATCACTTTCTTCCGTATCTAACCGCTGACACATATTTGTAAAGGAAAAAAAATAATATAAGCCAAAATAGTGACCTAATGAATATTTATGATGCCTATCCGCCATATTTACTTAGCTTTCCAAAAGGTTTCTTTAAGTTTTGAAATATACAACTGTCGCTTTTTTTTTATACACTGTGCGTGAATTTTACAAAATTTACTATGAAAAACAAAGTAATGGAGGCCAAGATGTTTAAATTAACAACCAATGCACCCCAAGCTGTATTTTATCTAATATTTATACATCGTATTTTTATATCGATATTTGTCAGTTAAGATTACATCACGATCAGTGACTCCCCCACTCACACTCACTACACCTATCGGTATGGAAACACGCCCGGAGAGTATGGACGGTAACTCGTCTTTTCTCTTTCCAAAACGTTTCCCTCGTTTTTCGTGCAACGTGAAACACAACGGAAAGGTGGAAATGCGTCAAAGCTCATGTCTCTGTCTTTTTCGAAATCTCTCTCTGTTATCCCTGAAGACCTCATCCGCCCCCGCTGTTTTTGTCACTCGTTCACCTGGTGATCCAACAGGAAACGGATGAACCACTTTAACGATTGCGTCCATTGGTTGTCAAATCGTATGCCAGTCACGTGATCTGCCTTGTAGGAATGATTGAAGGAATCATACCTCGTCGGCGCATCTTCGTTGCGATTTCGCCGTACAGCATTCTATTTATACACAAATTTATGCTCGGTTTGAGTGACCCTCATTCTGATCTTGTTCATAGATTCCTTTCTCCCTTCCTCCCTTTCAGTTTGCCATCAGTCATGCTCTTCTTTCTATTACGAGAGGAAGTATAGAAATTATCGCATTTTCTATCCACTAATATTTGGACTCTGACAATTTCCGACTCTCTTGACACTAAGTAGACTCAGATAAACATCGGCATAAATTCACACACATTCAGACGCATATTTTCCCTTGTGTATACATATGTGCATACCTATATACACAGAATATCCTGCCTTTTTAAAAAATAGAGTCGCTTATAAAAAAAAAATGGATGTGCAGGTGGCATAAAGGTTATCGGTCTGTAAATTGGAATCAGCGAGTCGAGTTCAAGTTCCCTCTGCGACGTTCTTCGCATAATTGCACTCAAGAAAGGCATGGAAATGTCTGTTTTACTTCGATCAAAAGATGAAAGATTAAGATGGAATACCATGATCGCCTACATTCTGAAGGGAGACAATCTGTTGCAAATTCAAAGTCGTATAGAAGAGAACAGGAAACCACTCCACTATCTTTCCCATGAAGTCTTGATAGTTAACAGACAATAAAGAAAAGGAAAATGTGGAGAGCCATGATTGCCAACATTCTCAAAGAAGAAAGACTGTTCCGAATTAAAAATCTTAGAGCAGACAACAGGAAACTACTTCACTACCTTCCTAGGAAGGGATAGTAATTAAAATCTAATAAAAAAGGAAAATGTGGAGAGGGATGATTGTTTACATTCTGAAGTGAGAAAGAATGTTTCAAACTCACAATCGTAGAGAATAGCAACAGGAAACCACTCCGCTATCTTTTACAGAAATCCATGGTAATTAATAGATAATACTGAAAAGGAAAATGTGGAGAGTCATGATCGCTTAGATTCTAAAGGGAGAAAGTCTGTTCTGAATTAAAAATCGTAGAGATAACAACAGGAAACACTCCATTATATTTTCCATGAAGATATCATAATTAACAGCTAATAAATAAAAGGAAAATGTGGAGAGCCATTATTGCCTTCGTCCGGAATGAACATAGTGTTAAAAAATCGTTTGAAAAAAATCATTCCGTGATTTATTTGCTGAATTGTTTATTACGATTAAGAAATCTCTTTTACTTTTGAAGCTTGTTTCACTTCACAAGAAAAATAATATATTAGTCTTAACTAGATTTATTTGAGTTTGATAATACCAGAATCTTTTCACTAAGGCAAATATGTGTTTTTCATTGCGTAGATTTCTATAAATGTATTTTAATAGTGAAGTAAAACATTTGAGATTCATGTATTTATATTAGCAGTAAGTAACTGCTGCAACCAATAATCTAAAATTAAAACAAATTCGTTGTCATTACTAGCACATCTTAATTTCAATTACTTATTATTATTATTTTTCGGGGACACTGGTGAGAAAATTCTGAAAAAGATTGTTTTTGAATTCAGTTACTAAAAAATTCCTCTATGTTTTTTACATCTAAAGGGGAGCTATTTTTGTATCCGCATTTCTTTGTATTTCTAAACAAATAAAGGATCAGTCAGTTGTGTACCATGCGTGATACACATTTAGGTGATCATGTATCGAAAGATACATGACTGACGATGCAGATTTTTCCAGCAGTAGGTTGCCATTTCTTTCTGCGGTAGACCAGTTGCCATCCAAGGCTCTAGAAACCAGTCTGTCCTGGTATTTACCCATAGCTGGGGATTGAAGAAATTTCATACCTTTCGTAAGGGTATTAGCACGTAAGTGAATGTAATGGATTCGACTGGAATTCGAACTCGGCTCTCAGATTCCTCAATCCAAGCCGCTATTAGAATGTAATAATTGAAGAGACATGGGAACGTGGTTAGATCATTCGCATTATGAGACCCCCTGACTCTTATAAAAGGTAGTAAGTCAGTCAGTTATGTGCGGGATAAACATTTAGGCGATCATGTATCTTTCGATACATGACTGACGATGCAGTTTTTTCCAGCAGTAGGTTGCCATTTCTTTCTGCGGAAGACTAGTTGCCATCCAAGGCTAGAGAACTCGGTGTGTTGTCATATTTACCGATAGCTGGGGGGAAATGAAGAGTATTCATATATTTCCCAAGGGTATTATCACGTAAGTGAATGCAATGGATTCGACAGAAATTCGAACTCGTTTCTCCGGTACTTCAGTCCGAGCCGCTATCCATTATTCCACCGTGCCTCTTGGACAGTATTCACCGTATTAGATAGTTGCCTCCTGGGTAGTATTCATTGTATTAAATAGTTATCTCTTAAATAGCAAATACCCAACAATAATAACTTTCATCTGCGTATCACACGGATTGTTCTATTCTTTAAGTTCACACATTTTAGAAGTGTCTTAAATCAGTATCTCTGGATACAATACACTGTTTTGGCTACATACAGAATCAAACTTTTAGTATTATATAGATTTTAGATATATTTTCCTATATGTGATTTTTAAAACCTTAATTTCAATAAACAAAGATCGTAGCAAACAAACACCAAACATTTTGATCTAATCCAATTTCGAACCGTGTTCCTATGACCCCTATAAATATACTAGCGGTAGCCTAAAAGCCCCCACCCCGCCGCATATAAAGTGTAACTTAGCCACTCAAAGCAATGAGTAAAAGCCAGACAAAACCTTTTAGAGGAGCAGCCATCAATGGCAAAAATCTGGAGCAGGTAGCATCTCCCTTGTTGCATAGATAGGCAGATATTAAAGGACCGATGCATTGGTTTGATAGGCGGATGAGAGGTAATACGAAAAACGACAACGGGTGGATCTACCAATTCTAGTTAGCTGAATACGGCGGTTGCTAGTAGGGTTTGCGACCACTGCTACTGAATCGTACTTACTATATACGCATGCTGATCAAAAAGTATCGGGACTGTTGCTATGGTAACGGAGATAAAGTACGCAGAGTGAAGCCGCTTGGCACTGATTAACCATAAACTCTCTCGCCCCTACTCATTAAATTATAGCACTCCTACTCACTAAGTTATGGCACTCCCACTCACTTCTGTTGTTTATAGCAGTGCTTGGAAGGAACGTGTGTAGAGTGTGGTTGTCTCACCGCGCCACAAAGGTTCCATCAGTAACCATGCTTTGTGCAGTAGATTTTGGCCAAGCATAACCTTCTCCAGATCCGACAACCACCATATTCTCCAGATCGCGCCACTTTTGACTTTTACTCCTTGAAAAATCAAATCACACTTGAAAGGAACAAGATTTCAAAACCTCTACGAAATCCAAGAGAATGCGGTCAGGCAGCTGCTCCCTATCTCAAAAAAAAAAAAAAAAAAAAAAAAGAAGTTCCAGAAATGCTTCCATCAAGGAAAACGACGCTGGATAAAGTGTGCGGCTCTAGAAGGGGGCGATTTCGAAGGAGATTAAATACCGAATTGGTATGTGTTGTAGTTTTCTTTTTATAGGACTAGTCCCGATGCTTTTTTTTATTAGCTTTCGTGAATGTGAAAGCAATCGTAAAACAGTATTTCTTGTAAACCTAATTCTTCACACGACATCACTTGTCGCGTGGGTCGACATGAAGCGCGCCTCACTGATAGATAAGAATGGAAGGAGCTGTTTAATTGTGTTCGAGGTCTCTGACAAGAGAATAAATAAGAAGGAGCAAGTCATAAAGCTTCATACAATGATAATGTCTGTTGTGTCTATTTATATGTCAGGTGTGTTTTTTTTTTCCTCTGCGTCAAATAAAACCTGTGAGTGTGAGAACTTTGATCACGCTCGTACTGTCTAATAAAACTAAACATTTATAACCGTTACTTTGTTATCCGACGGAATGATATTATTACAAGCTGATAGATTTCTAAGCTACTTACCTTTATTTTGTTCTTTTGTTTGGGCCGATCGATTCTATCTAAAGATTTCAGTTTAAGTCAACTCTGCCCCCCCCCACACTTCCTCTAACTGCCACCGGACTCGGCTGGCAAGCAACAATAATGTTGTATTTATAGGTGGTTGTTTTGGCTGGAAAGCAGAATTCTCTGCTTTAATTCATATTTAAAGGTGCAATTGACATTTAGAAAAAAAAAGACCGTTAATAATCACTTGACTATAATTTCTTGTTTGTTGGAATTTACGCCCGGGGGGGAGAACGAAAAATTAAACAGATGAAATATAGAAAAAAGAATAACTAAAACAAAATAAATAAAAATAGACAATATGAGTTAAAAATAATTCTTCTTCTTTTATGTGCTGTGTCCCTTCATGACGTAGGCGATCATGGACCTCCACATCTTCCTGTTCCTTGTAGCTCTTAATAAGTTTTATCTTTTTGTTAGTTCTTTCAAACCCTGTTCTGCCACCCATATGCCCAAACCCTTCAAGTATGTTACGCGTTGCTTTCCTCTGTTCCGCTTTCCATCAATCAGTCCTGTGAGTATCAGATTCTCCAGGCCCTCCTTCCTCATTACGTTCCCCATAAATTTCAGCTGCCTCTTCCTGATGTTAAGCATAAGTTTTCCTTTTGTTTCCATTCTCTCCAACACCTTGTTGTTGCTCACATGTTCGGACCATGGCATCCTCAGCATCTTTCTGTAGAACTACATTTATGTTGCTTGAAATCTCTTCCTCATCTTTGAGGAGATCATTCAACATTCGCTGCCATACAGGAGGACAGATATCACGTAATAGGTCAATACTTTTTTCTTTGTTTGCGACTAAACTTTTCTGTCTCGTAATACTCTGCTTAGCTTTTGGAATGCATCTTTAGCCACACCAATGCGCCTTCGAATCTCAGTGTCACACTTTCCGTCCTCTGTTACAGATATTTAAATTTCTGTACCTGATTGATTCTATTATCCCCGACTTGTGATTTGCATTTTGGGCTCATATTTTTGCAGATAACCATGCATTCTGTCTTCTACTAGCTTATACTTAGTCCTTTCTTCTCGCTTTCCTTCGCTACCTTTTCATTAGGAAAGCAAATACTGTTACTAACAGTTTTTTTATGGGAATAAAGAACTGATTTCAATTATCGATACCGCCTGAATTTCTGTGATGAGGAGTTGTCTATTTACATTATTTATATTCAGACTAATATCCTCATCTTTCTTTCTATTTCATCAACCTATCGGTTGTTGTGTTCTCCGGCTTTCTTCATGGGTCTGTTGAATCGGGTAACCGACAGTAAATTTTGATCTGTTTTGGTGGATTGTCCTTGTACCAATACCCATGTTATGGATATCATTTATTGTTCTTGGTTTGTCTTGTCTCACGTGCCAATCACTGGTTCGTGAATTTGATGACAGATTAATTGTGAATTCAATTCGGATAGTACTTAGATTCAGTGGTTGAACGGCGCGAGCAATAAGTGAGCAGTTTTAAAAAAGACGATGACGTCGAGAAAGGACAATCTAGCCCCGCCCGAACCCGCCTCGTAGATCAATTAATGCAACACGGGTTTTTTTTATTTATTACAGCGTAAATAAATATGTATAATAATATAGTTATTGATATTTATTTTTCAATTTCATATATATAAACATTGACATGGTATGGTCCCTAGCATCTCCACATCTAACCCAATATAAATATTGTGGTTCATTAAAAGTGATGAATGAGAGAATTATAAACAAATCTCAAGTAAGGATCTTCGGGGAAACAGTAAAAACTGCTATAAGTAATATTAAGTCGAAACAAAAAGAAAAGGTTAACAAAATCAATGGCTAAAAGACAGATGAGGGTTATAGGATGTCACAGAAACCTTATTAATATGTAATACTAGCAGTAGAGCCCGGCGGTGCCCGGGGATGTAACAGTAAGAGATAGATCAAGTATCGACTGAAAAATAAAATTGACAAAGATTATTGTTTAAGGTTGACGGACACGCATGTCTTAATTAGTTTTTTTGTTTTGTTCTTATTTTTTTGTTTTTTTTTTTGAATTGGTCAAACCCAAATTCAAACAAAAACATTGTTTTCAATCGTTATGAGTCTACCGATTGAATAGAATTTTATTATAAACAGTTGTCTTGTAAATAGAATTTTTAAAGCATTCTGAATGTAAAAATAAAAAAAAAGTGTGCAAGGCAATAAGAAACATTACCTGCCCAAAAAAAGTGAAGTTTTGTTGAAATCGGTTGAAAAATGTAGGAAATCCGATCCCATATGTAAACGAACACACACACACACACACACACAAACAACCTGGGTTTTATAATAAGTATAACTCGATATGAGTTGTCCCCCTTTCATTCTCGTGAAGCCTCTTAATCGTGTTTTCAAATTGATTTTGTGCAAAAACAATTTTGTTTTTCCAATTTTTGGCGCTGTCAGAACCACCGCAAGGTAATTTTACGTAGTCCTGTGAAGCTCTGTTGAAATCAGCTGAAAAATGTAGGAAATCCGATCCAATACACACACACACACACACACAACCTGGGTTTTATAATAAGTATGATAACAAAATAATAATTTATTCAGGTATAGGAGATATGTGCTAATGTTATCTATTACATTTGTGGATGGGGTTAGAATATATACCTCTTTAAAGTCTACAGATTCATAAGAATGATCAGCAATATATATATATGTGAAATTTTTGAGAGACTTTAGCATACTATTCCTATAGAAACTGAAATACTGAAAGCCCTTCTCTAGAGGTTTCAAATCAATTTGAATATTGACTTAAAATCTTATTTGAAAGTACGTAATCATTAGATAGAGTTAATATATAATAAATCTTCATTTATTTCTAAGAAATGTAACAGAAACTAGTAACTAGTTGGCTCTAACTTGATTACTCATATACATGTGCACATGGATTTTGTAAACCGACATCAGAAAAGAGGTAAAAAGAGAATTCAGAACTAACAAAGAGATAAAAGTGCAATCTGATACGCTTTATATAAATACTGCTTTACCTCTCAGTCATTGTAATATCATGTTCAAATCATTAAACCACAAGGTGATATTTTTCATTTAGTTAAAAATCCATATTATTTCATTCAAACTTAGGCCTAAATTAATCTATATATACATAGGGAAATTTATAAATAGTTACAAAAATTTGCTATTAAATCATTTTTCAAAGAAGCCACTGTTTCAGTGAGATAAAAAAAAAACATCATCAAATTAAAGCATCAAATTAATAGAATGGTTCCACCATCGTCTCCAGATATTAATTTAATAAAAATCTTGTGGACCATCATTAGAAGAGATATATATGAGAATGGAAAATAATATTCAAGCAAGAAAAATCTCTAGAAGGCAGTAAAAACTGCTGCAATATTAACCTAGAAACAGTTGAAAAGTTAGCAAAATCAATGGTTAAAAAATAGATGATGGTTATAGAATGTCAAGAAATCCATATTAACATATAAAATACCAAAATAATTTATACATGTATAGATGTTGCGTTAATCAAATATATATTTCTGTGTTCTAGATCTCAGATTTCTTTGTAAATAAAAAATTGTTATACTTCTTTTTTCTTGATAGATAAAATCTGAATTGCCCAAAACATATTATAATTTTTTTTGTATCAAGGATAGATATTATAAACTGATACTTATTTCATATATTGTTCATATAAATATAAACTGTATATTTTACTAACACCTGTTGTTTAATATCAATTTCATTATGAAAACATCGATTTGCATAATGTATTAGAATCTGACGTTGGCATTACGAACATTTTCAATCTTCATTTTCATCTTCTCACTCTCCCATTATTTATATAACAATAATAGATATACTTCCGCTGCTACTACTAATAGTACTGCTGCTATTAATATTGCCACTAGTACTACTTCTAATACTACAACTGCAAAAAGTGCTGCTGCTACCAGTAATGTTGCTGATACTACTACTGCAAATATAATAAGAGGCAGTGAACCATTGTGAATTGGATCAGAAAATAGATTTGACCAAATGAAAAATTAAATAAGCACAAACTACAACATGTTGGGAATATAAAAAATTGAAATAATTTTGTTCACGTTATTGCTCACCCAATACAAGGTCGATAAGCCACTTAAAGTAGAGAATTGTGATATTGTTGAAAGGCGAAAAAAGGAGAATAAAAAGCTGCATATTATGAGGATACGTTGGATAGATAACGATTTACGCTAGACTTGAAGAGGTTAAGATTGTAGTGTTAGGGAAAACATCCTCTACATGTTCTACAACGTTTCAATTCTTGTCGAAGAATCTATCTGAGTGGAACATCCTCCTTACCAAAGGAATGCGAAAGAATGAAGATCATTTGACGCCGTGTACGTGGGCCCTAGCTGTGAAGGTCTGAACTTTGAAATGTGCCTTGTGATTCACTTTATCCAGGTCTGAATACCAGAACAATCTGGTGTCAAAAAGAGAGATGACCTTGATATGTCGTAGAGGTTTATTCGTTAAAACTGAATCTGAAAATGGCTTGTGATTATAGGAACACTTGCATAGATCTCAGAATCTGCTGCCAAAAGATCGAATGAAGTGAGATTCGACGATGAATTGATATGATTTCGATAGACTTTCTGTTGTTTCTTTAGCAGCGTTTATCACCAGAAACCACTCTAGAGGAGAGGCTTAATTATAACAGAAGGAATATAATTTTCAAGTCCTCTCTTTGATATCGTATTATCTTTTTTGTAAGGCTGATTTTCTCATTCAACTAATTCAAAGATGAGGATCAAGAATAATTAACTGATTAATGACCACCGGAAATCCGGTATTAATAATTAAGAAGCTGGTAATAATTATAAGCGTCTAAAACAAATCCTGTATTAACTATATATACAATATATATTTTTCTAACGTAACTAGTATTACTTATAGAAGATTATTGGCGTCTCTGCAAGAGTGTATTGAATAAGTGCAAACCCTCTATACCTCCTCTATTCAACCAGTTCGAAGTCTTGACCTCCTCTACCGACAAGGCTGAATGCTTTGCTCGGAAATTTTCATCCAACTCGACGCTCGACTCTTCTGGTGTACCCATACCCGACTTTCCTCTTAGAACTGAGGCCATATTGAGTGGGTTAAACATAACCCCAACCTTGGTACTGGGCGTTATCTCCAATTTAGATCTCAACAAGGCGAGTGGTGGAGATGGGATACCAGCCATTGTCTTAAAGAAATGCGCGCCTGAACTGGCGCCCGCCCTTTCGAAACTATACAACTACTGCCTCAAGGAATCTTGTTTTCCTGACTGCTGGAAGTCCTCTTCGATTGTTCCTGTCTTCAAGAACTCCGGCGACCCCTCTGACCCTTCCAACTACCGTCCTATCAGTCTCCTTCCCTCTTCGGCAAAATCTTCGAAGCTCTAATCAATACCGGGGTGGTTAACCACCTCACATCCAATAATCTGCTCTCAGACAAGCAATATGGTTTCGCTTTGCCAGATCTACAGCCGATGTGCTCACAGCCATCACGGAAACAGTCTACCGAACTCTCCAAAATAACGGGGAAGCCCGAGCCCGTGGCACTAGATATCTCCAAAGCATTTGATAGGGTTTGGCACGCCGGCCTTCTCCGCAAGATCCAGGGTTATGGCATTACGGGTCAATTATATAACGTAATACAATCATTCCTGTCAAACCGTGAATTGAAGGTCGTTCACAACGGATTCTCCTCCAGTTCCTACCCCACGAACGCAGGAGTTCCTCAAGGCTCCATCCTAGGCCCCACTCTATTCCTTATCTATATAAATGACCTTCCTGACGCCGTAACTTCTCAAGTCGGCATCTACGCGGATGACACCACAATTTATTCCTGCCTCAAAAACAAATCCAGTCTCGCTGACAAAACTCACCTTGCCGTGCGCCTCGAAAAGGACCTCCAATCGATTGTGAACTGGGGCAAGATTTGGCTGGTCAACTTCAACGCTTCGAAGACTAAACTGCTCTCTATTAATCACCACAGAGAGCCTTCCCTCCCTCCATTATAATGTCTGACGCTCAACTTCCCGAGAGCAACTCTCTGCGGCTTCTCGGTCTCACGTTGACTGCTGACCTGAGATGGAATAAATACATCGAGTCAATTGCCTCGTCCACTGCGAGGAAAGTTGGCTCCCTGAGCCGTGCTAGGAAGTTTTCTCCCCTGAGTCGATCCTCCAGATATACAAATCCACAATTCGCCCTTGCATGGAGTATTGCTGCCATATATGGTCTGGCGCCCCTTCTGTTTGCCTCAGGGGTTCTTGATAGGCTCCAGAGGCGGATATGTAATATGGTTGGCCCTACCCTGGCGTCTCGTCTACAGTCACTTTCTCACAGACGCACCGTCGCCTCCCTCTGTCTGTTCTACAAATACTTTCATGGAAATTGCTCCGAGGAACTGCATTCGCTGGTTCCCAAACTTCATGAGTTCAAGCGCCCTACGAGGCTGGCATCCCGCTCTCACCCCTTCACTGTCGAAACTCATAAATGTAGCCGTCTCTACTACTCTAATAGCTTCATGTCTCGCACCTCTCGCCTGTGGAACTCTCTTCCCTTCTCCTGTTTCCCTGAGAGTTATAATCTCCAGCTATTCAAGTGTAATGTCAATCGACATCTCCAGTTGCCTTAATCTATCTACTACCCTCATCCTTTCTTCTATCACTCCTATCTGATCTTCCTATTTTCTGTAACCCCTTGCGTCCTAGTGGCTCTCCGCCTTGCTTGGGGTGAAATGCTTAAAAAAAAAAAAAAAAAAAAAAAAAAAAAGATTTCTAAATAATGGTACTAATTATAGGTTTCTAAAAATCCGGTATTAATTATGGGATTATAAAAATCTGGTATTAATTATCGGCTTTAAATAATTCGGTAATAATTACAGGTTTCTTTAGAAATTCGGTATTAATTATAGGTTTATAAACATCTGATATTAATTATAGGATTCTAAAATATCTGGTATTTATTATAGGTTTCTTAAAAACCCCGTATTAATTATAGGTGTCTAAAGATCTGGTATTAATTATAGGCTTCTAAAAATCCGTTATTACTTATGAATTTCTTACAACTCCAGTATTAATTTTAAGTTTAGAAAAATGGGAAATTGTGTATTAATGGTTAATAAAGTTACGAATCATATGACAATTACTAGTAACATTAAGAAAGATATGATAATTTATAAAAAGAAAAATATCTTTAAAAACACTGTAGTAGGAGCGGAAAATAATGAAGTAATATACATATTAAAATTAGTATAGTATTAACGAGATTTTTAAAAAAATCATTTCATCCCTAGCAAAGCGAGAGTGAAAGAAAATGAGAAAACGTTAGTGAAGAGAAAGGACACTAAAAGAAAAGGTTTCCTGGAAGAGAAATGATGGCGATTGATGTAGCATTTAAATTTTTGAAGATCGTTGGTAACAGGGAAGCAAGAAGCCAAAGGAGCATTCGGCAGGTGAGAAGTACGAGAAAATAGACTATTAGAAATGAACTTATGGTCTTCATCTAAGTAATTCCACAGTATTGCTATGAGACCTACTTACCAATCTACTTCTATGCTTAATTTTTTTGCAGTCGGGGTATCAAGGAAGAAATCTCATTAGAACAAGTTTCATGAAAAGTATGGAAAAGAGACAGGAAAGCCACGTTACGTCGGTAGGAAAGTGACTGAAGTCAAGATACCAGGTTAGGGCCGATAACATTACAAACTCTTATTTGGATTTTGTCAAGAATTCTGGAGGGAAAAATTGTCTGGTACGACACAGTGAACCAACTTTCCTAGTAGCAAAGCTAACAAATGGTTCAGTATAATAATTCCACTTCATAGTGAAAGACGTGTGGCTAAGAAAGAACAATGAGTTGCTCTCTTGGAGGTTAGCATCAGTCATAGTGTGGAAGGCAAAAATAGTTCTCTAAGATGACTGAAATACAGCAGTTTAGTTTTGAAAGCGTTAAAATTTACAAGCCATTTCTGGCTCTAGTTAACAACTACTTGAAGGTTATTTTCTCTACGTGCGATATTCCAAAAGTTTTAAACGTGATATTCCTGACGTCATAATTGTAGGAAAGGAATATTTTTGTTTTATCTTCATTTTATTTATCAATAAATATTTTATAGTTTATGCCCGACAAAAATTCCCTTCAACCGGCCGTCTTGACCGCTAACATCTTTAAGGATTCGCCTTTCGTTTGACTATCATATAAAAAGTGCTGTCCTCGAGTTTTTGATTCTGATCTTCTGATTGGACATAAATCTTTGGTTCTGATTTTCTGATTGGCCATGGATTTTAGATTCAGATTCTATAATTTGATTCAATTGTCATTCATCAGCTTCTGATCGGTCATTAATTTTTTTATTTTGACTTTCTGATTGGTTTTCATCAGTTAATTCCCTTTCTTATTGTTTGTGAAATCAGAGAATCTGCTGAGTAATGAAAATGTTCAAATCTCGTGAACACAGTTGACATTAACTGAAAAAAAATTGCAGTCACATTCAAATCTATGGCCAACTTGTGGCATAATAGGATGTAAAGGGTTATTGTTAAAATGGTAATGATGAATGATGTGTGTGATATGAAAGAAAGAAACATGTGTGCAAAATAGAAAAGAATAAGTTATGGGTTAGAAAAAAAACAGCCACACTGTAAATATATAGAATTTCTAAAATACGGTATATTTGATAGGGTCAGTTGACGGTCGGAAGTCCTGCAAAAAAAGAAAAACAAGAGGCATGTGGTGGTGCCTTTTTATTTGGCCGTGAATTAACGAGTCAGAAGTTAGCCAGATTACCTGGAAGATAGATAACGACTAGCTATTGACTTGAAGAGGCTCTGGTTCACTATTTACATTATTCGGACTACTGTCCTCATCTTTGTCGCCATATTTATTACAACGTTTCGGCCGTTGTACGCTCCGGCCTTCTTCAGGTGGTTGGAATGTCGAACTGAACCTTTTATTTCGCTCACTGGGGTAAACTATTCTAGTTCTACGTGCTATGTCTAATGGATGTCAGTTATCAGTTATCTCCTGTTAATTCTTCTCTCCAACCAAATTTGGGTCCTGTTACTAGATCTAACCAACGCCATTTCTTCTTTTTCTGAATTTGTTTTTTTTTTTACAAAACATTATCTCCTAATTTTTTTATGCATCTTATATCTGATAAGCGTAGGTAGGTTCGCCTATCGTCAAGTTCACTATCCCTCCCCCGATCTTTTGGACAGGACTAGTGGTTTAACCCTTTTTCCTGTTTGGGATTAGGTTTCCGGTTCCTTTTAAAGTCTACTTCTACACTATACGACACAAATCGGTCTTGAAAGATATCTGGAAACTACAGAAGACTGGATGATGATCTGCGTCAAAGATATAAGAAACTTTATTTAGTAATAAAGGCAGCCAACACATTCAAAAGGGAATTTCAAGTGGATGAACAAATGCAAATATACCATAATACCCTTAGTGTAGCGGCAAAGAACCTACAAAAGAAGCCAAAAGCAATGTACCAAATGTAGAAACGATGGCAATATAAGCTTCTTCATCGTCAATACTCTGCCAGTACCAGACAAAATTCCGCTCATAATATCTTGTTTACTTCATAGCTGTAAATATATAATAAATGCTCATGAACATATGAATATATATATAGAGAAAAAAGTAGCCAAAGGGACTTTGAAAAGAAAAATATTAAAATATAAAAAATAAAGAATTTTGAACTGATCATTCGATAAAGTCTGAAATGCTATTCACTAATTAAATCTTGACCTCTTCAAGGCTCGAGTTTCCTGCAGAGCCTAAGAACTTAACTTTTTGCCCTTTCTTACGTTAATAAAACACCACTCAGTAACTCTCTATCTTGAGTGGCTCTTGGGCATTGTATTGCGTGAATATTAGTAAAAAAATGAAGGTGTTCAACTACGTGGAAGTAGCATGGTGTGGTCTGAATTGGTGGAACTAAAGAATGAAACTCATTGGAACATTTATAATTTGTAATGGACATATCAGTGGAGTAACGATAGGATTGAAACACGGTAGGAAAAAAGGCTGGATAGACACAATATTGCATAATCGATTTTGAACTCTATCAAACTGGGAAGTAAGGATTATGCAGCTCCAGACCAGATATAGCGGCAACAATACATTTGTTTTAGGCTGCAGAGACGAAACATTCTCCATTTTGTGTAACTCTACGCGTTTGAGAATTATCGGATTGTGGGCCTTCCCGAGTCTGGGCAGAGCATCTGTACGCTAGTGTGAATTAGATAGCGAGATAAAATTGTCAAAGTCTTAGGCCGTCTTATCACGTACCAACCCTGTTTCTGACATTTTCGACGCTGACACATACTGCAATAAGGTTCACTATGAGCAAAGAGTTCCCTGCAAATCATGGAGATGGACACGTGCTTCTTTTACTTAATTATAGACGTTCGAGAGACGGCGTGGTCATTTCAAAGAATTACTTCAGATGTTGTGGCGGGGGACGCATTGGTCGTGCTTTGGCGTTGGCTACAGTGGTCAAATGAACAGAGTTGTCGCAAGAAGTTCACCTTGAATATAGAATGACGCTCTGTAGCTTCTAGACATAAACCAGGTTCAGACTTCAAGAATATGATGACCGTATAATTGCGATGTCGACCTGCGGAGCAACAACTTCTATAGTATATTCTCCCGTGACATCCAGACACAACCAAGATGCTATAAGTTGGAACTCTTATCTACTTTTGGTGTTTGTAAAGATAACATTGAATAGTACCATTTATAAGTAGAACATTCCGTATGGCTACTTTCAACACGAAGGCGATGTACTTTTCAGGCAGTATAATGTCTGCCCATATAGTGCCTGTATTACTTAGCATGTTCTGTAACGTTCGCAATCTTTCATGGTCGGCACGATTGCCAGTTATATATCTTAGATTGAACATGCATGCAAATCATCGGAAAAGGCCTGAATCGTTTAGTTAGCTTGCCTACAACACTTGCTGCATTTCATTACGTGCAAGAGACGTGCAACAATCTACCACAGAATGGCATACACCATCTGTACAGTCGTATGCATTTAAGAGTGTCGTACACTATTTACAGATATCGAGAGTGTTGTGTTCAAAACTTTTGGAACATCCCTCGTATAATCATAAGAATATAAATGGTTTGGTTTGGTTTAGTTTGTTTTGTTTTACGGTATATCATGTTGGGTTATTTAATGTCAACAAGGTTTTTATTATCTGTCTATATTTCTGAGATGAGGTATTATGTACATTATTTACATTATTCGGACTATTGTCCTCATCTTTGTCGCCATATTTATTACAACGTTTCCTCAAGGACACATGGCACAATGGATAAAGGCGTTGGTTAGATCCAGCGACAGAACCCAAAGAGTGTGAGTTCAATACCCGGTTAAGGCAGTGGAGAACTTTCAGAGGGAAAATTAACACGAGATAACTGATAATTGACATCCATTAAATCATGACACATGGAACTAGAACAATCTACCCCAGTGAGAGAAATAAAGGGTTCAGTTCGACGTTCCAACCACCTGAAGAAGTCCGGAGCGTACAACGGCCGAAACGTTGTAATAAATATGGCGACAAAGATGAGGACAATAGTCCGGATAATGTAAATAAGGTTTTTATTGTTGGTATTTTTTTTTCAAAAATGTATTGCTGGTAATATTTCTTTTTCAAAAATGTATTGCTGGTAAGGTTGTTTTTTCCCCAAAAATATATTGCGGCTAATAATTTAAAAAAAAATGTATTGCTGGTATTAAAACCTATTTTTTTTTTTTTACATTTCCATAGGCTTTTGACACCAGTTTGGGGGTTATCTATTTCACCATAGCTAGGATTCTAACATGTGCTACCACTCTGGGTCTGTGTGAACCTGGGAAAAACAGCAATTAAGAGGTGGTTCCTCAAAAATTAGATGCCTTGCTGCCGGATGTAGTTTATCGTCATACCCAGGAAGCTAAGAATATAGAAGGAAACGTCAGAATACAAGATGACGGGAAAAAAGAAGTAAAATCTGAAAAATAATCACAAGTAACATTAAAATGTAATAGAAATAATGATAATGAAGATGGCACTGATTTTAATCCCGCGGTGTTGCTACTGATATTAAAATGTGCATATCGAACATGAGAAAAGGCACTTCTTTTTTTTTATTAATAAAACCGAAGTCATCTCACGTTTTGCCAGGACAGTTAATGGAGTTGAGAATATGAATTTCAATTTTGAAAAAATGATTGCATGAAAAGATGAGAGAATAAACAACAAAAAGCACTATTAAGATAGTAAATTTGAGTTTATTCCGGTAATTTGCCAAACTAGTTTTTTTTCTTATAAAACACGAAGGCAAAATAAAAAAGAATATCTTCGGTGAATTACGTTGCACGATTCTTATGAATATATTTAAATGCTTTAAAACAGAAAAAGTAACTTTCCTAAGAAAAACATAAAAGGAAAACACGAAATCTTTTATTTATTTGTTTAAAACACATTTTCTTTATTTTATAACCGAGTTGGGCAAAATTTTATACTTGATGCTAACATAAAGTAACGCTGTTCGACAATAAAATCGTGGGCCAGGAAGGGCAGATGTCTACTTTAATTTAAGTTGAAACGTTTGTGAACGGATTTTGACCATGAGTAGATAAACAGGATCTCATTTTTTTTTGAGGGGAGTATTCATATTCAGAATATATTTTGGATTTTACAGGTACGAAGAACATTTGAAGAGTACCATGTAGATTCAGAACATTGTTAAATCCATACTGTTGCCATTAGTGCATCAGGAACGCTATGTGCTGTTCAACCGGTATAGTGCCTGCCTAAATTATACCCGTACTACTCAGCATACACTGCAAAGTAATTCAACATTTTCCATGGCTGAAACGATTGCCAGATATTCCATTAAAAATGTATGGCATCTGATAGGAAGACACCTGACTCGTTGTTAGCTCGTCTAAAACACTTGCTTTATTTCGTCGACAGGTGAAAGAGGCTTTATGTCAGTTTACATGTTTAAAACCACAAAGTTTTTCATTACAAAAACAAATGATAGAAACAAAATGAGTCGATCATAGTCGGGATCATCGAGTCAATGCGGAGAATCCTTTCTTTTAGCTGCATACTATGCGTTTCCTCAGGGCGACATAGAGTTTTCAATTCAGACTTTTCCTTCTCCTAGACCGGTTGCCAGCCAAGGCTATAGAAACCAGTCTGTCCTGCTATTTACCCATAGCTCGGGGACTGGGGGAAGAGATGGATCTATACCTTTCCGAGGGGTATTAGCACTTAAGTGAATGCAATGAAATCGACTGGAATTCGAACTCGGCTCTCCGATTCCTCAATTCGAGTCGCATTCAACCGTACCTCCAACATTTATTAAACATATATTTACAACTAATTAAATAAATAAAAGTGTATTCCGAGTAAAATAGCGATATTCTTCTTCTATGTGTCTTGACCCTTCAGGACCTGGGCGATCGTGGCTCTCCACAATATCCTGTTCTTTGTAGTTTTTTTTGTTGCTATATATCATAATCCCTCTTCTGCCAAATATTTACAAAAGCTCATTAGATAACTTACTCTCTAATTTTCTCTATCCCTCTTGTCGTCAATATGTACCGTGAGTATCAGATTTTCTTAGCCCTCTTTCCTCATTATGTGCTCTAGAAATCACAACTGTCACTTTCTGATTCTATGTGTGTCTTTTTCTTTCCATTTTCCCGAACGATTCTTCGTTGGTCACAGTTTCACTTTATAGTATTTTCAGTATCCTTCTGTAGAATTACATTTCTATTGCATCAAGTATATTCTTCATCTTTGAGGAAATTGTCCTGCATTCACTGCCATATAACGATTCCGTACTCGTTCCGTTTTTTTTTCTAATGAAATTTTCCTGTTTTTTAATACGTTGCTTAACTTTTGAAAGACAGCTTTCGCTATCTCAAATGCGCCTTCGGATTTTGGTGTCGAATTACCGTCCTCTGCTAAAACACTTCCCAGATATTTAAATGATGGGGAACTTGTGTGGATTTAGTGTCTTGAAATCGTAGTTCACATCCTGGGCTCATCCTTTTGCTGACAAACACATATTCTGACTTCTGACAATTGATGCTTAGTCGCTTTCCTTTACTGACTTCTGTAGGATTTATTGTAGTTTCCATTGTCTATCAACTAGGTATTTCCTCTGTCTCCCCACTAAGACGAGTTCTGACACAAGGTCTTTTTTTTTAAGGTGGGGAGCCGAGCGCGTACACCCGGACTAGGAACAAATATGGCCCGCAACCCCCACAACCGTCAGTTGCGCTGGTCTTGGTGCGAGCACAGATCCCTCTCTCTGGTGCAATGAGAGGGCGCGGCGTCGGGCAGCTGTTCCCTAGGGCTGGGCATCTCTCAGTATAATTTTTCTCAGTTGCGACTCTGTCCATTAAAGGAGTCGCCCCTGAGGGCATTCTGCCCAAAGACAGAGACGCAACTGAGAGATGATAACTGATGTGTTACAAACCCCTGAACAGAGGGATTTGCACACTAAACACTACCATTTTCTATCTACTATCAACACTGTGTTATCTGCATTTCTAATGTTAAGATTGTGTCCACCAATAATGAATCCTGGTAGGACTTCTAGTTCTCTCAGAATCGTCTCCATGTAAGGGTATAATAAATCCGTTGGGGGAGATACAATTTTTCGCCACTTTCTATTTTTTTTATATTTACGGAATTATATTTCATCTGTTTGCATACGGTTTACCCGAAGAGATAACTTCTGGATTATTCTAATATCCTTCCCAAATATATCAAGCTTACCAAGCAGTTCAAATAGTTCTTTGGACCGTATTTTATCAAAGACTTTTACATAATCTATAAAACATAGGTATACTTCTCTTTGCATGTGTATTGCGCTTTCTAATAACATTCTGAGCATAAATACTGCATTCATTATCCCAATGTCTTTAACTAAACCGCAGCCTTGTTCTATTTCGGGTCTAATTCTGATATGCACTCTATTCATCAGAATTCGGATAATAAGTTTTGTTATGTGACTCATTATTGTGATTGTGTGATGGAATTTGCATTTATTTGCATCTGGCAATCCCGGGAAATGTTGACTGATCGGAACTCTTTCGACTTGAATAATATTAGATCTGGTATCTAACTGTAAACATTTTTTGTTTCGATTGTAAATAGACATTGTTTTGATCTTCGTTTGTGCTTATTTTCTGAAATGCGATAAATAAAACTTTTCCAAATAATTAGATAAAAGTTTTAGAATTTCATGTTTCTAAAGAATAAAGATGAAGTTTTATTATTTATTTATGAAATATAATGGCAGTAATGATTGTGAACGAATGATACAGTTTAGGATTCGTGCTTTCCCTAATTCAGTATACCTAAGGTTTACATGAATTAAATTAAAAGAATAAAACATTTAGGATGCCAAATCAGATGTTAAAAGTTTATATGCTTGGTGGTCGTAGTGGCCAGGGGATAAACCAGATGGTAAGTTAAAAGTTGGATTGCTAATTTAGATGTTAAATTGAAAGTAGCGGATGTCTAAGTAAAATGTTAAATTAAATGTTAAGTTAAAAGTGTGTATGCGTGGGGGCGCTAAGTCGAATGTTAAGTTTAGTACGGGGAGTAAGTCAGATGTTAAATTAAATGTGTGAGCTTAAGTGAAACGTTAAGTTAAACGTGTGGGGTCTAAATCAAATGTTAATTTAAAAGTGGGGGGGCTAAGTAAGTTTTAAGTTAAAATTGGTGGTGGTGGGAGAGCTATGTCAAATGTCAAGTTTTAAAGATTCCTGATTCTATTCTTTTTATATAATCATTACATAAAATGAATAATATTAACTCTGCTACCTTATTGTAAACATTTTTGTTTCGATTGTAAATAGACATGGCTTTGAACTTTGTACTTATTCTCTGGAATGAGACAAATAAAGCTTTTCCGCATATAAGACTTATATAAAAGTTTTAGAAGTTCATGTTTCTAAAGAATAAAAATGAAGTTTTATTATTTATTTTGAACCTTAATGGCAGTGATGATTTTAAACAAATGGTACAGTTTAGGTTAAGTACCTCCACTTATTCGATATACTTAAGGTTTAAGTGATTTTTTATAAATGAAAAATATTCCTTGAAGCTTTCATTTTAGCCTTAATTGAAAATTAAAGGATTAAATTTACTATGTCCAGTAAGCAAAATACTCTGTAGTGTATTTGAAACAGAAATTCTATTGGTTGGAGTCGATTCATTTTGGGGGGCTAAAAATAGCTGACAATCACCCTTTTTTAACCATCTGTCATCGCAATGAATTTTTCTTTATTACAAAAATCTCCCAAAACTAAAAAAAACAAACTTTTCTTTATTTGATGAATATTAGCTAATTTAAAGTATAATTAATCTGATCTGAAATAAATATTATTTACTTTAGATGAAAATAACAGAGAAATGGATTTTTAAAACAAACAGTAGCAGCGATTAAGTGCTTGTCAACACCTCGTAAATCACTCATAAAGTGATTTATGAGGAGTTGAAACTTTTATTATTGTTCTACGGAAACCTTATCTGTCAAAACATGATTTAAGAAATCAAGCCAGAGGAAAAGGACTTTGTTATTATCAAAATATTTCGTATTATTATTCTTAAAATATCATCTACGATTAAGAATAATTAAGTGAACGCTTTTTTATATTACTTTTAAGTACTCAGTAATCTTAAAATGTTGGAAATATTCAAAGTAATCTAATTTTAGGTATGTTGAATTTAAATTTACTATCATGATCGATTTTATTTTCTGAAAATGTCGTGTGTGGTCACCCATACTTTCAAAATCGGCACGTTTATACACATAAAAAAAATTAAAAGATATTTTAAAAATATAAGATTGTTATGATTTGTATTAAGCCTTTCAATTTTCACTTAGTAAATAGTCTTCACTTAATGACTTAATAACCTAACAAGGATGAAGTTTGGAAGAATTTTAAAATATAGCACTGACATAGACCTAGGTGACACATTGAGTTTCCTGTTACGGAGCATCAGGAAAAAGAGACAACTGAATCCTCTCCTGCGCCTGCCGTAGCTCTGTTATTGCGTTATGTTGTTTTGGGATTCAAATGTTATAAGTACCTAGTAAGCATAAAATGCCTTCTAATTTCTTCTTAACGCTGGCATCTTTTTTTAGCCATTGTTTAGTACTGATCATCATTTAGTACTTAGCCAATGTTTAGTACTGAGCATCAGCAAAAAGTGGCGACTGAAACCTCTGCAGCACCTGCCATAGCTCCGTAGATAATCGCGTTATGTTGTTCTGGGATTCAAATATTATAAGTAACCAGTAAGCATAAAATGACTTCAAATTTCTTCTTAACGCCGCCATTTTTTTTTTTTTTTTTAGCCACGGAGCCAATTACAGCTTCTTAGTGTAATTTTTGTTTGTCTCAAACAATTCCCTCTCTCAATTTTTTCCTTTCTGCAAAACCCTCTTTTGACCGGCACTTATTCAAAGTAAGGATCAATAATCCCCACCTGTTTGCACTCGGTTGAGCCGCCTTGTGGCGATTCAAGCATTTTGCTTGCTGACAACAATAGATTGTCGATTAGGAGCAAGATCCTCCACTTGTTAGTTGATTTAATCAAACATTGGCCCAATATTTGCTTTTCCTGTATGTAGTTCTCTCCCCAAGCCAGTCACATCTCTTTCTTTCCGGTAATGTGTATGCAGACCACGTTCAATCACATCGGTGTTTATTGAACTTTTACGCGTCGGCGTCTCTCCAGCTGCTTTTCTTCCTTTCTCTCACTCTCTGTGCTACTTTGTCTCTTGCGCATGCGTATGACACTGGGTCCGGTGGTTGAACTGTTTGCAGAACAACACCAATCTCGAAATGAAGACTCCGAAGATTTAGATGCATTATGACAGTTGTGTTTGAATTAATTTGTTTTTGTTAATTTTATTAATTTACGTCTCGGGAATTGATTTGTATTTAGCGAAATATTAAACACTGGGAAGAAAGATGGCGGCAATAAAATTATTCTTAATCGTAGATGATATTTTAAGAATAATAATACGAAATATTTTGATAATAACAAAGTTAGAGGGTCGTCCTTTTGCTCTGGCTTGATTTCATGTTTATATTACGGATATTTTTTTTGTTATTTTGCTTTTACTTAAAGATTGTGAAAATATTAGAAAGAGCTGAAAATGTACCTTGTAACTCTCTTTCCTATATAGAATACTTGTCCTGCATTTCCGAAATCTAAAAATTTCATATTTTGAAATTTCCAAAAGATTGTTCTGATGAACTATTCTCTTTCGTACCTCGACTTTAAGCGCAATACACGATTGTCAGATAGGTATAATCATTTTACAGTTGAAATGGCTACATATAGTCGTAAGTTCTATGCTAACAGTTTCTTCTATTGCACTTCTTGATATGGAACTCTTTTTTAGTTTCTTGCTTTCCCGTCAACTTTGACCTTCAAAAATGTATATACAATGCCAATCCTTATCTCCCGTCTTCTTAATTCATGTTTCTTTATAGTCCTCTCTCCCCAATAATTTTTTTCAGATTCTTTCCCACTGTGTAACCCCTTGCGTCTTAGTTTGATACTCATAGGACAGATTGTTGGCAAGAGGGACAGTGGAAAACAAGGCATAGCCTACCTAGCGAGGATGGGTAAGTGGATGGCGGGACAGGTTTTAGGAGAGATAACAACAAGACAAATTTATTAAGAGCTACAAAGGACAGGCAAATCTGGAGATCATTAACGCTTTGTAGGGACACGTCACATAGAAGATGAACAAGTAAGCCTTTTCTTAGAAGCTGTTATGAGTGTGAAATAAAACAAAATAATCAAAAGAAATTAAGAAATGACATGCACATGCATGGCCAACAAATGAAGTAGTGAGCAGCGGTAATAAATACACACACACACACACACACACACACATATATATATATATATATATATATATATATATATAAAAGTGAACATTGAAGTCAACACTTAGAGCCAACAGGCTGTTTCACGCTAGACGCAATCGTCAGGCGTCTCATAAGTTCTGTCCGAATTTTGAATAAAGAAAACAAGTGACCAAATGTTACATTTAATTACAGATTCAATCAACAATGTATTTCCCTGATTATCTATGACTTCCTTCCATCTATTAACAAGCTTAACTAATTCCATTACTGTAAAATTCTTTTGGCTTTGATTCGAAGAACTCACAAATGTCAGTTTTAACCTCTTCCTGTGTTACAAAAGCTGTTTCTTCCAAATGATTCTGTAAGATACGAAACAAATGGTAGTCTGAAGGAGATCGGGAGAATAAGGTGGATGAGGAATTTTCTCCCAACCAAGTTCTTCGATCTTTTTTTACGTGATTCTTGCTGTGTTGGGTCGCGCATTGTCCTGATGAAACATCACCTCTTTTCGATTCACGAGAGCAGGTCTTTTTTTCCTCAAAGCTTGGTTCAAACGCTCTAATTGCTGACAGTATATTTGAGCATTAATTGTTGCATTAGGTGGTAAGAGTTCAAAGTGGATTATTCCATGGAGATCCCACCAGATTGAAAGAAGAACTTTTTGCCCATGAAGTTCCCTTTCGGCTGTGGCTGGAGTCCTTCCCCTTTACCAAGCTACTGTCTACGACGCTTAACATTTCGATAAAAGATCCTTTTTTCGTCGCCAGTCACAAGTCTATCCAAAAAAGGAGAATGGAAAGAAGAGCAGATGTCAACTTGGGATTTGAGGTTGTTTTCAGACAATTCATGAGGCACCCATTTTCCAAGTTTAAGAACTTTTCCAAGTTGTTGAAGATGACGATGAACAGTTGTATGGTTTGAACTGAGAACCACAGCCTGTTCCTTAACTGATAAAGCAGGATTTTTTTTCAAGGGCTGCTTCAAGAAGCTTTTCATCAAACTCAACTGAACGTCCGGTTCGATCTTTATCGTCAAGGGTGAAATCTCCACCTCTGAATTTTGGAAACCATCTTCTTCAAGTTCTTTCATTCACACATTCCTCTCCATAAACTGAGTGAATGTTTCTAGCCGCTTCGGCTGCTGAGTTTCCTTTCTTGAACTCATAAAGCATTATGTGCCTCAAATGATTTTTGGGTACTTCCATGTTAGCAGGGTTTTAATCAAACAAAATTTTATTTTATTTTTCTCTGAAATAAAATTTGATCAGTTTAAATGCATCTAAACATAAAAAATAATATTCAGCTCCATTAGACATTATAAAATACACTTTAAATTTCGTTCATTTTAACAAAAAGTTAAAATTCGGACAGACGTTATGGGATGAACTGATATTTTCTGGGAAAATAAATTATAGTCATGGAAACTTAAGTTAGTCTATTTCTTAATTATTTGATTTATATATATATATATATATATCAAAGTATATAATTGGTATATACGGAATGAATTCCAATAACCAACAATTACTATTCTTAAAAGAGTGCTCAATACAAAGTAGAGCAGATATAATTATTTTTTATAAAAAAATTATAACATAAGTATGTTATAAAATCACTACAAAAATAGCCATTTTGTTTCAACACACTCTGTGTCTTATCAAGTGATGATGTTGAAAATAAAATAAATTTGCATTGAAAATTGATGTTGAAAATAAAAGTAAATTTGCATTTACTCGGATATACCAAAGGTATATCCGAGTAAATGCAAATTTGATGAGAAATCTATCTCTCTATTTTTTTTTTTTTGTATTATTATCATTATTATTAGTATTATTATTATTAGTAGTAGTAGCAGGATGAGGAGTACTTATATTATTAAAAACTTAATGATTATAGCGGTTACTAAGTACAATTTCTTTTGGTTAGAATGTAAGAAAATAGTTGACATTGTATCTCGCCATCTATATAAGACTTTGGCAAGATAGCAGAAAGCTTTAATCAAACGAAAGAATAAATAAAAGAAATATATAGCACTTAGACATACATTTGCACGCCTCTGTTATCTCAGCGGAAAACGAACTGAAACACATCTAATTCAAATCACAGAGCGTAAAAATATACAGTTCATCCACTTTATCGGCTCACTTCCTGCAACTGCCACTTCCTAACGAATACACACAGTCGTAGATTTGGAAGATTTAGATTAGAATCTAAAATTATTCACGCTGACCAGCCACTTAAGTCCTCAATGTTTTGCATAAATACATTTTTCTTTCTATAAACTTTGCTTATAAGTCAAAAGGTCATGGGCTATTGGTTGTTGTTTTTGCTGTTGCTTTCTTCTTCCTCTTTTCGGAAATTGACTTTAATAATAATGTAAACTTTGCTTATAAGATGCGGTTCATTTCTTTTCGTGTTGTTATTTGTGTATGTTATTATCTCCTGTCAAAGTAAAACAATATTAATAAAATAACATCTCGCCATTTCGAATTTAGACCTTTAATGTTCACCGTAAAATCCATTAATAATTATAAAAATAAAAACCCGCTATTAATTATAGCTTAAAAAATCTTGTAACATTATAGGTTTCTAAAATATTCCGTATTATAAGTCTATAAAAATCCAATATTAGTTACATGTCTCTAAAAAAAAAATGGCGGTTATTTTGGTTAGGAAATGTCTTCACTGTAAAAAGACAATAGTTGACATTGTATCTTCACATCTATATAAGACTCTGGCAGAAAGCTTTAATCAAACAATTATCTTCTTTTATGTGCTCTGCCTCTTTAGGACGTTGGTGGTCATGGCTCTTCACAGTTTCCTCTCCTTTGAAGCTCTTAATAAATTTTGTCGTTTTGTTATATTCCCTGGACCATGTCCCGCCATCCATTTGCTGACGCTCGCTAGGTTGGGTATGAGTTGTTTGTCTCTGCCTTCCTTGTCATCAATCTGTCCTGTAAGTATAAAATTCTCCAAGCCCTCTTTTCTCATTCTGTGCCTTAGAAATTTCGCTTGTCTGTTACTGATGTTAATTTAAGTGTCATTATTTTCCCATTATCTCTTAAACATCGCCATAGCTCATTGTATTCTCAGCATTCTTCGGTAGAACTACATTTCAGTTTCATCAAGACTCTTCTTCATCTGTGAGGAGATTGTCCATCATTCACTTCCATATCGAAAGGCTTATATTACATGACAGTTCAGTACTCTTTGCTTCTAACGAAATTTTTCTGTTTCTAAATACTTTGCTTAGCATTTGGAAGGTCCCAACGTGTCTTCGGATTTAATTGTCACACTCCCTCCCACTCTGTTAAAACACTTCCTAGATATTTAAATAGTTTTACTTGTTTGATTTTGGTATCCCCAATTTGTAATTTGCATTCATTCTTTTACCTGTAATTTATGTTTAGTCCTGTCTTCTCGTTTTCTTCACTTCCTTCTGTAAGAAATATTGTAGTTCCCATTCTGGGTCTTCTATCAACGGTGTGTCACCCGCATATCTATCTATCTATCTATCTATCTATCTATCTATCTATATTTAATTAATTCATCGAGTCTGATAGAAACCTCAACAGAATGCAGAAAGCAACTGGACGGCCGTTTTGTCCTATATTTGGGACTCATCAGCAGTGCGCATCCACTACCGTGAATTGAAACCCTGACAGTTAGGTTTTCAAGCGAACATCATACCAACTGTTCCAAGGGGCCTCGGTGACGAAGAGATTCCAATAGCATATATATATATGATGAGTCTGCACATTCAACAAAAAATTGATAAATTTACACCGGATTACTCTCCTTGGGGTTATCCACACGGATTACCAAGATTTTCATTAATTTATATATATATATATATAACTAAACGGTTCCGGAAGTGAACATCTACCAGTCAGGTTTATTTTTGAAAAAATAACGATCCTTGTAAATATGTAATGAATCCGCGACTTTGCTTCATTGATTCATAGATAAAACAAAACAAAAACGTTGTACTATTATTTTATACCGGTATACGCGACATAGACTCTTCATTTGACAACGTTTTGATAGCTAATCTTGATAAGATTGTACCTATGTCTATGCATTGTTGTTCTCGAGTGTTGTGTCATCAAGCGTCGTTAGATATCATGTCACAAAACAAAGAACTTTGTCTTCAACCAAACCTGCATTTCTATCTATCTATCTATCTATCTATCTATCTATCTATCTATCTATCTATCTATCTATCTCTTCAGGAACGAATAAGAACCGTCATCACAAGAAAAAAAATAACACAATAAAACAGCACAATAGTCAGCATATAAGATATCACCTAGCCAATGATAATGGAGACATGAAGATGATCAGAGGGTACTTGACTGGAACGGTGCGTCTATGATAAACAGTCATATAATAATGAAAGATGACAATAATAGTTAAACTAAGTCAAAGAATGGATTTAATAAAGGTAGGTGATGTAGCATTGTTGACGTGTGTTTATAGTTGGTAAAATATTGATCAGGGTTCTTTCGAAGTATTTTCGACGTCAGGAACTATGTTCTTTTTTCAATTAGGGTGGCATTTTTAAAATCAAAGTTTGAGCCAGTTTTGTTCCGGTGTATTACGAGTGAGTTTAAACGGTTGTCCTAACGTAGATCCCTTTTATGTTCTTATATAAGGACTTTTAGACTCACTCTCTCAAACACGCACACATTTACTTAAGAATATTCGCAATTATATATATACATTATCAGCTGAATTCCGCATACACAAACTAGAATTATGATACACTAACATTTAGCAATTTTTACGTTTTTCAGTTAGGCTTAGAATCTGTTAATATTTTGGGGCTTCGAAAGCATGCATCGTCACTCTTTGAGTGCGGAACAATATAAATTATTATAACTTTGGTTAACAAGTAAAATGTACTTGTAGTCTGATTAACCACTGAAAAACAAAGAAGGCAAAAATAAAAATATCACAATTTGTTTCTTGTTTTTCTTCTCCAGAACTTATTTTCTGATGAAGTAAAAAAATTGAAACGTTTTAAATTGATAAACATTTCCTATTTCTATTTATCCTATCATAAATACCATGAATTTTTAATTTGTAAGTCTGATGAATTGGATCATGATTACGATTCCAGTGTAATAAATTATAAACATGAAATATTAGTGTTTGAACCTTTTATATTATATTCTTGCTCTGTCTTGTATATAGAGCTCTAGCTGGATTTTATCCTCTTGGATATATATATATATATATATATATATATATATATATATATATATATATATATATATATATATATATATATATGTGTGTGTGTGTGTGTGTATGTGTGTATGTGTGTTTATATATATACTATAGTTCAAAGTTTGGAGCCACCTCCACAATTAACATAGAATGAACTTGACAGCTGAGTGAAAAAAAAAAATGAAAAGGAACTCTTATATTCCATGAAACTTTTATATTCCATGAAAAAGAATGGAATCAATTATCAAACTTATACTTTGAGAAAATTTTGCAATGAATGCCAAAATTTTGTCCCGGATGGCTAAAGGAGGATATTTTTACGGCATCAAAATTTAATGATAAAATGTTTTTTTTTTCTTTTTGTCATAATAAAATTTCTAATAAAATAAATCTTGTTTCATTTTTTTAAACTTGTATATTAATTTTCTCTTATTTAAATGACAAAACAGCTACTTTTAGGAGCAATTTAAAAGGTTCCCAGGGGTTCCTGAAACTTTTGAATTGTAGTGTACATATATGGAGCAAAGGTTAAAGGACAAAAAACAGGAAAAGAAATAGACAGAGGAAAAAATTAAATTAAAAAATAACAGTGTTGCTTAACCTTTAGAACAAAGTTACTTTTTAGTAGTGTTGACCAAAAGTACGGAAGAAGCCAAGCAGTTGCCCCTGCTATTTACCTAGAACCCCTTGATAAAATACAAAGTAGAATCAGCAATATTATTAGCTCTGTTCTGCCGCCTCGGATTCAGCACATCCATGTGGTTGCCTTCCTGTAACTTTTCTATAAATATTTTCATGGTAATTATTGGGATAAGCTTTTCGCAATAGTTCCTGGACTTTTTCAATTTAAGCGCAGTATTCGACTGGCGACGAAGTCTCATCAACTTAGAGTTGAGTTGGCTAGATGTAATCCTAAATTCTATGCTAACAGTTTCTTTTCTCGCACTTCTCGCTTGTGGAACTCCCTTCCGGCTCGACGCTTTTCAACCAACTTTAATCTGCGAAAATTTAAATCCATTATCAATCGCTGTTCCCTGTCCTCCTGTTTACTCTTTTGGTCGTGCTCTTTACCAATGTTTCTGTTTTTAACTCTTCCACACTCCTCAATAATTCCTTGTGTCTCAGTTGGTTTACTGCCTCGTTTGGGAAAATCTATTTTATATATATATATATATATATATATATATATATATATATATATATATATATATAGTCAACTTATATTTTACGCTTTTCTTAATACACGACAAATCTGGGAATCAGTTCTCATTATGGTCTAATCCGATAATGCTTTCATCGCTTTCATCATTCCACAAGTTCAAGTTTTATATTTATGAGAAGATGCACAACGTGCGCACAAAAATCAAATATATATGGCAATCATGACATAATGTAGTTCGACAGTTAAGACAGTTCTCTCATTTTTGTGGACACTCAGCGTCGTTTTTTTTACCCATGGAACACGTTTTTTCCAAACTTTTTTGTTGGATCCCCAGAAAACGTTCGATGAAAAATAGCTTATTTTAATTTTTTTTTTACTAATAGATAAGTTTACGAATCTTTATATAATGCTTCCTTTATATATCCCTCTCAGTTTTTATTCAAATTTTACAATCAGTAGCGTAAAAGAAATTTAGATCGCTTGATCTCGTTTTCTTCTAGTTATATAGTTGTTTTTCTATTTTTAGTAGTTTAATGGCATATAGATCAGGGTTCGGCAACCTTTTGCTGACTGTGTGCCGACTTAGAGTTTTAACAGTACACTGAATGATTCTATATTTTTATACACCTCGGAGTTCTTGACAAGATCCAGAGGCGGATATGTAATATAATTGGCCCTGATCTGGCATCTCGTCTACAGTTGCTCTCTCACAGACACGACGTCGACTCTCTCTGTCTTTTTTACAACTACTTTCATAGTAACTGCTTCGATGAGCTGCTTTCACTGGTTCCCAGACTTCATGAATTCAAGCGCCCTACGAGGCTGGCATCCCGCTCTCACCCTTTCACTGTAGAAATTTTTAAATGTAGCCTTCTCTTCTACTCCAATAGCTTCACACCTCGCACCTCTCGCCTGTGGAACACCCTTCCCTATTACTGTTTCCCTGAGAACTATAATCTCCAACTATTCAAATGTAATGACAATCGACATCTCCAGTTACCTTGATCTATCCACTATCCTTCTCCTCATCCTTTCTTCTATCACTCCTATCTGCTCTCGCTCCAAATCTTCTGCAACCCCCTGCATCCTAGTGGCTTCACGCCTTGCTCGGCGCGTAATGCTTAAAAAAAAGTCAAGGTCAATATACATATTCTACAATATATTTTATATAGTAATATATAGTATATATACTTTAGTATATATTAAAATTGAAACAGCTAAATATCTTATTTGCGTTGTAGTAGTTATTGGTTCGGACTTCGTGATTGTAATTTGCGGATACGTGCCATTGGAAATTGCTTGGCGTGCCATTAGTGGCACTCGTGCCATAGGTTGTCGACCCCTGGCATAGATTACTGTAGAAATTCCAATTCGCAGTTGTAATAACCGTTCGGAAGTGGAATTGCTCTATGGACCACTAAAATATTACCACGGACCCACAATTTTCTATTTCTGTGTGGACCCCACCCCAGTAATGTTACATGCACACCTAGGGTCCATATGGAACCAGGGGGTGAACCGATGGTCTATAAGACAGTTGAATGGCATCAGATCATCAACCTTTACAACCTATATCGCTCTCCGTATATATATATATAATATATATATATATATATATATATATATATATATATATAGCAGCAATGCCCGGTGTTGCCCGTGCTTGATTAAAAAATCGTGCGATTCATACAACAATCGCTATCACTTGACTTAAAAATATTTTTGCCCTTCCTTGCCTTTAAAAGGAGTACCCTTTGCCGTGCTGATGTTGCTACATGACTTACTTCTTGCCTATTTCACACTGCGAATTTTTTTTTTTAAACTCTATACAAAACATTAAATCTGTTACGAAAAAAAGAACTAAACAAAATGAACACAAAACGATCAGCTTTAAAAAAAGGACTCGTAACTGAAAACCGAATGAAAAAGAATGTTAACAACAAATACTTTTTTTCACACCCAACCCAGTTCTGCGGAATCAGAATCAACGTTGAGTTTCCGCAAGCTAATGAGCAAATTGGAGTAAAGTGCCATGCAGATTTAAATTTTTCCCACTTGTGACGAATGCAGCTATCGATTTTTTTTGCATGCTAGCATGCTAGTTAACACTCGTGTCAGTCAGCTGTTGGCTCTCACGCTGGCCAATAGAATCTTCCTGCCTATTCGTGGCAGCCAGCTATAGGGTCTCACTCTGGCCAGTAGAAAATGGCCGCAAACTACATAAAACTGCCGTAGAAGCATGAAAAAATCGATTATTTCCACTATCGATGGGGTTGGGAAATGCAAAGTCGGTCTTGGCCTTTCTGCTAACTTGGAGCATGTGAATATAAATTTTGGTGCAAATCTATCGAAAATTGCGGCCGTGCATTCGTTACACACACACACACATCTGCCTTTATATATATATATATATATATATATATATATATATATATATATATATATATATATATATATATATGTGTGTGTGTGTGTGTGTAGATGTTTATGTGTAATCACATTTTAAAACATCGTTGTCCAAGAAATATATGTAGAAATTTGACTGAGGGTTTCAGTTTCTTGTCATTTTCCGTTTACTTTGTTTTCCTCTGAGGTTATTTTTCTTCAAAGCCAGAGTTGTCAGCGACAAAAGGACCCACTCTGATTAATCAATGACTTATTAACTTCCACTACTGCTTATGAGAGTTGCATCACATTTTATTTTCTATTCTCCATGATGCTGCTACACGCAAAGCTACGATTCCACTATACATTGATATAAGCATAGCCGATCAAAGTTTACTTCGTTAAGCGTGTTTGGCATCTCGTGTAATCTTGTCTCAATTCAGAAATCTACGATGTGAAAGCTTACAAATACATTTCACCTACTTGTTTTTCACAGATTACACTGACGTGGGCATGTTTTCGTAGAAGCCAACTAATACTTTTTTTTAGTATATACTTATATATTATTATTATTATTATTATTATTATTTCCCTTGATTTCAGTTGCATACTTATTTCTTTCCAGGTCCCAACCAGAGAACTACGGTCAGAAATGGCATCATGACATTTTCCACTGACCATTTTTTGAAAAGACAAAACAAACAAACAAAAAAACACCTAAGAACACACACACATTTTGCACTGATAAAGCCCTTCGTAAGGTATCAGCTGTAACTGTGAGTACAATTTATTGTTATTATTATTATTATTAGTAGTAGTAGTAGTATAGTAGTAGTCGTAGTAGTATGTATTTAGTTAATGCTTCTTTCTTTTCAACTTCTGGGACTCCTATATCCGGCAGCAATGCTTCTAGAAGCACATTTTAATTACTGTTCTTACCAGGTCCACTTTGACACGGAGTGGTAGCACTTGTTAGGGTCCAAGCTATGGGTAAATAATGAGTCCCTAAACAAAAACTCTATGAGAGTATAAAAATACATTTTAATAGTAGGAATAAATGCAATACATTTGTATATAAAAAAAGACCGACGATGCACGACCAGAAATACATTTTATCTGTAATTGAAGGCATACAATTGCGTCCAACATATATTTAGTTGAATCCCTAAAATTGTGTTCAAATTATTTAAATTTCGGCTTTAAATAACCCACAGTGCTTGATGTGCCGCTAAGCAAAATCGACCAAATTATGTGACGCTGAGTCCAGAAATTAAGTCCATTTTAACTTCGTTAGTTTCACATTTTTCTGTACAGAACGAGTATTTCTTTTTAAAAAAAAATGACTATTTATAGCCAAATTTCTCATAATATTCTTACTGTCTTCTTCCATTAACCATGAATGTTATTGAATTCCTGATTGTTCAAGCCCCTGGTTTTTATATTATGATAACTTATGAATAATGATAGTGTAATTATATTGTTCTAATTTATGAACGGAAACGTTATAAAGTCTTTGGATATAATGATTTTCTAAGCATAGCTTAGATGTGGCACAAGGCCGAAAATATGGGACACCCAGTGAGAATCGAACTCACTGTTCAGTCGTAACTGATTTAGCGAGAGAAGCTTGCTAACCATTACACCGCCTTTGGATATAATCACTTTACATGGTCTGTATTTAGGGCTTAGATGTATTTACAAAAGAACTACTGGAACGTTATTAAATCATTTAATTCGTATGTAAATTAGCTGTACTGATAAAAGCAAAGTTTCTTTAATAGTTACATTGGATTAACTATATCGGTTTTGTTTGTGTTGGATCAGCCGTTTTTAATTTGCATTTCTATGATTGAATGTGCCGCTTCGAAATTCATTATTTTCAATTCAATCATTACAGTACATCAATAATGTCTTCTCTTAATGTATTATCGATGCATCGATTAATTTGATGGCAGATTAAAACATCAACAATTCTCGAGGTGTAAAAAGTGTTGGATGTGTTTCTGATAAGTGATTCGTTTGCAATTTTTATTTTATATCTGAACTTTCAATTTCACGTTAAAGAACATTTAAACAATTATCGGTTAATTTCTTTTGGAAGGCCACATCTATTACTATTATTTTTCACACTGATTTCGATTTGATTATTTTACTGACTCTAGTAGGTTATGTCTCATCTATTTGCATCTGCGGCAAGGGAGAATTTCTCGTGCGTTACATATAAAATTCACCAGCCTTGTGTCCCCGATCCCAAAAATCAAATATTAAAATATGTATGTGCAAACAAAATTATGTCAATTCTGCAAATATATATATATAAAGTGACAAAGTAGTTTCTAATGAATTATAAACTTTTCTAATGAATTATAAATCTTTTTAATTCGAAATTATTTCTAATTACTTTAGACGTAATATTTTAATGGATGCACGTGTTTGAGTAGACGTCTTACTTTTTAAAATTTATGCTTTTAATTTCTTAACGAAAAAGTGTAAGATTGTTTAAATTAAAATAATCTTTTTAGTTTCAAAGTTACCTCTGGTATATTTAACATTTTGTACCTATGAATGCTTAATAATTTACTCAGTGATGAAGAAAAGACTTAAAGCAATAGAAATGTGGTTCTTTAAAAAGATTCTGAGAATACCATGGACCGAACATGTGAACAACGAGAAAGTTTCAGAGAAAATGGAAACAAAAAGAGAACTTATACTTAAAATCAGAAATATCAGAAATTTCTAGGACACGTGATGAGGAAAATTCTTATCGTCCTACGGGACAATAGCTTAGTGTATTAAGGCGTTGGTTCGTGAATTTGGTGACATAGTGATTGTGAGTTCAATCCTTGGATTGGGCAGTGTGTACTTGGACCCAGTGAAAACCGTCGAGCAATAATTGACGAGTACTTAAAAACAAAAACTAGACGATATACAGTCTAACCCCGTAGAGATTAAGTAATGGGTTTAGTTCAGACTTGGCTGTAGACTACCCAGATCGATATATACCTGAAGAAGGCTAAACAGTACAGCGACCGAAACGTCGTGATAACAACAACAAACATAAGAACAATAGTCCGAATATAAATAAGGTTAATAATCCTTATTATCTTTGCTATGAATACCATAGTGTATTTTATGATTTCTGTGAAGCATTCAAATCACTCAATACCAAAATATAGATGCCATTTTCTGTGGTTTTATTAATTGTTTGCATATAATTATACTGAGTCTCGAGAATATATTAGCTTTCCATCTTGTCTCATTCTCTTACCAATCACCTTCAGGTCTTTATCCTTTTTTTCTTTTCTTTTTCTCTTTATAATTTCTGTTTCTCACTTCGAGATGAGATTCTTTTATTACACTTATAATCATTCATCCAGTTTCCATTCCTTTCAATTGGATACCTGTTCTTTAGAAAACATTCAATTATTAGCTGTGTCTACAACTATAAAGAGCTTTTCCTATCTCTTATTGACGTCCCAACCGAGTCAGTCTTGTTCTACCAAAACTAAATAAATAAACTGAAAAAAAAATGCACATAGTTACCGCTTTCTCATTCAAACGTCAATTATAACTTAACACACCCGCCACCATCAATATATATGCATAAATATTTTATCTTTGCATAGTCTCGCTGCATTCGGGTGGACAATTTCTTGTTTCCGATTTGTCGCTTTGAGAGGCACGAGGAGTTTTTTTTCCACGCCTCTTGTGACACGTGACCCTGTGCCGCCAGCAACTGTCAGTGGTGGACATGTCTCTTTCAGTTTTTCTCATGATCCTCTTTGCTTAGATTAGAACGAAATGACATCTTGAAGCGATGAAAATTAAATAAAATAAAAAAAATGAAAGGGAAGTGCGAAAAACGAAATCTAAAATATTTGCACACTAAAAATAAAGTTCTGTTTCTTCTTTTCTTGTGCCGTGTTCTTTCGGGAAGTAGGCGATCATGGCCCGCCACATCTTCCTATTCCTTCTAGCTCTTAATAAGTTTTATATTTTTGCTATTTCTGCCAAACCCTGTTCTACCCTCCATTTGCTGAAGCTCATCAAGTAAGTTACGCTCTATTTTCCTTTGGTTTTCTTTACCTCATTCGGTCCTGTGAGTATCAGGTTTTCCAATCCCTCCGTCCCTCATTACATTCCCCAGAAATTTCAACTGCCTCTTCCTGATATTAAGTATAAGTTTTCTTTAGATTTCCATTCTCTCCAAAACATCATTGTTGCTCACATGATCCGTCCATGGTATCCTCAGCGTCCTTCAGTAGAAAAACGTTTCTGTTGTCTCAAGTCTCTTCATCTTTTAGGAGATTGATCAGCATTCGCTACCATACAAGAGGACAGATATTACGTAAGTTCTCTTTTCTTTGTTTCTAATGAAATTTTCCTGTCTCTTAATACATACATACATACATATATATATATATATATATATATATATATATATATATATATATATATATATATATGTGTGTGTGTGTGTGTGTATAATTTATTCGAAAATTATAACATAACTATGTTCACTACAAAAATAGCCATTTTGTTTCAACACTTCTAGTGTCTTATCAAGTTAGATACCAGAAATGATGAAACAAAATGGGTATTTTTGTAGTGATTTTATAACATATTTATATTATAATTTTCGAATAAATAATTATATTGAGCACTTTTTTAAGAATAGTAGTTTTTGGTTATTGGAATTTATTCCGTATATACTAGTCCCATACTTGATATATATATATATATATATATATATATATATATATATATATATATACAAATGACAAACACTTAGAAAACCATAGGTGATATTTTATTTCATTGAAATCGTTAAAAACGACTTCACATCTTCAGATCAGTAAACCATATATATCTTGTGAGTGTTTAATTCTCCAGATCCATTTTGCTCATTATGTGTCTTAGAAATTTCATCTGTCTCTTGTGCCGTTGTAGTTTCAATTTTGTTAAAACTTACCTCATTGAACACATATTCATTTCGGAGAATTCTCAGCATCCGTTGGTAAGAATCACATCTTTGATGCTTTTATACAAGTTCGCCTAAATATCTATTAAAGAAGATTCTTCATTCAGACATCGCATAGAGCAAGTATCCAATTTCTCTCTTATATCGACTGGATATCTTCTCGGAATGGCAAACTCTTGTGGTATTATCCTGGTATAGAAAACGCACCTATTCAAACCAGGCCGTTAAAAGAAGCCAGAAGCAGGGTTGACCTGAAGTTACTCCCGACCAATAAATGCAGAAGTATGTGACTTCCGGTGTTGCAAGCGTAAGAATGAGCATGTTGAACAGGTACATATAAAAAGAATTACTTCAGAGATATTTCGGACAATTTCTCAGTCATCGCAGATAGAACATAAGGATGAAGTTTTTTGGCGAGGGCTCTAGTAATCAAACTCACAAGCTGACCGAGTGAAACTAACGACATTTTGAAGTGATTAAAAGGTTAAGAAATGAAGATTCAATTCTCGTGTGATCATTTAAACACCACACACACTTTCATGACACGCTCTTCCTGCCTGAAGAGCATTTTGCATTAAAAAAAGACATTCGAAACGATGTGAATCCGATTGACTTGGAGCGAATGAAGCCAGTACGTCTGAGTTCGAACCATCCTTCGTCGAACCTCTTGGACAGGTGCTACAGAATCATAAAGAACTATACCAAATAACAAATCAAATCTCTTAAGGATTTCAACAACAACAACAACATCAATGAAACAACATTTAAAATGGATATCACATGTAATTCAAAGTGAAATTTGTGACAGAATGAAGATGTTGCACACAACTTTGAACAAAAAGTTAGGAAGGAAAGCCCCATCAGTACAGGAGAGAGCGTTAACTCTTATTGTACTTGAATCTTCCTGAAAAATTTGTTTTAACAGAAAGATTTAATGAATTTCAAACGATGGTAGTAGTATCTTCTCAGTCAATGAATGTTGAATATTTCCGTATAAGGAAATAGTTAATACTATAATTACCATTGTCATTACACGATGCAATAGTTCCTGAATCCGAAGTTGTACAATTCTAATATATTGTAATTCGAATATTTTTCTCTTTCCGATAGTGTGCAGACAGGAAACCATCTTTAAAAACAGCGGAAACCGATAAATGAAACCATTTCTTTGACGTGAAATGTCAATGAGCTGAAAGATTAGTAAAGATTATTCTCAGTGATTAATTTCTGGTAAAAATACTCAACTCATGATCACTACACAATTCTTTATTATTGGAAAGACTTTCTTTATTAATAAAAGGATGGACTTTATAAACTCATTCCAGTCAAGTTATAAAACTATTAATTTACACCTTTACTACTAAGTTTTATGGAGCACACACAGAGACACACATACACACACACATATATGTCTATATATCTATATATATATCTATATATATATCTATATATATATATATATATATATATATATATATATATATATATATATATATATATAAGAATAAAAAAGACGAGAAAAAGTATTAGCTGACGCGTTTTTCCATTTGATAAATTCACTCAGACGGCGAAACGCTTTGGATAAGAATATTTTCCATTTGTCTTTTTATTCATTTTGTTCCTTTAAAGATACACTCTATGTGAAAATAATTTACACACACGTGCACGCGCATGCACGCACACACACACACACTAATTACAGTATATTTGCTTTTATTTTTTACAAAAATAGGGACTTAACTATATAATATGATCATACAACACCATCATATTTTGGTTTCTTCGTTGACGTTCAAATTTGGATTCATTTTTGATAGTAAGGGGAGCCTTGAGATAGACTGAAATGTCTTTTACTTTAAAAAAAATACGAATAGATCATATTTAACGGTATTTTTTTAAAGAAATAATTTACATTAAAATTATTTTCCGTATATATATATATATATATATATATATATATATATATATATATATATATATATATATATATGTATGTATGTGTGTGTGTGTGTAGTACAGGTAATAGATCCGTTGGTATATAATCCAGGTGAATCCTAATAATATCAAATATTGAAACTGATCAACGAAAAAAGCTCAATATATTTATTATTACAGAGCATATAAATTACACTTCTAAAAATCCCAAATTACCTCCCGTGACTAAAAATTTATTTCAGCCAACGCTAAGTAGGTTCATCTTATTCAAACACGGGGTTGAATAACACTAATGTGTATATATATATATATATATATATATATATATATATATATATATATATATATATATGATTGCTTATGGCAGGAAACTATTAGTCATTATGCAATGTTGAATGGCAACAGTTCTTATCAGTACATCTTCTCTTTCACCGTCCTTGAGCCCTCTTCCACCATAAATACAAAAAATCTTAAGCAATATATATATATATATATATATATATATATTGTAAAATATTCATTGAAAGAATAAATCAATGAAGTTAATGTAATTAATGGCGAATTTACTTCGCTAACAGATTAAGAAGGCATTAACTCACTGACCACTCGCTGAACAACCCGATCCTTGTTTTTATTGATTGTACATAGGATTAGATGTTTGGTCCTTGTTGTTCGCAAGTACTTTCGGTGAAAACATTCACCATCTTCAGTGATAGATATACACTGGAATGTGGTTTGTTAGAAAATTAGCAAAGCTGTGTTAGTAACTCAACAAGGAATGGGTCTGGATTCGCTCTACAGCTAAGCAAGATTGTAATCAACCGATAACCGGAGCAGAAAGCAAAATAAAATTTAGAAAGAGAATTTCTAGTTGAGTACGGTGGCGTAATTCCAGTCGAATCCATTACATTCATTTACGTGCTATTAACCTTGGGAAAGGTATTAATCCTTTTCGTCTCCCCCCAGCTATGGGTAAATAGCTGGACAGATCGAGTTCTATAACCTTGGATGGCAACTGGTCTACCTCAGAAAGAAATGGCAACCTCTGGAAAAAAATCTACCTCGATCTCCTAAGCGTGCTTCACACATGACATATAACTGAACTGAAGTTGGAAAAAGAATTTTTCCAAGAACAGATTTGAAAAGGCAGAGAGAAAGCAGAAATAAGAGAATAGGAAGGAATTCTTTTCAGCATTAATTAAACCGGAAGTCAACTGCTACTTACTTGAAGCAGCTCCCGAATATTTGACTCCTGAAGAAGAACCGGAGATTTACCTTAACCCGTAACTGAGTCAGGTTACGACACAAGGTCCGTTTTTAACGAGGGGACCGGAGTATTACCACTCGAGCCGCGGAAGAAGAAGCCTAGTGATAGGCCAAAAATTGTCGACACTTATCTAGAGTTCGTTCTAGAACAGAAAATGTCTTTTGCATTACTACAGAATATGAATTAGATAATTAAAAGTTATCTTTCCTGTTAGCAAAGGTTTTGACTTCTATCTAGAAAAGGTCCATTAAGATTTTGTTTCTAACAAAAGTCAAACAAGGGAGCTAATCCAACAATAGCCATATTGGTCGGTTTGACACTACACATAATGCACCATTGGCCATCATATATAAATAGTCGTGCTAGAACACAGCATAAATGACCAGAAGATTGCGTTGAAGTATGAAACAGACTGTCAATGCTGTAGTATATTAGGCAGTAAGTATTCATTAAAAAAATTTTAAACGAACTTATTAATTATCATTAATTAATTTATTTCTGTAATAAAACCTATTGTACTGCTTCTCTCAATATATATATATATATATATATATATATATATATATATATATATATATATATATATATATATTATATATATTAATCACTTTATTAGTACTAACCAGCGAGGGGTGGACCCCGGATTATGCCGGGCCGACCGTGTTACATTATCACTTTAAACGTTATTTTAGTGGATACTCATATTTGAGTAGATGCTCCGTTTATTTATTAAACAGTATATTTATTTTCGTCCACCGGTTTGAATATTCGACAATGACCTTTAAATACCAATTTTTCAAAACAAAATTATTTATTCCAAATCGGCAAATAATTTTTTTATTGTTTTATGTTCCGACTTTCGGGGAGTCATAACAATTCTTATTTGCGTTTCTGTTTTTCGGAAAGGATAAAAAAAAAAAGAATTCTCTTTTCCTTCATCTCATATTTCATTTCATGTTTTCACCTTGACGTTTTTATAAACGTTTTCAACTTTTCCAAATCTCCACGAAACCTTTTAATCCCAATTTCATACTACCATACCTTTCAATTATTATCAGTGACACCTTATAGTGTCACAATAAAAAAAATCTGTTGGATTAATAAATAAAAGAGCCATTAATTGTTTATATATATATATATATATATATATATATATATATATATATATATATATACATATACACACTCTCAAACTGACCAGAGAATTCAGAGCAACATGTATCTATCCAGCTCTTATCTTAAATAACAACTTAAAAGAGACTGTTTGACCAACACATGGAATGTTAAAAGATTCGTGTTAAAAAGATAAAAAAAATAAAAAAAACAAATGAAAACTATAGACAAAAGTTCATTTTCTCCATCAAGACATTCATTTCTGTAGTTCACTGCTACCAACAAGCAGAAATATTTCTCCTCCCGATGATGGCCATTTCGGTCGAAACTAGTCGAGGAATCTAAATGGAATAATAATAAAAAAAAACGAAAGAATATTAATCTACAAACCCAGTATGTCTAAAGATTTTAATTTTTTATTTTTTTATTGTTCAATATGTATATATATATATATATATATATATATATATATATATATATATATATATATATATATATGAAGAAGTGCATATAGGTAAGGCGGGTATAAAGTACGTTATTGAATTTTTTAAATATAACTTTACATAAGCAGCATTAACTAGCGGAAATCAGTTGTTTACGAGCGAAAACTCGATTTTGTTTACGTTTAGGAGTTTTCATAGCTTTGCAAACAGATTTTTTTCTAGCAAGAATCCAGTTTCCTGATATTTTGCGAAAACTATAAACCAATCAAAAGATCAGACCCTTCAAAAAGTTGGAATTTGGCCCCAGAAGAAATATTTACGTATTGCAAATTATATGTTGCATGCTTAAGAGTAAGAAATCCTAAGAGTCTATTCTTGGCTGTTTACAAGGAAAAAATAAATTTTCTTAAAAATATTGCTTAACATGAAGTTCTATGAAATTAAATTAAATTAAAGAAATTATTAAATCGTGAAGTAGGGTTTTTGTCAAAGTATTTTTCCAAAGAAATCAGCTTATTCAAATTTCATCGATTGGTTTGCATAATTGAACGTAACGTAGGGTTTATAAATCTCGACAAAAAAATGATAGCGAAAATTTCAACTATACCAAATCCTGTGAGGATTTTGACACGCATCAGTGTGTTGCAAAAAAAAAAAAAATTCTAGTTCTTAAAATATTAGAAGATACGTTTGACAGAAATGAACCCATACAATATAATACTATTGCGAATGACAAGCTTTTTTCAAAATGGAGAAACGTGTGTAATTTTTCTGCTCTGTATACACGCATAGCAATACATATTAAGCTTGTTCCGCAAGCCACTGTTTCGAGAGTTGAATCCTTAAGGAGTGAGCTCCTTTTGTGATCATTTTTTTGTTACAGACTAAATTTATTTGATATATACATCAGCGCATATATGAGCATATTCCTTTTCTAGTGCATGTAATAATTTATATAATATAAGCATTAAACAATGTGTAAAGTAAATGTAGTTTGACTAAACTGAACCATTGTTCACAAACGTCTATCTGTTTTTTAATACTACAGAAGCATTACATGCGATGCCACAACACTCCTAACAGACTATTTGTTGGGTCTGATTGTATGGGATTTACTGAGGTTTACAACTCTTCCTTTAATTTTCAGTTCTTTTAATGATACCTTGATTGTTTTGAGAATTGTTGAGTTTTAACAAGTGTTGTAGAGGTACAATGGAATACTGGATAGCGACTCTGGTTGATGATTTGGAGAGCCGAGTCTGAACTCCAGTCGAGGTCATTACATTCATTTAGGTGCTAATACAATGGAGAAAGGTATAAATCCATGTCATCTCAAGTTATGGGTAAATAGCAAGACAGTCTGGGTTCTATAGTTTTGGGTGGTAATCGGTTTAGGAGAATGGCAACACCGAATTCAAAACCTAAGAGCCTAATGTACAGACTGAGGACGACCCACATCATATTCTGTGGTCTTTGACTGTCTGTCAAGGACTTGGCGAGGAGATGTGCGCCGCCAAGCTTTCTGCAACCCCGCTGTAAGGATCATGTTTCTTTTGCCCTCCCGTCCCCCAACGACTGAAACAGTGGAGGAACTGATGATGATGATGATGATGATGCATCTCGTGTCTTTGACTGAATATCCAGTGACTACGATTTTCCGTAATATTCATTAATTCTCCAGAATATTCTTCCTGATAGTAATTGTCTGGTTAATTCCAATTCCTCTTCAAATTTACAATTATCCCAAGTTTTTTTTTTTTACATAACGCGTTGGATTTCTAAAATAATAGGTAAGTTTCATGTTGGCATCATTTTCCGTTCATTGCCAAGATCGAGATATTGTTCACCTTTTACCTCTCTTTAAATAAAAATCTCTCACCAGAACTTAAAGTGTAACCTTGTGGGTGATGAATTATTTTCCACCCGGCAATGCAACGTTTCTGCGCTCTCACTAAACTATCGCTATTACCATGGCAAATGTTCTAACGAGTTACATTCGTTAGACCCATCGGCTCAGACGTTTACAGACAAGAAGAGCCATGGCATGTATACGGTGAAAAATCATTCACATTCCCTTCGTGTTCATTTGATAAGGAACACGTTCCACTCAGAAAACACCTTCTCCAGAACTGTTACTTTGCGGAACAGACTCCTGAGAAGAAGAACTTGAAGAAGAACTACAACCCATCAAGTCCAGAGTCAACATACCTATCCTATATAACATCATAATATGCACTTCCTGCTTCCTCCTCCTCAACAATCTCACTCAGTAATCTTCTACCGTCTACTTTGAGTCCACCTTTGGCCTTGTATTGGGTGAAGTAAAATAAAAAAGCGACATCTAGTATATACGATGACGATCTGATATTTAGATAACAAAGAAGAGAAGGAGAAGAAAGAAGAAAAGAAAAAAATACTGAGCTGTTACGTGACATCTGTCCTTCTTTACGGCAGCGAATGTTGGACGATTTCCTCAAATATGAAGAAGAGATCCCAGGCGGCAGGGATGTGGTTCTACAGAAGGATGCTAAGGATATGATTTGAGCAACGATGAGATTTTAGAGAGGCTGCAAACAAGGAGGAGGCTTGCTTATACTTAACATCAGGAAGAAGCGGCTGACGTTTCTGGGACACATAATGAGGAAGGAGGTCCTGTAGAATCTGATACTCACGGATCGAATAGAGGGAAAGAGAGACAGGGGGAAACAACGCGTGACAAACAAGCAAGTGGATGACAGAACGTGGTCTGGGGGAGGAGGCAAAGGGAAGGAACTTGTTGAGAGCTGTAAGAGAGAGCCATGATCGCCTACGTCCTGAAAGCATATGGCACATAAAAAGAAAAGAAAGATCTGATATTGTGATCTAGAATGAATTTTAAAGTGATATAAATTTTGTCATTTATTCTCAGTTATAGTTTTTGCATATGCCATCAGTTTATATCGCCAAGTCCATGTCTTTTGCTTCGTTTTGAGAGGATTACTTTTCCTACCCAGCCATGTCTACTTTTGCATTCTTCTGACAGTCTGATCTAAGTTTTTGTATTTAGCATTTTGCTGTGTTATATTTATCTTGATTTTCATGTACTTGGTTAATATAGAATTATTCTGTGTCGTTGTTAACAAGAATTCATTTTTCTCCTTCCATTTTCCTCTTTCCGGGCATGTATATATAATCTCATTTTAAGACATTTTTGTGTTTATACATTCTTTTTTGTAGATACAAATATTTAAGTAAATGCTCTGTTTATAATAAACAGTATCAACAACATTTACCAGCCTGAATGTCCGAGAAATCGTCAAAGAAAATGATGAAATGGACAAAATCCGAGAATTATTTTAAGACATTTTTATGTTTATACGTTCTTTTTATAGATAAAAATATTTAAGTAAATTCTTTGTCCATTTCATAATGTGTGACATCATTTGTTTACATTTGGATACGCATCAAGCAGATACGAATGTACGTGAGAAAATTATGGAAGATTGTAGTTTAAATACGGTAAAATCGACCTAGCTGACCGAAACGCTCCTCTATGGCGAAATCGGTAAAAGCACGTCAGGCTATATGACGGTTCCGTATAGGATACAGGTTCGAATCCTGTCGGAGGACGCATATTTTATATGACGATTTCGCGGACATTCAGGCCGGTAAATGTTAATACTGTTTATTATAAAACAGAGTATTTACTTTGTATTTATAAAAAAGAATGTATAAAAACAAAATTGTCTCAAAATAATTGTCCGACTTTGTCCATTTCATAATCTCATTTGCATTTTTTATCTATTCTAATGTCTGTGCGTTTTTCCCTGCCATTTTGGCTGCAAATTTAGGCATTTTTCTGACCCTACATTCATAATGGGAATTTCTTGGCAGCCGAGTGCATACAATCATCAAACCTGACAAGTCATTCTCACTCCATTTTCTTAACACATATCTTGTGCGAAAAAAAAATTACGCATTATCAACTTATTTTTTTCAGGTAGGTATTGTACTTGAGGTATTAGATCTAATCTCCAACTTTTTACATTATTGAACACATGATCTTTGGCACAGTGGATAAAAGTGTTAGTTAGATCTAGTGACATGACCCAAAGTGTGTGAATTCAGTACCTGGTTAAGGCGGTGGAGAACTTGGAGAGGGGAATTAACAGGAGATAACTGACATCCATTAGATATGGCACGTGGTACTAGAAGAGTCTACCCCAGCGAGCAAAATAAAGGGTTCAGTTCGACATTCCAGCCACCTGAAGAAGGTCGGAGCGTACAACGGCCGAAACGTTGTAATAAATATGGCGACAAAGATGAGGACAATAGTCCGAATAATGTAAATAGTGTACATAATACCTCATCTCAGAAATGTAGACAGATACCCCAACTTTTTACTGCATTTTTTATGAAATTTATTGTTTATAGAAGATTTTCGTATACTCTAATATCTAATGACCTCAGGTACTGTGTTCCTTCATGACGTGGGCGATCAGAGCTCTACACAATTTCCTGTCCTTTATAACTCTTTATATTTTTTCTTTTCGCTGTCTCTCCTAATCTCTGTTCTGCCAACCATTTACACAAGCTCGTTAGGTAATTTATCTGCTGTTTTCCTCTGTCCCTCTTGCCTTCAAAGATGTCCTGTGAGTGTCATATTTTCTAAGCTCTCGTTTCTCATTGTGTGCTGTAGAAATTTCTACTCTCACTTTCTGATGTTAATTATTTTGTTTCCATTTTCTCTAAAACTTCTTCGTTGCTCACATTTCCAATCCATGTTATTCTCAGTATCCTTCTGTAGGACTACATTCTTGTGGCCTCAAGTCTCTCTTCTTTATCTGTATAGGCCTCTAATTACATGTAATTATTCTTTTTGGCAACATCTTGTCTCAGAGCATTCTTTCTTTTCGATATCTATTCGGGTACTTTTGCATATATCAAGAGTTTGCTTAATTGTTGACTTTATCTGTGATTATTATGTATATTTGTGCTAATTATTATTATTATTATTATTATTGCGTGTGAGGCAATCACGCTAGTGAACTGGTGCTGGGAGAAAAATATACGAAAACTAATATACCTATCATTAAAACCAGTCCGGCAATAACAGAGATGAGCATATGCATCATAGCCAAATATGTTCGTCATTGTAACAGGTTTTGATAAATACAGCGCATAACATTTGTGCAGGAGCTGCACTGACTTTATTCTCCAAGCTTGATAGAGCCCAAAAGCGTCTCCGAATCCTTGTGAGTGACGAATTATTTTCCACTACTTAACTTCTCTCTCACAGGCGGGATGTGGCAAGACTTTTGCTGCTTTATCGCGACGTTCACGGAAAGTTCGAGGACGAACTACATTTCTTGGTTCCACCAGGACTAATCGTCACAGCAAAGATCCACTTTGTCACTTACATTGTAGCAAATAACACACATTCCCTCCATATTCCATCGGTCAGAAGTAAGTTCCACTCGAACAGCCTCTTCCCGCGCACAATTGCCATTTGGAACTGACTCCCAAGAGGATGTTTCTCCGATCACTACAATCTTAACCAGTTCAAATATAGAGTTAACCGTTACCTTCCTCTCCTATCAGTACAAACTGCCTCCTAGCGTAATCCTCTACCTCGATGGGCATCTGGGCTCTTTTAAAGTCTAATCTTACTGTAAAAAAACAAACAAAATAGCCTTACACGTACGGCTCAGTTAGAAACACCTTCAGGTTGGGTGATCCAGTATTCTTAAGACAGTCTTTGATTGAGGGTGTTTCCAAGTATCTAGATGTGATCCCCAAGACATTTAGCTGCTCATCTCGAATTAAAAAATAAAACTGACACCAACTTTGTTATCCAGTCATGATTCTCACTTGCTACCTCCGCTCATGAACAAAAATACACAATATGTCAGCCCCTAGGGGTTATGAAGAACTACCTAAGGCCAGACAAATAATATGCATAACTGTCGTATCGGATGGAGTATTTACTTTAGCCCATCTTATTTTGTCAAGACAAAACATCTAAATGTTAAAATCATTAGTCAATTAAGATTAGAAGCCACGAGAGGGTGTAGCATAGGGTTACTTATTTTTATTAAGTGAGAGAGCAACTGGCTGGTGTACAGATATATGGAGCCCAATATAGCAGTCATAACAACCAGTGTGATAAGGGACTACAAGATAGATGCATCACTAATACTACTACTACTAATACTACTACTACTAATAATAATAAGTACAGCCCACACTTTACGAAGGGCTTTATCTATGTAATTTTTTTTTGTCAGTGGAAAGTGTCATGATGCCATTTCTAACCTTAGGTCCCTGGGCGGGACCCGGAAAGAAATGTGTAAACGCCAGAAATCAAAGGAATAATAATAATAATAATAATAATAATAATAATAATAATAATAATAATAATAATAATAGCACTACTTAAATTGACTGTTCCGTTCGTAAAAATATAAGGAAACATTATTTTTAATATATCTTTGTGGTTTAGTATTTATTAAGCCTTTTCAGGGTACGGCATTTGTCAAAATAATAAAAAATATTTTTTTTTTGTTTACCATTTTACAAGGGTGTCCTGTTCGTGATATAAATACAGAATCAAATCGACCCTTGATTTCTTAAAAAGTTATCTGTACTTTGTTTTAATTTACAAATGTCAAATGCTTACGTCAAATACACACTGCGGACAATTACGAATAAAGAAAAAAGGACGTCGTCAGTAACAATGACGTGGACAAAGTTTCAAACTTGACCTTTATAAATGAAAACAATGCACGAATAACTCTTTAAGAAGTCGTTGATCGATTTAACACCGTGTTTATATTATGAAGAGAACACTTCCTTCTAATATGATAAAAAAACTAAATATTTTTCGATTTTGGCAAATATCGGTCTTATGCATGTTAATCTACACAAATTATTCCCTCTAAGTTTTCCCTGTTTTGTACGAGCGGACTAGTCAGGCTTGTAGGAGCGGACAATTAGTAAAGATATTATTATTCTTCTTATTATTTCCTTGGATATCTGTTGTATACACATTTAATTCTGGATCCCAATCAGAGACCTAAGGTCAGAAATGGGTTCATGACATCTTCCACTGATCATTTTTTGTAAAAAAAAAAACATAACAAAACAAAACAAAACAAAAAACAACAAAACAAACCTAAGGTCACATATATTTTACGTAGATAAAGCTCTTCATAATGTACGAGTTATACTTGTGAGTACAATTGTTTTTATTTTTCATGGAATGGACTAACAGGATTCCCTTCAATGAGTCTATCGGATTCTTTCCCAATCAGTCAGAGAGCTCTAACTATAGCTGGAATTATTGATGCCCTCCTGTGCCACATCTTTGAGATTTTTACTTCAAGATCCTTGTAATGTGATTGCTTTTTTAAGTTCTGCAAAGATGCATTACAATCTGCAGGGAGTAGCACGTTAATAAGGAAGCATATTCTGTTTTTCTAGTCTTTGATCATCATGTCTGGCCGATTAGCTTTGATTGTTCTGTCTCTGTGTTTATTGCAAAGTCCCATAAAATTGTTACAGTTCCTATCTCTGTAACGCGGTCTGTGTGATGTTCATAAGAGTTCTTTGTAGTTTCCTTCTCGTAAAAGTTGCATATTTTTCAGTGCAGATATTGGCTTACTGTATTATATTATTACTATTATTATTATTTGTGTATGCTATATTTTCTGCTTTGTATCCTGTAGTGCCGGGTCTAAACTATGGTTCTTAGGCCCTATAGGAGAAATGCCATTTAATTGATACCACTTTTCTTAGTATATGGAATGTTCTTAGTAGGGCAGTCTTCTTGGCAGCTTGTATGTTGATGTTATCTGGGACACTGTTATTAAAATTGTCCATTCCTCTTCTCACGAGGCCCGGAGCACAGATTACTATTGGTACACTCTCAGTCTTCATTCACCACATCCTATTAATCTTGATCTCCAGGTCCTAGTATTTGGACGATTTCTCAGTAATTTTTATGGAGGTGTTTCTCTCAGATGATACTGTTATGTCAGTAAGTACACGCTTCCTGAATTTCTTGTCTTTTATGATAATATCTGGTTTGTTTGCTTTTATTGTCCTGTCAGTTTGAATTGGCATATCACAAAGTATAGTTACATGATTATTTTGGGTAACTGTGTCTGATTGGTGCTCATACCATCTCTCAGTGGTTTCGATTTTGTGCTTCTTGCATATCTTCCAGTGCACATATGTCGCCGCCTTGTTATATCTGTGGGTAAATTCTTTTTTTACTAGTTCCGGACATCTTGAAATAATATTATCGGCAGTTTCATTATATTTTCTGCAGATCCTGCATTTCGGGTTACTTCTATCATTGATTATGTGACAGTGATAGGATCTGGTTGCGAGGCTTTGGTCATAAGCTACAATAATTAGGCCTTCAGTCTCAGCTTTCAACCCGGTGCCCCTCAGCTACTGATGTGTTTTCTGTTGGACCACATACGCTTCTTTCGTTCTTGTTAAATATTTGCCATGCATTGTCATTTCCTCATACTTTTTTTTAATAATTTTATTTGGCCAAGTTGTTTTGCTTTCTGTTTTATTCATTGGTATTCGCTTCGTTTTTTGTTCGCGGGGTTTCAGGTATATTAAGCTGTTTCTTGAAGAGTGCAGCTTCTTTTTTGATGGAGTGGATTTGATTTGATGTTTTACTATTTATAGGAGAGAGTCATTGGTTTTTTGAGGTAGGCTTCCAATCTGATTGTTGTAGTTTTTATATTTCAAGTTGGTTTAGACTTCGGCCTACTAAAACATTTGGTACGTACAGCCTATCAACATCTGATTTCAAGTGGTGAATCCACATTTGGGTAAGCGTTTTTCTGGTCTTGGTGTTCAATCTTTTAATTTCATTCACCTTCCATTTAATAATTTTCAAGCCGTATGTTACTACAGGTATAGCTAAGGTGTTCCGTATTTTACTACAGGTATAGCTAAGGTGTTGATAGACTTCATTTTATTGGCCCCATTGAGTATACTTCCTAGTATCAAACGCACTCTCCTATAATATTCTTTTCGGATCTTTTTCTTCATAATTGAATGTTGTATCTCGTCTGCGTCATTAATTAATAAGTATTTGTATGTATATTTTTGGTCAGATTCCTTAATCTTGTTGTTAATATCATGGTCTGAATCTGTAGTTTTCGTTAGTTTAACACCTTTGAATGTGGCTTTGGCGCATCTGTCTGTTCCAAACTCCATCCTAATGTCTTCGCTGAAGGTTTTGATAATGGTGTGTAGGTTTTTCTACTGGTTGCTATTATTATTATTAACATTATTATAACAATTTCGTTGTGTAACAATCAGATTTGAATGATAAATTCACTTAAACATTCAATACGTTTAGCATTTTATTGAAGTAATCGATAATCTTGTTTGCTTCCTGTTTGTTTGGAGGTCAAATAATTTAACCATATCCTTAAAGAATTTGGAGGAAAAATTTCGATTTACTAATAATCTGTTAATCAGTCTTTAGTTAATCTCAATTCTTTTATTTCTCGCTATCACTTTTATCCTTATATGTCGTCGTTTGTCGTTTACATTAAAACGTTTATTTATTAAAAACTACATGCATTATTAAGTGTATATATATTTTTTATCATTTAACCCCAAGAATAGCAAGGAAAGCTAATAAGACTCAAGGGGTTACTTAGTGTTAGGGAATAAGAAAAAACACTATTAAGGAGAGAGATCAAAAAAAAAAGAACCAGAATTAAGAATACAGAATATAACGATTGATATTACATTTAATTTTTTGATGATCAAAGTTGACCGGAAAGCAAGAAGCCGAACGAGAGTTCCACAAGCAAAAAGTGCGACAGAAGAAAGTATTAGTATAGAACTTACGGTTACATATATCCATTTCAAATGTAAGATGATGAGAACATATCATCAATCTAGTATTGCGCTTAAATTAATAAAGTCTATGTAGCATAGAGGAAAGATCATCAAAACAATTACCATGAAAGTGTATATAGAAAATGAACAGGGAAGCTACATTACGGCGATGGGAAAGTGACTGAAACCAAGATGCCAGGTCAGGATCAATAACATTGCAGATTCTTTGGATTTTATCACGAATTTCTAATTTTGAAATGTACGCTGGTAACAAAATTATCTGATTGAAAATGGTTCGTGTTGGTATTTTCAAAGAATGATAGGAATAGAATTAGATAAAAAAGCATTTATTGAAAGTCAAATAAAATTGGCAACACATTTAAATTTAAATAGTCTCTCAGTGTTTGTTATAAGACAACCAAAGAAAATATTAGATTGAGTCATAAGTAATTTCCGTTTCAGAAAACGAATTATAATAACGAATGACTCATCCTATCTACTAACCATTCGCGCAAGCTAAGAATAAATTTGGATTGTACAAACATTAGTTACCGCAGGTTAACCCAACCTTTGTGAGGGAAGAGCCTAAAAACAGTACCACAGTTTCAACCAACGCTTGTGAGGAAAGAATTTGAATATAATACCAGGAGTTGACCCAAGCCGTGTAAGGGAAGAGCTTGTAAATGATACCATGGGTTGACCCAAAAACGTTTAAGGGAAGAGCTTGAAAAATCACTCCAGTTTGACCCAAGCCTCTTGAGGAAAGAGCCTGAAGACAATATTGCGGGTTGACCCAAGCCTTGTGAAGAAAGAACCTTAAAACAATGCCACAGGTTCATCCAACCTTTGTGACGGAACTGCCTGAAAACAATACCGCGGGTAAAGCCAAACTTTGTGATAGAGAGCCTGACAATAGGACCACAAATTGGCCCAACTCTTGTGAAAACGATACCGCGGGTTGACATAAAGCCGTATGAGGGAAGAGCCTGAAAGAATTATTGTGGTTTTGTCCCAAAGCCTTATGAAGGGAGAGTCTGAAAACTATACCACGAGTTGACCCAAGCCGTGTGAGGAGAGAACTGGAAAACAATACGGCAGGTTGATTCAATCTTTGTGAAGGAAGGGCTTGAAAATTGTAACACAGATTGATCTACCCCTTTTAAAGAAAGACTTGCAAACAATACTAGCGGTTGATCCAACCATTGTGAGGAAAGAATATGAAAAAATACTGCGAGTTGACTCAAGGCTCGTAATAGAAAAGCCTAGAAATAATGCGGCTATTTGGCCCATACCGTGTGAGAAAAGCTTGATAATAATAACACTCGTTAATCTAAGCCTTGTGAGTGAAACTAGGTAGCCGTCCATTGCTATGCTTTTATGAAATCATATGTAGCCAACATAAAAAATATTATCAATATAAACGTGCAACCTACTGGTGAAAGAAGCGTTTGTTTTTCACTAATATTTACATAACCTTTTTTGTCAATGCACTTTATCCAGCCATGCATCATTACTCACGTAGATCGAATATTAGTGAACATTTCAACCCAAAATTCTGGTATTACATTAATATTCTCACCTTTGTACTTATTACCACAATGTTTCGGCCGTCGTGCCCTCCGGCTTTCTTTAGACGTCTGTCGATTCGGGTAACCTTCGAACTGAATGCTTTATACAATCAACGGAATTATGGCAAAAGGAATTGAATACAAACTACAGAGAAACAACGGCGGAGGGAGACGAGCTTTAAAGACGTCTTCAGACAAGAAGGACCTTAGGTTCGGAGCTCCAAGTATTAGTTTAATTGTTGTAACACAAAGCAATAGCCTAGAGGATTAAGACTTTTGGCTAGTGAGGTCGGGGACGTAGCAATTCCGTTTTCAATTTTGAGACTGGATATAGTGAGACTCAGTGAAAACAGGATTAGCAGTGATGGAAACATTAACCAAGACTAGATATCCTTTGACATAGACAGCGGAGTTGAGAATTGTATACATCCGTAGATAGAATAAAGGGTTTACTTCGGAATTCCCTGGAGGTTATCCGAAAAAATATAACCTTTGTGCCGTTCAGTCCGTATTCGGATAACATTCAGATGTAATTCGTCAGATCTACCTTCACGTCGATGCTGCAGCCAGCAAGATTGATCTAAATAAGTTTGGTTTGAGACGTTTAAAAAAGATTAGCTTGTAATGAGTTTCCCATTATAGTTGGCATTGGCAGGGCCCGTGCGTATTACCCCCGAGACACTAGACTTGGGGCTGGGGCAAGTCTGATTAGTGTCCCCGGGCAGTGCTATCTTATCAACATTTTTTTCTACCTGCATTACAAATTAAACTAAGCACAACTGACTATTAAAAGATGATTTTTTTGTCCAAATTCCTGAATTTGTTTAGCTCAGGCAACGTCTCTCTCTCTCTCTCTCTCTCTCTCTCTCTCTCTATATATATATATATATATATATATATATATATATATATAATATTTTTTTAATTTGTTCAAATTCAACTTTTTAACAAGAAAAATCTCAAGTTGATGGTAAAAATTGCCGCAAAATATAGTTGATTGATTTAAAATGAAATAATCTGTTATGGCATGTCTCTAATTTGCATTTACATACAGTGTATTTATTTTCAAATTTTCTAGATGAACTGTTCACCTATAATGCATATAATCCACTATTGTACATAAATAAGTTACAAATTTGTATTTTTTATGAATACTACCTTATGAAAACTGAGATGCAGTAGAGTAAGGGGCCCCCATAGATTCTTCAAAGACTCTTGCACCGGCCCTGAATAGTAGGGAATTAAAATAAATCTTTATACGATGTTAGAGATAAAACCGTCCATCGCCTGTACTCAATTTCAAAACCCCCAGGGCTCGCTGTAGTATCTGGTGTCGTTAAGGAAACTTTTTTTTTTGTAAACACCTTAATTGGTATATCGGTTGAGTAACTGTCAACAAAGCCATCTTGATAATACGTACTGAGGAAGTGCTCCTATTCAGTATTCAGTGGGGCATAAAAAAGCGTTTCACAGACAAGTTGATACACTAACCTAGATGATTTGAAGTTAGGTCGTATGAAGGCAGACTGCCGTTTAAATATGAAATAGTGTCCGGCTTGGGAGGCGGAAATAGAAGCGTCAGGTTAGAAAAGAATGGTGGAATTCTCAAATAGGAGGATTTATTTATTTTTTTTGTGTGTGTGGTTTCTAAGTGAAATTCATCACGTTCAAGATGGCGCACTGTGCGCTTAATGATGTGATTAGTGTTTGTGATTACAAACCGTTGGACAGTTCACGTGGCAGTAGCCGATGGCTTGTGCTTGGGAACACGTGTAGTATAAACTTTTTAACAAGAGATATTGTTTGGGTAAAAGGACGCTACCAAGCATTTTCACGCTAGTCGTAGTTGATGACAATAGACACGTAAGTCGAACGGTTGTGTGGTTTTCATCGTCGTGTGGCCTTCGTTAGTCACCAGGTACAAAGCGTGGAATGCCTTATTTAGTAAAGAAACGATGAGAAAATAACACCGTGTAAAAGTTATGAAACAACCTGTGTTGTACACGAGGCTGAAGCTGGAATCAATTATATTTTAAATTGTGAACGGCTTGCATCTTCTGTTTGTTATAGGGAAAATAAACGGTCTCTTTACATTCTTGTATCACATGCAAAGAAGGTCGAGGAATAGATCGGCCGAAGCATTGTGGTAACAACACAACACAAAGAAAGACTTTAGCTGTCTTGGAATAAGATATCTTACACCGTTCGCTCCAACTGGGATCGTCTACATGAGAAAAGAAAAATGATAAGGAATATTAAGAAAAGTAAATTATCAATCTATAGCAACTTTCGTTGTTTTTATCAAAATCATATATATATATATATATATATATATATATATATATATATATATATATATATATATATTTTTGTTTGTTTGTTAGTTTCTTAAGATTATGACACCGTCGTCCCTGTAGAGTCCTGTGTCATTTCTATCAATTATTTTGCTTAGTTCGTGTAGTAAGTATATACCTAGGCTTTCGCAGTCAGCACGGTCAAAGCTTCCCATTGTAGTGTCAAAGATCCCATCTTTCTTTATCCATGCTTCTTCATTGTGAAATAGTAATGATATACGGGAATGTTTAATGATGTCGATTTCGTTTGGTTTTATTTTTTTCTGAGCTAAGCTGATGGCCTTATCTAGCATGAGTTCTGTTATGGATGGGTAAAATTCTTTTATGTCTAATTGTAGGAATTGGCAATTTTGTTTGTTATTTATGATATGGAACTAGTCAATAGTTGCTTTTGTGTTTTTACACTGGTTTACTCTAGCTTCTTCCTGAGTTCAGAATTAATTCTTTCTAGTATCATTTTTACTTATTTTACCTATTATATATATATATATATATATATATATATATATATATATATATATATATATATATAAATTTAATTTCTCTTTTGGAATATAGAGCTAGGTATTACTGATGTGGTTTCCATACCAAATTACTTAATTGTCATACATAATACACGCTTGGGTTGTCATGTTTCTTTCGACTGCCAAGGCAGCAGATTTAACTGCGGTAGGTTGCCATTTTTTTCTGCGGTAGAATTGTTGCTAACCAAGGTTATAGGATGCAGACACTTCTGATATTCAATCGATAGCTGAAGCGGCGAGGGAAAGATGGGTTGATACCTTTTCCAAAGATATTTGCGCGGAAATGAATGTAGCAAATCCAACTGGAATTCGAACTCGGCTCTTCGATTTCTCATTATACCACAACATACATCCTGTAGCCAGTAGTTATAAGAATTAGCAATATTTTTGTTAACTAATTTCTGGAATATCTTCGGTGCATTAGGCTTTATATATTCTACTATAATGGATGTATTCATATTGTGTTGGCACATCATTTACGTTTTTTGTTATTTATTATTATTATTAGTATTTTCTTTGATTTCTGGCGTTTATACATTTCTTTCCGGGTCTCGTCCAGGGACCTAAGGTTAGAAATGGCATCATGATACTTTCCACTGACAAAAAAAAAAAAAAAAGAAATTACATAGATAAAGCCCTTCGTAAAGTGTGGGCTGTACTTATCAGAACAATTTTTTTATCTCCTTGAGGCATGGACTTCCAGGAATCCCTTCAATTAGTCTACTGCAATATTTTCCAACCAGTCCTAGGGCTCCAACTACAACTGGGATTGTTGATGTTCCCATATGCCACATTTTCGAGATTTCTATTTCAAGGTCCTTGTATTTTGACAGCTTTTTGAATATCTTCAAAGATACTTTTCAGTCAGCAGGGACTGCCATATCAATAAGGAGGAACATTTTTTGTTTGTGGTCTTTATTAACAATATCTGAGCGGTTGGCTTTGATTGCTCTGTCAGTGTGTATTGTGTAGTCCCATAGAATTGTAACAGGTCCTATCTTCGTAACCGGGTCTGGGTGGTGTTCATACCATTTTCTTTCCGTTTCCTTCCCGTAGAAGTTGCAGATTTTCCAGTGCAGATATTGGCCCACTCTGTCATGTCGAGTTTTATATTCAGTGGGTACCAACATCGTGCAACCTGATACAAGATGATCAATCGTTTCTGGATATTTATCACAGAATCTGCATTTTGGGCTGACACAATATTTCAGTGTGTGTGCTTGATAATTCCTAGTTAGCTAGCATTGGTCCTGTGCAGCAAGGATAAAACCTTCAGTTTCAGCTTTCAACACTGCACTACATAGCCACTGATGGGCACCAGTTTTGTCTACGTCAGCTTGTTTGGTACGGGCAGAGTATTGGCCATGAAGCGGTTTATCTTGCCATCACTTCTGTATCTGGTCGGTTGCATTCGTCTTTGCAACTCCATTTTGAATTTGTTGGCTTCTTTTATTACGGAGTAAAGACGCATACTGCTTTCATGTTCCTTGACGCATACCATCATCCAGTCTTCTGTAGTTTCCAAGTATCTTTTGAGGCCAATTGTTGTAGTTTTGTAGGACAGTTCTTGTTGGACTAATCCCCTGCCTCCTTCGGATCTGGACACATACAGATGATCAACATCAGCTTTGGGATGATGCATGCGGTAGCAAGTGAGAAGCTTTCTTGTTTTGACGTCCATTCGCTTAATTTCAGCTATGGTCCAGTTAAGGACATTAAAGCTGTATTGCACCACAGGGACAGCTATGGTGTTTATGGCTGATATTCTGTTTTTTTAGTTCAGCTCAGTATTTAGTACCAGACGTACACGCCTGTAGTACTCTTTTCTTACTTCTTCTTTCATTTGGGGGTGTTGTATGCCATCTCCTTCGCTAATTCCTAGGTACTTATAAGCGTCATCATGCTCCAGTTCCCTAATCTTTGTGACAAAATCTAAATCTATTAAGGGTGTTTCTGTAATTCTACCTTTATTGAATATTACTTTTGCACATTTATCTAATCCGAAGTCCATACCTATGTCGTCACTGAAGTATTTTACAATATTGAGGAGGCTTTTCAACTCATTGTCGTCTTTGGCAAAGAGTTTGAGATCATCCATGTAGAGTAGGTGATTGAATATTTTCTCATTTATTTTGTAAACATAGCTACTGTTGTTCAGTTCATGTGTAAGAGGGATTAAGGATAAACAAAACAGAAGTGGTGACAGTGAGTCTCCTTGAAAGATTCCACGTCGGATATTCAGACGGTTAGATTTGGCAGTGCCCCCAGTGTCACTAAGGTATAGTTTGTTGTTCCACATTCCCATTCTGTGCTTAAGGGAATTTAATACTACAGGGGAGACTTTGTACATTTCCAAAGTCTTAAGGATCCAAGAATGTGGAACACTATCAAAGGCTTTACGATAATCAATTCACGCTGCGCTAAGATTTCAACGTCGTCTCCTGCAATTTTCCAGGATCATTTTATTTATCAGAAGTTGATCTTTGCAGCCATATGAACCTCTTCTGCATCCCTTCTGTTCCAGTGGGAGAATGCTGTTTGTTTTGAAAAAGGAATAAGTACGATTCGTCAGTATAGACGTGATCAACTTATACGTTGTGGAGAGACATGTCATCGGTCTATAATTTTTCGGGTTGTCTGTTTCAGTTGTTTTTGGTATGAGGTATGTAATACCTTCAGTAACCCATTCCGGGATTTTATTGGGATTATTTACAAGCGTTGATAATGTTTTTGCAAGAATTTCATGGATAGATGGGAGATGATAAAGCCAGAAATTGGGCAACTTGTCATTTCCTGGGGATTTCCATTTTTGGGATTTCATTAGAGCTTGCCTAACATCGTATGTGGATATATTTTCCCATTGTTGCAGAGGTGTATCCAGCATTCATTCTTCTTCACGCCGGATCCATTCTGCATTTGGGTTATATTCCTTTGGGCTGCTTCAAATATTTTCCCAAAATGTCTGTACATTATCAATCGATGGTGGACTTTCGACATGTATAGGTATTTTTCCAATTTCCCTGTAAAATTTCTTAAGATCTGTTCGGAATATTTTATTTTGGCGATAGAACCTACAACGATTTTCGTATCGTCTTGTTCTCTGTGCCTTTAGCTGAAGTTTCTGCTTGTTATATTTCCGCTTGATCTTTTTGCAATTGCGTGTGGAAATATTAGGGTTTCTGGTGAGCTTATCTAATATAGAAAGCTCACATCTGATTTGTTTTATTTCTCGTATCAGTTTTGTTTTTTATTTATTGTCTTGACCCCAAGATTCCGAGTCGCTGCTAAAGCTGTTGCGTATATGACGTTGTTAACTTCTGTGATGTTTCCCGGTGGTTTATCTGTTAACAGTGTTTCCAGAGCAGCATTGTATATTTTCACGATGTGCTTGTTGGAATTCGTCATATGGATTTTGGGGAGCTGGTCTCTGTCTGACAATTGTATGAAAGTTACTCTGCTGATTACTTGGATGACGTCATTTTTCGCTTCGGTTTTTTCGCTTCGGTGATTTCAGCTTCGTGGTTTTCAAGGAATTCTATTGTCACTGAAGATGACTCCAGGTACATTTTCTGGAGAACTGCAGGTTGTGTTTAAGGTAGAGTCTTGGACTTCATTTCCTGGGAGATTATTTCGTATTTCATTCACTTCAGCCTCATCCTCTGTCGCATTCCTTATTTCTACATTCATCTCATTAGAGTTTGAGTGATGGGTCATAGTATTTTGTCTTGTATCTAATTTTATCTTATCTATTTCTGCCTTTGAGAGTCTGTTGTTTCGCATGATGTTCCTACGGACACTGGCAAGCATATTTGGATTGAGGTTAGTTCTTATATCATTTCCCACCATACTTCTCCATATTTGGTATGTTTGATTCGTGGTGTTCTTTGCTGGGTTTTCGAGTGCAGTGAAGAAGGATGTCGATACTCTTCGCGGCTCCATTTCGTTCGTTTACTTTTTAATAGTCGATCTGGTTTTGGGTCACTTGGTCCAAGGTTGGCAGTAATCCGGGTTTGGTGACCTAGTGTCTCTTCGTTTGTGGAAGAGTTTGTTTCAGTAACAGATTTTTCGTCCTCAGACTGGTTCCTCTCTGAGGGACGCGGTCCTTGTTGTCCCGGGTGACGGCCGATCCGGTATGAAATTTTATTCGTATTCATTGAAATTGGTAGAGATATGCGTTTTAACCTTGACCGCCAAGGGGTAATTATGTTCAGGTTACCAGCTTTAGGATGATTCTTGAAGAAGATCCAAAAGCACGACCAACCAATGAGATTGGTTACAATGTGGATTTATTAATATATCGAAGGTAGAATAGTTCATAATAGTGTATGGTATTCAGTGGGGTAGACTGTACTAAGTTTTAACATAGTATAAGTCGGAGTAACCACTCCAAGGGGGATATCAGATTTTAGTATATAGAGTTTTTTTTTAAATAAAAAATATATAAATAAAAAAAAGAGAAAGGAAAGAGAAAAGGGAACTGAAAAGGAAAGAATTAACTTGAGTCAAAAGGATTTAGAATCATATCAAACTACTTATCATTATTACTATTATTATTATGATAAATTATATTATTAAATGATAAGGAATATTAAGAAAAGTAAATTATCAACCTCTACGAACTTTCGTTGTTTTTTATCAAAATCAGACATATATATATATATATATATATATATATATATATATATATATATATATATATATATATATATATATGTATGAGAAAATTTTTATTCGATAAATTATAGCATAAAACTGTTTCAGTGATTTTATAACATTTTTTTATGCTATAATTTTCGAATAAATGATTATATTTGCTCTACACTGTATTGAGCACTCTTTTAAGAATAGTATTTGTTGGTTACTGGAATTTATTCCGTATACGCCAATCCTATACTTGTGTATATATATATATATATACCCAAGTTCTCCACTGCCTTAACCAGGTATTGAACTCATGCTCTTTGGCACAGTGGATAAAGGCGTTAGTTAGATCCAGTGACATGACTCAAAGAGCGTGAGTTCAATATCTGGTTAAGGCAGTGGAGAACTTGGAGAGGAGAATTAACAGGAGATAACTGATACATCCATTAGACATGGCACGTGGAACTAGAACAGTCTACACCAGTGAGCTAAATAAAGTGTTCAGTTCGACATTCCAACCACCTGAAAAAGTCCGGAGCTTACAACGGCCGAAACGTTGTAATAAATATGACGACAAAGATGAGGACAATAGTCCGAATAATGTAAATAGTTTACATAATACCTCATCTCAGAAATATAGGCAGATACTGAAGAATAATAATCAATATCACAGTTATTATCACTATCAGCATAATCACAATCTCCGATAACAAACAAGCAGTTACCGTTGAAAATACAAACACTATAATTACCATGCCCACAAACAGAACCCAGCTTAATTAAAGTCGTGATGAAAGACCCAGATCAATACGAGTGTATGTGCGCGTCTACATGTGTGTATGAGGAAGTGTAAGTTTCTCTGACGGCGCAGGCGGTAGATCTGCAAAGCGTCAAGAAGCCGCTCTTTGTTGAAAGGATCTGTAGTTGGAATTTGTTTTTTTCTAGGAATCTTGTAGATTCTTCGAAACAATCTACACCAAAATACTTAAAGCCGAGACTGAATAGAATCAACTACGAATACTGTATAAATTTTCTGAAATGCCTATAAACGGAACAGTTTTTCACGCTTTAATGCGCACATGACCATAACATTACAATATAGAAGAAAAAATTCCATAGTGGATAAATTTTTACGTTCTAATGAGCGCTAAGCATGACTGTTAACCGTTGCCTTTAAAAGCAAAAAGCAAAAAAAAATACAGTAATGGATAGAAACACACAGTTTTGTGTTACTTCTTGCACCTGTGAAGATGATCTAGGAAGAAGATCGAAAGTACCTGGAAAATAAAAGTTATTTTCACAGTTATAGCACATTTTTCACATCATTTGATTGTAGCATACGGAAGATTATCCGCCATTATGAACAGTTTATGTTAAAAATAAGCAGACATGCCTGTAATTTATTTAATCAGACATGCCTAGAAGGGAAGTTTCTGCCTAAATACACACACACACACACACACACACACACACACACATATATATATATATATATATATATATATATTTGTGTGTGTGCATGCGTCCGTGCGCGCGCGGATGTGTGTTTCGCTGAATACGACAGACAGGTAAAATTTAATTGTCTGTATTATGCAATGTCCCAAGGGCTTTCGGCCATTTTAACTATTTTCAAAGGGGTGTTATTTTTTTAGGTCTTTCTCATCATCCTTGACTTTTTATAAGATGTGTTCTTGTGTTGTTTTGAATACGAGTAGGAGCGATTATTTCGATCTTCGCACGTTGAGCGCGGCAGAAATTCAAGTGATTATCTTTCTATTCTTTTTTAAAAACTTTTAACTCACCATTCCCACTATTGAATAAGATGAGGTTGATAGTGGGAGCGAGATGCTTTAACTATAGGGCCTATCTCACAGCGAGATGTTTCCGGTAACGTGATTTATATAGAACTTTTGTCTTTTCGACCGGAATTTTCCTTTAGAATTCTTGTAAATTGTAGGTAGTTAGATTTTTTTTTATAGCACTTTGATCAGATAAGGCATCTACTTAAGGAGGTGGTAGTATTTCCTATATAGGTAACTGATTTATGACAAGGAACACAGTCTTGTACTGGGCAGTGAAATTGATACACTATATTGGTCATCGCTCTTTGGATTTGATAGTGATATTTTGATTACTGACAATGTGTGCGGTTTCCATTTTCTGTAATATATTATGAGTTATATATATATATATATATATATAGAGAGAGAGAGAGATTTAATATATGCATATATATATATACATATATAGATAGATAGATAGATAGATAGATAGATAGATAGAGAGTATTATCGGTCTCTCTCTCTCTCTCTCTCTCTCTATATATATATATATATATATATATAAATTCCCAAGAGGATAGAATCCAAGTAGAACTCAATGTCCAGGACAGAGTAAGAATATAAAAAGGCTCAAACACTAATATTCCATGTTTATAATTTATTACATTGGAATCGTATTCACGATCCAATTCATCAGACCTACAAATTCGAAAAAGAATTACGATTTCAATGTAATAAATTATAACCATGGAATATTAGTGTTTGAGCCTTATATATATATATATATATATATATATATATATATATATATATATATATATAAGTGAAGAGTTACCGACCGCGACTACAGTTTCATTCATTCTCATGCAATCATCAGTAAATCGTGGGTAACAGCTATGGGCAAAAATGGTCACTTATTATTCCTAAGGCAAATCCAAGGTGTTAAAAGTGTAGTGTAACATGCAAATTATATATAAATATATATATATATATATATATATATATATATATATGCTTGTTTGACTATGGTTTCAACCTTTCTGTATTTTGAGGCAATTTCGGCCAATTAATTTCCTAACGCTTTATTTTTAAAAAAATTATGGACGCTATATTTTTCAAAATAAATAAATGAATAAGCACATGATATGAGGTGTGGTAGAAGGTGAGGATGAGAAGGAAGGAGTGGAAATCAATTGTATTGGGAATATATGGGTGGGGGATTAAATGAAATATATTTTCTTTTCATCCCACTTCATACGAACTTAAAAGGAATTTTTTAGTAGGTATACAACGCGACATAATTTCGAGCTCTGATTCAAATGTTTTTTTGGTTTGGAAATATTATTATAGTTAATTATTCTTGTTCAGAAACGTTGCAGGTTGTTCTAAGATTTTGCTCTTTTTAAAATTTCCTGTTTACAATCAGATCTTTTTTTCCCTCTAATTTCCACACATTGTTGGCTAGTTTAGTAGAATTTCTAAGGCTTTTGAGCTTAAAAGATGACATGGTTGCACCACGTCTTTTAAACGTTATCCTCAGTACAACCTATGTATATTTTTTCTAGTCACTTGTATCTATTACTTCTGCTTTGTAAATTACTGCTTCAGATCTAATGGACATCTATTTTTATTTCTACAGTTGCATATTTCACTGTTAACGATGTTATGCTGCACGTTAGTTTAGAAATTTCTGGCGTTTTGCCTTTTTATTGTAGTTTTTTTAAATTACTGGTACAGCTGTAGCTTAATTTAACTTTTTTCAAATTACTGTTTCCATATATTTAACCATTATTTTCACTTCCAATTTGTATTTGTAAATATAGATTCCCATGTCTAAGCATTTTCGGACAACACACTAGCCATTTTCAAATTCTTATTTTTATTGATTGTCATGTCATCAGTGTAATTTTTTTTAAATATCGTTTTTCGCGTGTTGGCTTTTATCGCGTTTCGTGTAGTCACGTGAGAGTTCATGCTTTCCAACACGCCAAATGCGATATTTAAAAAAAAAACCCCAAAGATGTCAAAAAACAACGAACATTTCTTCGATAATTGCGCGTGTTAGCTGAACGTGCTTAGATCTGGGAAGCCATATTTACAAATATAAATCGGACATCAGGAAAACGATGAGAAAAACATTGAAAAGTAAATAATACATTAATCATTAAGAAGCTTTCGTTAGATTTTAATGAAATGTGCATAAATGAAAAATAATTCATTCACAAATTCACTCAATACACGCACACACAAACACACATATATATCTATATCTACATCTATATATCTATCTATATCTATATATATATGACGTCACACATTATGAAATGGTCAAAGTCCGACATTATGTATGTATTTATACATTCTTTTTATAGATGCAAATACTTAAGTAAATGCTCTGTTTATAGTAAATAGTATTAAACAACATTTACCGACCTGAATGAATTTTCACAGAATTCACGAAGGACGAATATTTTCTGTGAAAATTTCTCGGACATTCAGGCCGGTAAATGTTGTTTAATACTGTTTATTATAAACAGAGCATTTGCTTAAATATTTGTATCTATAAAAAGAATGTATAAACATAAAAATGTCTTTATATATATATTCCGTTAAGTTAACCATCTAAATAGGTCAAGGTTCGGTCACTCCTCCTACCCCAATATAAAGCATGCTTAAGAGAGATATGAAATTAACCCCTCCCTATACTCTACCTTGTCTCTTTGCCTACCACTCTCACCCCCCTGTTAAATTACAAAAATTACACTACCCATCAATTTCTAATCCCAATTTTCCTTTCATTTCGTTGTTGGAATTGTTACCTGATGATCCGGAGTCCTTTAAAATGGATTTTGGTGAAATAAATTATTGTAATGGTACATTAAAGTGGTCTGTTTTTCATTAAATTTATATATATATATATATATATATATATATATATATATATATATATATATAGAGAGAGCATACTGAAAAGTTATCGTTTCCTTGTTTGGATTAATTTGCTTATATTTTCGGTAGTGGGTCGATCCGAGAACATACACTTCCCAAAATCCGACCTCACCAGAATTGCAATGCGTTTACTGTATTCCAATAGTGTATATAAAAGTGTTCGTCGGAATAACCATAAAAAATATAATTGTGGAATTTGATCCCGTCTTGTTTAACTCATTTCACCCCAAGCAAGGCAATATAGCCACTAAAACGCAAGTGGTTACTGGATCCGAGAGAGTAATATGAGAAAAAGAAAAATTTATTAAGGAGAGAGAATGATAAAAGGACAGGAATTAAGAAAATAGAAGATAAGCTATTGACATTGAATTTGAATTTTTGAAGATCAAAGTTGAAAAAGTGCAAAAAAACAACAACAAAAAACAAAAAAAAAACGCAAGAGAGTTCCACAAACAAGAAGTGCGAGTGAAGAAACTGTTAGCATAGAACTTATTGTTACGTCTAGCTATTTCAACTGTAAGATGATGGGACCTTTCCGCCAATCTAGTAGTACGCTTAAATTCATAAAGTCTCAGTCACAGATGGAAAATCTCACCAGAATAGTTACCATGAAAATACTTATAAGAAAAGGTACATGGAAGCTACCTTACGACGGCTGGAAAGTGACTGAAGCCGAGATAACAGGTCAAGACCAATAACATTACAGACTCTTCTTTGTATTTGATTAAGAATATATAATTATATAACAGAGGCAGATCTGACAGCAATATTCAATGCATGGGCCAAGGGTAGATTCTTACAGATTTATAATTCTGGTGAAACAGTGAACTAACTTTGCTAGCAGCCCACGAAGTCACTCTCCTTGAGGTTAGGGCCAGCCATACTGATGGAAGTCAAAAAAGTTCTGTCAGTCGAGAGAAGAGAAGTTTTGTTTTGGAAGCGTTAAAATTAACAAACCTTTTTCCCAGTTAACAACAGAGTTTAGGTCATTTTTAGCCCAGCTTCCAATTTGATCATATCGAACCGATCATTAGGACTATTTAAGATTTATTATTAAGGCTTTCCATTAATAAAAGCAACGAAAAGACAAGGTAATTTGTTTTAGAGTTAGAATTTCTTCCTTAGTTCAGTGCCAAGAAACGGATAAACAGCACATATGTAATACAATCTTTTACGATTGCCTATGTTTATATCTGGCAACATATCTACGGGGAGCCCTTTTTCATCTTACAATTTTCAAACAGGGAAGAAGATAAAAAAAGGAAACGAAATATTAAAGAAAACAATGTTATTTTCTTTTTCTTTATAATGAAATATTGTTTGATTTTTCAATTTTCTTTCACGTGCAAGACGTAATGGTAATCAAGAATTTGATTAATGTGGATTAAAAGATTAATATTGTGGATGTAGCCATCGAAATCTCGTGTGCCACACTGAATGCAACCTCTTCTTGATAATAGTAATTTTCCAAGCGTAGCTTAGATGTGGCACAAGGCCGAAAGTATGGGCGCCCAGTGAGTGATCGAACTCACTACTTAGTCGTAATTGTTTTAGCTAGACAAGCTTGCTAACCATTACACCGCTGCGGAGTGTCCTTAGGTTATTTTCTAAGCGTAGCTTAGATGTGGCACAAGGCAGAAAGTATGGAGTACCTAGTGAGGATCGAACTCAGTTTTCAGTCGCAACTGATCTAGCCAGACAAGCTTGCTAACCATTACATTACGTCGTAATAACCTAATAACTTAGACAGACGAAAGTGATTGAACCGAAACAAGAAACCATGAATCTTGGACAGTTTATCTTGTCACCCCGATGTACAATATAATTAAAATGAAAATTACATTAAGAAATAAAAAATGTAAGCTTGAGAGTTTAATTTAGCAAAACTTGTTCATCTCCCTCCTCACTTTATCTGCCTATTTATCTCAGTCATTATCTATCTAGCTCAATATGTTCATATTCTCTCTCTCTCTCTCTCTCTATCACTCTCTCTCTCTCTCTCTCACTCTCTCTCTCTCGTTTTCCCCTGCAAAATGGGACGCAGGTTCGAATCGTTTTCTTTATCAAGTCTTCTTGAGTGCACAGGCTGATAGACGAAATAAACATTGTGCAAAAAATAAATAAATAAATAAATAAATAACAGTGCGTCTACTCAAATACGGGTATCCACTAAAAATAACGCTTAAAGTAACACACACACACACACACACACACACACACACACACACACACACACACATATATATATATATATATATATATATATATATATATATATATATATGAATAAAATTGATATTGAGGTCAACACCAAGCGCTCAGTTTGTTTCATGCTTGAGTGCAATGGCTTGAAGATTGCGTTTAAGCATGAAACAGACTGTCGCCGGTCTGTGACCTCAGTGCCTAATTTTGTATTTACGTATGATTTATCCTAGATATCGAGCACATTTACCCATTAACATAGCATATCTTAAAACTACATTTTATCATATATATATATATATATATATATATATGTATATATTCCAGTCAATCGAATTCCAGCTCGGAATAAACTCTCCTATTCAAAACAACACAAAAATAAAATACAACTTAAATAGTCAAAAGATGAAGAAAATCTGAGAACAACAACCCCCCCCACTTAAAAATGGATAAAGAAGTGGACGAATGCGCTTGGGACGATATTAAGTTATCGGAAATATTTGTACCTCCTTACTATCATCAAACGAAAAAAAAAAGTAAGGACGCTGGAAAAAAATTACTAAAAATTAACTAAATTTGCCTTGTTTGTCATATTTAACGAAAGGGGTTTAAAAGAAATGTTGCTGCCCATAATATATATATATATATATATATATATATATATATATATATATATATATATATATATATAAATGCAGAAGAGTATTATGATCAAAACGGGATTTTTTTTTCAATTCTGGTATTTATTTTGATCTTGGGAATTGTGTTCGTCCGAAAACATCCATTTTACAAGATGTGGACAACTAACGGATCTCTTCTTTGTCGGTCGTAGAAATTTCCGCGTCAATTTTTGTTTATATATATATATATATATATATATATATATATATATATATATATATATATATATATACCAAGTTTGCTATATAATTTCACTATGTCACAACCCTATTACATACGGCTCTGAGAAAATGGAAAAATCGATCATAAGACATTTATCACTTTTTATGACAGAAATTACAGAATAGCTAATCTGATTTTAATGGCTTTTAGAAGTGTATCTAAGTACGCGACAATCTAAAAGCACCAAAAGCTATTTATCACATTGGGGATGCAATTACTCATCGATGCGCTCGGTGGTTAGTCGAATAAGTCTTTGAGGTCTCGTGTCAAATTCTGACCTTTATGGACATTAAAAGTGTAATTTGAAAGCATATTCAATGTTATTACTATCGGTTATTGTGCAGAATGAAAAATACAACTAACAGAGGAGAAAGATTTTGTGGCTCTAGTTTTTAGGACTAGTGTGAAAGCTAATCTGGAACACTAGCAAAAACGAAAACATTAACGTAATAACTCGAATCATGTTCTTTCGTCACAGTTTCGTCACGCCGAAACTTTCATAAGGATGTCACGAATGGCGTCAAACTCGTTCGGACATATCTAAACAATCAGCTGCATACAAACTCTTTCTCAGATCAATGGTTAAAAATTTCGAAAGTGGGAATCATGTGAGTTTTAGTGGGGTTCATCTTTTTTCAAACCCCGTGGACATGCGCTAGAGAAACACGAACAAAGAACTCTACCAGATAAAATAAACCACCTCACTTTCAACAGCAGCAATCACTAATGTACCTTGAAGATAAAATAATGACATAATCAAGATGTTGACATTCCACATCAAGCAAAAGTTAAGGATGAAAGCCTCCATCAAAGAGTGGTAACAGTTGATGGAATTGATGAACCTATTTTCCTGAAACATTGTTTGATAAATTCCAACCGAAATTAGCAATGGTTGCTCGGTTAAAGAATGCTGAATGTTTCTTTATAAGGAAACGGCTCATATTACCATTACCATTAACTATATTCTCAAATGTACACTGGAATTATGAATAACGATTCTAGCAATTTCAAACCAATTAGGATATATGTGAAAGGCACATTCATTGCTCTCTTGGATCTGCTCTTCGATGTCACACTTCTGGTCTTGTCAAAACCAGATTTATACTGACAATTTGAGAGACAAAACTTTGGGAAAGGAAAAAAGGTAGGAAGTTAGTTGCTACTGCCACTGCATATAAATAATTTAGCGGAATTTCGACACTATCGCTAAACATAATTTTTGTAATATTGTATACCCAAATAAATATGCGAAAGATGTGAGTAATTAATTGAGTCAGAGAATTTCAGCTGCGTTTGTGCAACTAACGATCGAACAAACACCCTGGTCAAAGGTTCACTGCAAATCTGGTTAGTAATCAAGAATTTAACATATTTATAATAAAATAGTAGGCTCCTGATGAATCTATAATTTAGATTTATTAATGTCAAGTTTATTGACTAATATATATTTTCCTAATTTTTAAATATTCCTTTTAAGGAAGAAAAATATTGTTGATCATATTGTAAAGCGAGACTCCCAAAATTTAAAATTTAAGAGATATTTTATCGTCTGCCAATTCAAAGGATAACGCGCTCGTCTTATACGACATCACTGGTTGGATATATGAAAAAAAATTCAAATATCTGAAGCCTGTCGATGTACAAAAAATGAGTTTTCAGTGACGGTACTTAAATCTATCAGCATTTTTCTACAATTCTGAAACTGGGTCCCCCCCCATATATATATATATATATATATATATATATATACTAGCAGCATGGCCTGGTGTTGCCCGTGCTTGATTCAAAAATCGTACGACTCATACAGCAATCGCTATCACTTGACTTAAAATATTTTTACCCTTCCTTGCCTTTAAAGGAGTGCCCTTTGCCGTGCTGATGTTACTACATGCCTTTTTTCTTGCCTATCTCACACTGCGAATTTTTTCTAAGCTCTATACTAAATATTAAATCTGTTACGAAAAAAGAACTAAACAAAATGAACACAGAACGATCAGCTTTAAAAAAGGACTCATAACTGGAAAAACCGAATGAAAAAAGAATGTTAACAACAAATACTTTTTCACACCTAACCCAGTTCTGCGGAATCAGAATCAACGTTGAGTTTAAGCCAGCGAATGAGCCAATTGGAGTAAAGTGCCATGCAGATTTAAATTTTTCACACTTGTGACGAATGGATGCTAGCATGCTAGTTAACATTCGTGTCAGTCAGCTGTTGACTCTCACACTGGCCAATAGAATCTTCCTGCCTATTCGTGGCAGCCAGCTATAGGCTCTGACTGGCCAGTAGAAAATGGCTGCAAACTGCATGAAAACTGCCGTAGAAGCATGAAAAATCGATTATTTCCACTATCGATGTGAGTTGGGAAATGCCAAGTCAGTCTTGGCCTTCCTGCTAACTTGGAGCATGTGCATGTACATTTTGGTGCAAATCCGTCGACAATTACGGCCGTGCATTCGTTACACACACACACACACACACACACACACACACACACACACACACACACACACACACACACACACACACACACACACACACACCACACGCACACACACACACACACACACACACACACACACACACACACACACACACTCACACACATCCTGCCTTTTATATACATACATACATACATACATACATATATATATATATATATATATATATATATATATATATATATATATATTAATGCCCCCCACCGCCCCTGAGCGTAATCGATCGTGGCTCCTCGAAAATTCCGTTTCTTTATTATCAGCCTTTATTGTAAGTACTTCTTGGGAAGATATTACAGTGGTTTTCTAAGGCTTTCTTCAGTTTTGAATTCAATATTGTCGCTCTCTTAGACTGGCGCTAAACAATCTAGTCTACCCTGATATTTACCCGAACGATTTAGCTATGATGAAAAGATAAGAGATTAATTTTTGCCTTTCTCAAGAGTATATGTACGAAAGTAAACCCAAATGACTGCGCTGGAATTTGAAACAGGTTTTCCAATTTTATTTCCGTACAGATAATATAGGGTGACCCCAAAAAACGTATGCAACATCATACCAGTTTTTGTTTTAAGGAACTTAATATTAATTTTTGTATGTAACCCAATACTAATTTTTCTATTTAACCTAATACAATTGGTGCATAATTATCAGGCGTTTTTAAACAGTATTTATTATGAAAAAAGCAACATAACAGTTCAACAATAACATTTTTAAATGAATATTCCAGAGCGTATGATTAACGACTCGCATTTTTCAAACCTGAAAATAAAATAATATTTTTATTAAAAAGTAAACAAAACAGCAATTTTTATTAACAAATAACTCGCCTACAAAAACGCCTGATAATTATGCACCAATCCAATAATTTTTGTTTTATGTAACCAAATAATAATATTTTTGTTAGAAATATTTTCAATAACATAAAAGTTAGTGGTTCAGCTTCTATCGTTACACCATCGAACTCCAATCAAAAAAGGAATCTATCAATGAAAGAGCACAAATTTTACTATTATTGTTTTTCTAGTTTTATTTTTCTCTCTCAGTTGTTCTCTTTTAAATCTCTATCTTCTTTTTCCTATTTGTAATATGATTTCATTTCTGCTTTTCATCTATCTTGTCTCATCATCGTTTACCGCCTTTTCATTGTGGCCATAGAATTTCTTCTTCTTCTTCTTCGTCTCACCGTAGAATTTTTCTCTTATAACTTAATATTTTTATTACTTAATACTTTATATCTGGTTTTATATTTTCTTCCTTTTTATTTTTACATGAATTGTTTTCTTTTTCTTTTTTCGCACCATATATTTCCTCCACACTCTTCCTTGTTTTCATATTTTCACTTCTTTAATTATTTTTTTTTATAACTCATTTGACTTTCTTTGGTCTTTTTTTCTATTGTGAATATATTTTTTCAACTTTAAATCTGTTATTTTTGCATTTTTACTCGGAGCTTTTATTCTCGCTCTTCTATTCATCTTTCAATTTATTGATATAATATTAGCCACTGTTATTATAATTAAATGTAACAGCAGCAGGCCAACAAATTGATACTGGAGTAAACTATACGAAGCACAACATAGCCATTATAATAATCTCATAAGATTATACCGGGTAAATGCATCACAGCCAAATGTGTGCGATATGCTGAGAAGTTTTGATAAAAGCGGTGCGTAACCTTGCAAATGGGATCCAGCTAAAATGCCTTCAGACTGAATTACCCACTCCGCTAAGTTTTCGATAATTATTCTTATTCTTATTCTTAATCTTGTTATTCTTATTCTTCCTATTCTACTTATTCTTCTTATTCTTCTTCTTCTTAATATTATTCTTATTCTTATTCTTATTCTTCTTATTATTATTCTTATTATTATTATTCTTATTCTTATTCTTAATCTTCTTATTCTTCTTATTATTATTCCTATTCTTCTTATTCTTCTTATTCTTATTCTTCTTATTCTTCTTATTCTTCTTATTCTTTTCTTTTTTCTTCTTCTTCTTCTTCTTCTTCTTCTTCTTATTCTTCTTATTATTCTTATTCTTACTATTCTTATTCTTATTTTTCTTATTCTTCTTATTCTTATTCTTATTATTCTTCTTCTTATTCTTATTCTTATTCTTCTTCTTAGTATTATTCTTATTATTATTCTTATTCTTCTTCTTCTTAATCTTCTTCTTATTCTTCTTCTTCTTATTCCTATTCTTCTTATTCTTCTTATTCTTATTCTTCTTATTCTTCTTATTATTCTTATTCTTACTATTCTTTTTCTTATTTTTCTTATTCTTCTTCTTATTATTATTATTATTGTTATTTTTCTTATTATTATTCTTATTCTTCTTCTTCTTCTTCTTCTTATTATTATTATTCTTGTTGTTGTTAGCAGTATTTACTACTACTACCTACTACTATTAAAACAATCACAACTACTACTACTAATTATAATAATAATACTAGCAACACAGCTTGGTATAAATCCTATGGATATCTATAATTCTGTTCATTCCCTCGGGGCAGAAAGTTATTAGTTTGCAATGCTCGTATGTTTTAAATGGTCTTAAGGTCGGCGGATGCGGAATATTTTTTCCGAATATTTTTTCTCAAGATCTGATCTCTTTCTAGCATTGATAAGTATCTCTACTATTTCTCTCATCATTGATCTTCGTTGCATTTTTGAGTTTGTTTTCAAGCAACTTTGTTTAAGATCTGCGTTTCGCATCCTTACATCTTGGCTGGTATTGGGCATTCATTATACAATTTAATTTTCAAACTTACCAGAAAAGTGTTCTTTATTATTTCTCTACTTCTATTAAACGCTTTTTTTACTCCGTCGTTATATGTCAATCTATTAATATTTTTATGGTCTTATTTTGTTATTTTACCAACTGTCCCGAAAATATGTATTCTCGAACTTCTAGTTTGTTCGTATACTATTTTTATCATATTTTTCGAAATTTTGCAATCAAACATGTCATTTCTTTTCAAAACTGTATTTTTTCCTTGTTTATGCCATTTCACATTTCAAAATTTCTGACATTCATAAATTGTCGTCAGTAAATTAAAGATGGCACCGATAAATTAAAAATCGTGCCAGCAAATCAAAGATGGTTTCAACATTCTCCGTTTATGTATATTACCTTTCTAATTCATATTCTGAAAGATCTTTACATGGACTGACGTTAAATAGCTTACATAAAATCCATTCCCCTTGCCTCAATACTTTTTTAATATTTATATTATCTGTGTCTTTGTGTAGTTTAATTATTGCTGAGCTGTTATCGTGACTATTCTCATTAATGTTTATAATTTTTTGTTAGCACTCGACCCTCGGATAGAGTTAAAGAATACTGCTTGTTCTACCGAGTCAAATGCTTTTTCATAGTCAACCAAAGCTAAACAAAGTGCTTTGTTATATTCTATTATTTTTCGCACAATCGATCTATTGTTTGTTGATGGTCTATTGTTGAGTAGCCACTCCTGAGACCCACATTTTCGCCTGGCTGGTTTTCACCTATAGTATATGTTTGTCTGTTTGTTAATATTTTTGAGAACAATTTGTATTATTCCATAGTAATGTTATTGGACGATTGAAGTCAACGTATTTATTACGTACTTGTTTTTGTTTAGATAAAAAAAAGAAATGGAATTACTATTATGCGGTTGGTTTTTCTATGCATATTTCTGGGTGAATAATTGTGGTTATACTTTTTGGAGTTCACTGTATCTCACAAACATATATGTATATATATATATATATCAAGAATTAATGGATTTATTTTTAACCCAATACCTTAATTATTCCAAAAGTTATCATGGTGCGTACTACGTATATTAAACTGTGGACATCACGTCCATCAGTCTGCATATTCGAGAAATTTTAGTAAAAAAAAACAAAAAAACTCACTGGTAAGAAGCGTTGCCCTGTGTAGAAAACCAACGTTTGAACCAATGTGATTTGCCGCTCGGCGACGAAGAACGTCACAACAAACACGTTATATATTTATCGAACATTATATATATATATATATATATATATATATATATATATATATATATATATATATATATATATATATATGTGTATATATATATAAAAGGGAACATCGAAGTCAACACTCAGAGGCGACAAAATGTTTCATGCTAGGCGCAATTGTTAGGCGGTTTGACGATTGCGTCTAGCATGAAACGGCCCGTCGTCTCCGAGTGTTGAATTCAATGTTCACTTTTATATTCATATTTACATACGCTCTATCTCTGATATTGAGCACTTTATTCCATAAATATAGCACGCCTTAAAACTATATTTCTTCATATATATATATATATATATATATATATATATTAAAATAAATATTATATACAGTTGGGGAAACAATTTTTTGTACACAGAAATATTCAATTTATTCTATTTCTAACTAATGAATAATCATACTTTTCATATAATTAACTGTATACAGATGCATAATAACTAAATATGCATAGAAAACAGACACATTTTGATTTGATACAAATAAATCCCATTTATCCATTTTAATGGGTAAAAAAAGTATACGTACAATGGAAATTTCAGATTTTAATACTCTTAAATTGCTTTAATACTCTAGGTTATTGAAGTGGAATATTCTATAATGTTCCAATAATTTTATCAGTAGTTATTTGTAACCAAAAATTACAAACAGAACATTCTGTAACTGATATTTGTGCAAGAAGGTTATCATCATAGCAAGAGGTAAAGAAAATTTGCAAAAAAAACCGATTTAACAATCTGGAAAGAAGGTACAAATCAAGAAAATCTTAGACAATCTGAATATTCTATTTCCTACCGTTAGTTCATTCATTGCAAGGTATAAAAACTCAAAACTGCTGAAAACCAAAGAACAGGTGCTCCAAGGAAGATTTCTTCAAGATCTTGGAGGAAATTAATGCGTCCAATTAAATAAAATCCAATTGTTACTCGTCAAGAGCTGCAGATAATTTGCTTTCATCAGGAATCTGTGTCTCTAAACGTACAATAAGCAATGAAATTCATAGGAACAATCTAAAATCACGCTCCCCTCGGAAAACTCCACTGCTATTGAAAAGACACAGAGATACGTGGTTGAAATTTGTTCGGGAAAATAAGGATAAGGAAAAATCGTAATGGAAAAGAGTATTATGGACAGACGAAACCAAAATTGAGTTGTTTGGACATAATTCTAGAAATCCTGTATGGTGGAAACATGGCGATGCCTTCAAGCAAAAGAACACAGTTCCAACAGTGACATTTGGTGGTGGCAGAATTTATGGTTTGGGGATGATTTTCAGCAAAAGGTATCAGTAATAAATGGTAGAATGAATGCCACAGTATATCAAAATATGTTGGAAGCAAATTTAATGATTTCGGTTGAAAATCTTGAACTTCCACCTGATTAGATTTTCTGACAAGATAATGACACTAAACACACTGCAAAATCTGCGAAGCAATGGCTTGCTGAAAATAATGTAAATATCCTGAAATGGACAAATCAGTCCCAAGATTTAAACCAAGTCGAGAATCTGAGGCGTTATTTGAAAATTCAAAGCCAGTCGAGAGCTCCAGTAAAGATCCCCGATCTAAAGACCATATGCGAAGAAAAATGGAAAAAAGTGCCAACTAAAATTTGCAAATCATTACTTGAGAACTACAAGAAGAGGTTGGTTGCTTTTGAAGGGAATAATGGCTATTCTACAAAGTATTAAATGAAGATTATATATTCTTCTCTTATTGTACGAATACTTTTTTCACCCATTGAGATGGGATTTATTTCTATTAAATTATTTTTTTCTATTTTCCATGCATATTTAGTTATTAGGCATTTATGTACAGTTAATTATATGAAAAGTATGTTTATTCATTCATTGGAAATACAATAAATTAAAAATTTGTATATGTACGAATATTTGTTTTCCCCACTGTATATATATTATATATATTTTAAAATAAATATTATATATATATATATATATATATATATATATATATATATCGAATGCGGAGACAGTTATAAATACATACATATATATGCTAGATCCGATATTGCACACGCGTACGTGGACACACAGACGTATGTAAATACAGGGTGTGACAGAAACAGCTTTGGCATATACCTCACAGAAATTCCTGCAATATAATGCTGAGACATTAGTGGCACCGGTGTCATCATTTATCTAATGTATTACCATTATGTAGGACGTATTTCTAGTGGGGTATATATAGGAGGTATTTCTGCTGAACTATATATATATGTATATGATAAAAATATAGTTTTACGTTATGCTATATCTACAGGTTAAAGTGCTCAGTATCAGGGATAGAGCGTATGTAAATATCAAAGTGGACAGTGGCGACAGTCAGTTTCATGCTTAAACGCAATCGTCAGGCCTGGGTGTTGACGACAATGTCCATATATATATATATATATATATATATATATATATATATATATATATATATATATATATATATATATATATGTTTCACAGCAAAAAACAAAATTACCTCAACATGAATATAATCTATTTCAAGCTGGTCTGAACCCAGCCGTCTTCAGCTCTTAAGTGTTTGTCTGGAAGTTGGGATTTGAATCTATTTTCAATATTAGTCCTCCTCCGGGATACGCCATGTTTATGATAAGGGGCGTATGCTGGCATGAGGTATCTCATTACGACAAAAGTGTTCTGCTGTTTGAGTTTATTTATGGCTAGAGTCTTTCGTTTTCTGTAACTAAGTTTCGGTTCCCACTGTAGGTGCTCCGTATACTATCAACAAGTGTGTTTTCCTGGGATTTACAGTAAACAGTATTTAGACCATAAAGTTATGCGGGATTTAACCTTAGGACCAATTAAATTTAGGTAAATTAGTTGAATGATAGATTCATAAATTGTGAGTAATACCGGGACACCTAATGAAATAGATCATGCTATCCAATACACACATACATATATACACATACACGTGTCTGTGCTTTTACATATACATACCTATATGTAAGTAACCATACGCACACCCTCCCACATATATATATATTCTTATACAATTTTGAATATGTTCTTATGTCTACGTATTTGTGTGCTTTGTCCTGAAATTAACCATTCACATAAAATATACGAAAAACAGAATAGATTGGGGCATCGATTTCCCATTCACTTTCAAATTAATCTGCTTAGGTTCGTACGCAATTATTAATATAGAGTTTTTCTACATTTCAAAACAATGCAGTGACTTTCGTCGTTATAGCCATTAGTTTTTTTATTCTTATTCTTAAATGAAAAACCTGGAATTTCTTTTCATTTAAAGCGGATTTTTGTGCACATTAAGAAATAGCAGTTAACTGCATCTGGAGTTTAAAGTAAATTAATGACAAAATGCAAAAGAGAAATAAAAAAAAAAACATCTATGCGTTTTGTTCTGGGTGGAGAGTTTTCGTGACTGAACTCACCGGAATCAATGGTCACGTATCAGTGACCAACGCGAGTCTCAATGATATCGGCTGTAGCATGACCTGGGCAGGGATGGGCTCCGCCAGGATTACTTTGCACAAGACACGCGACGCACGAAAGAATACCTACCGATACATGTGGATAGTGATAGTCAGGTCCTCAGCTGCGCAATGACACTACGGCCACACTGGCTCATAGAACAAATGATGGTGGTCCTGAAGTTATTATATATATATATATATATAGCATATAGATTTAATATATAAATAATATAATTCCAATAATATATATTTATATACATACATTTCATATATATATATATATATATATATATATATATATATATATATATATATATATATTAAAAATGGCCAAAGTCCGACAATTATTTTAAGACATTTTTTATGTTTAACATTCTTTTATAGATACAAATATTTAAGTAAATGCTCTGTTTATAATAAACAGTATTAAATAACATTTATCGGCCTGAATGTCCGAGAGGTTTTCACAGAAATATTCGTCCTCCGACAGGATCGAACCTGTATCCTATACGGAACCGTCATTTAGCTTGACGTGCTTTTACCGATTTGGCTACGAAGGAGCGTTCGGTTAACAAGGTCGAATTTACTGTATTTATTTATTGTTTACATTTGATACGGTTCCGTATAGGATACAGGTTCGAATTTTTTCTATGAAAATTTCTCGGACATTCAGGCCGGTAAATGTTGTTTAATACTGTTTATTATAAACAGAGCATTTACTTAAATATTTGTATCTATAAACAGAATGTTAAACATAAACATGTCTTAAGATATATATATATATATATATATATATATATATATATATATATATATATATATTCTATCAATTATTGACCTTACCGGTATTTACAAAACTTTACAAGATATAAGTCGATAAATGAATTCATGCCAGTCGTAATTCCCTGTTAGACTACCTGACTAGCCTATACCCTCGATAGTCGATATTATTAACATTTATGTGATAATATCATAAGCATGCTTCATCTCCCCTCTCTCTTGTAACCATCTATCACAATAAAATGAACGATTTTTTAGCGCTAAAGCAGAATGAGTCAAATAAAGCTTCATAAACTTCTACTGTCACTATATTACAATTTATTTGACTCATTCTCTTGCAGTGATGGAACGTATACTCTACGCAGACAAACTAATTACGGATCCAAATTCTCTGAACTCTGAAAGCGAGTACTGTCATTTGCGTAAAACCTTTGAAAACTTCTTGGAGGAATGTTGCAACAGAACAATCAAAAAATTACGTTACTTAACAAAGTATATATCAGCTAGCGTCTTCGAGTATTTCTCAGACGCAGCAACATATAAGGTCGGGCCAAAGGACCGGCAAGATATCCGGTCATTTGAAGGATTTTCTCCCACATGAATAAAATAAATACTGGGTTTGGTTTGGTTTAGTTTGTTGTGTTTTGCGGCATATCAACCTCAATGGATTATTTAACGCCGACAAAATTTTTATTGCTGGTAATATATTGTTTTGTCAAAAATCTATTTCTGGTAATAATTTTTTTCTTCAAAAATATATTGCTGGTAATAATTTTTTTTCACAAAAAGTATTGGTGGTAATATTTTTTCAAAAACGTATTGTTAATATTTTTTTTCCAAAAATGTATTGCTGGTAATATTTTTTTCTTCAAAACTTTATTGATGATAATATTTTTTTTACAAAGTATTCCTTGTACTAAAACCCATTTTTACCTCAGTTTCAGGGTTAACTATTTGCCCATAGCTGGCACCCTAACAGGTGCTACCATCCAGGGTAAGGATGGACCTGGGAACACCAGCAATTAAGAGGTAGTTCCACGCTCCTCAAAACCTCCTGATCAGAGGCCTTGCTCCTGGACGTAGTTTATCGTCTTACCTAGGACAAAAATAAATACTGAGAGAGAATGTGGTAATAAAATAAGCACACCCCATCTCCCCTCTCGCTTTTAATCTTCCATCACGATAAAATAAACATTTTTCAGCACTAAAGCAGAATGAGTCAAATAAAGCTTCATAAGCGTCTACTTAAAATTATTATTTATTTTACACTAATCTGCATGAAAAAATTAAACTGTCTTGAAATCAAAAATAATGTTGTTTTTTTGTTTTTGTTTTTTTTTCTAATTCACAGCGCTTCCTTGTCCCCACCCCGAGGATTATTTAAAGCCTTCAAGTCTAGGATTTTCATGTTACGGACACTATTTCTGATGAATGGTTGGTATCTTAGAAACGGGCTCACTGTACTACCTACCCTTCTAATTCAAAAGGCAAACAGTCCGAGTGCTGAAGTAGGCAAAAGTGTACAAGGTTGAAACAACCAAACTTAGAAGCTGAAGAAGAAACACAAGAAAGGCTTGATAAGGTCAAGCCATCCCAGTGATTCCAAAGGACCCACATTTGAAGGATTTTCTTCCATATGAATAAAATACTGGGGGAGAATAAAATAAGCACATCCCATCTCCCCTCTCGCTTGTAAGCATTCATCACAAATAAACGTTTTTTAGCACTAAAGCAGAATGGGTCAAATAAAGCTTCTACTTAGAGTTATTACTATTTTACACTAATTTTCGTGAAAAAAAAACTGTCCATAAATCAAAATACTGTTTTTTTTTAACTTACAGCGCTTCTAAAAACGAGGATTATTTAGAGCTTTCAAATCCATAATCCTCATGGTACGACTCTAGCTCTGAAGAACGTTTGGTAAAGTCAAGACATTCCAGTGATGGTACTACAGAAACGGGCTCACTCTACTACCAACTCTTTTAATTCAGAAGATAAACAGTCCGAGTATATGCAAAAGCGTATCAGGTCAAATCACCCAAACTCAGAAACTGAAGAAATAAATACAAGAATGATCTGATATGGTCGAGTCATCCCGACAATCCCAAAGGACCCGCAAAATACCCAGTCATTTGAAAGATTTCTTTTTCAATATAAAATAAAATAAATACTGGGGAAGAATGTAACAATAAAATAATCACATCCCATCTCCCTTCTCACTTGTAATCATCCGACATAATAAAATAAACGTTTTTCAGCACTAAAGGAGAATGAGTGAAATAAAGCTTCTACTTAGAGTTGTTACTTTATTACAATTCATTTTAATAATGGAATGAAAAAATATGACTAATGAATGATTTAAGCATTTATTAATGAATTCTTTCTTTAGTTATTTATGTTTACATTTCGATTTACATTTTATTCTGACATTGAGTCTGTAAATTATCTTTCTTACACACCCTTATTCGTTCCAAATGATTTAAATAATTTTATTTCTTGCATTTTTGTTTGTCCTCTCTCTCCAACTCTTTAAAAATGTTTTCTCTTCATTGTACCGTTATCTTTCTTTCTCTCTCGCTTCCCTATTCTTATCTCTTCAATACATTTTTTTTCTCATAATTACTTAACTTCGCTTTCTCTCTTTTTCTTTGTCACTATCTTTTTTTCTTACTTTCTCAATAATAGCGTCGCAATAAAGATTTATGTTACATTTTTTTGTTCAAAGTCTTATTGAATATTTACATTTTAACTTATTTGATGAACCGACAATCTCTTATTCCGTAAAATCATTAGTGTTGTTTGCAACTCTTAGCACAGCGGCATTTTTTTCCTAATTCTATTTCATCGTTTCTTTATTTTTTTTGATGAACAAAATAATTGAACAAGCGTTTCAGTCCATTAAGTCGACGAATTGGCTTATGCGACGTGTACCTTTTTGTTATTAAGTAAAAGCATCTGACAGCTGAATATCCACAAGGTTACTCCTCTTTCTACTGCACTTGTTCTTAAACATAAACAAAAACTTCTTTTTTTCTATCGCTACCGGACACCGGAAGGCGTTCTTACAATTGAAGAACACGAATGTGACAATGGGGTTGATCGCGGTGAGTGTCATTCCGATCAAAAAGGGCAGATAATCCCGCGCTTACAAATAATTTTCTTTTCTGAATCAAATTATGTCAGTCGACAATAGTTAGGATTGTGGGTATGCTGATGAAGTTAGAGGAATATTAAAGAGGCGAGAAAAAGAAGAGAAGAAAAAAGATGATATTGATGGCATGAGGTAAGATTGTAATGATGTGGCATTATTTGCTGGTTGTTCAATAATTACAATTTATGGAGAAATGAGATAAACAACTCATCCTACACCACAGAGGAGGGGGTTTCTGATGACAATGTGTCGTAGGATGTAGTAAAGGGAGTAGAAGAATATGTAAGATAACAGTGTTTTGTTCATCATCATCATCATCATCATCATCATCAGTCCCATGGCCGGGTGAGCACATTGGCTTGCTGCCCACTTGACCAGTTTTCTGCGATATATCCGTGTTGAAATGCGGTGAGGTATTCATACATGTGTAATGCGGGTAAGCGTTCATTCACGTCACAGTATAGACTCATCAGGCTCCTCACTGTCATTAGCAACATTTTTGAAACTAATCAATAAGAAGGCTGTTGATCATCTCAACCTCTTGAGCGACAAACAGTACGAGTTTAGAACGGCTCGGTCCACTGCTGATATCTTAAATGACATTACTCACAGAATCAGTGAGGCACTAGACAGCAAATACATCGCATTAGATATTTCAAAGGCCTTTGACAACGTGTGACAAAGGGACACTGCACACGCTCTCCAGCTAGGGAATCAACGCAGGCGTTCTCCAAGGTTTGATTTTATTTTTTATAAATAATGTGCCCTAGAGTATACTACAATTATTTATGAATACCTATGCTGATGATACAACGGTATATGGGCGCACGTTCCAAATTCTAGATGACCAGAAATTTGCAGCTGATTTTTTTTAAGCATTTCACCCCTAGCAAGGCGGGAAGCCACTAGCACGCAAGGGGTTATAGAGGATTTGGAGCGAGAGTAGGTAGGAATGATAGGTGAAAGGATGAGGAGAGGGATAGTGGATAGATCAAGGCAACTGGAGATGTCGATTGACATTACATTTGAATAGTTGGAGAGTATAACTCTCAGGGAAACAGGAATAGGAAAGAGAGTTCCACAGGCGAGAAGTGCGAGATTTTAAGCTATTGGAGTAGAAGAGGCTGTTACATTTAACAGTTTCAACAGTGAAATGGTGAGAGCGGGATGCCAGCCTCGTAGGACGCTTTAATTCGCGAAGTCTGGGAACCAGCGAAAGCAGCTCATCGGAGCAATTACCATAAAGTATTTGTAAAAAAGACAGAGAGAGGCGACGACGCGTCTGTGAGAGAGTGACTGCAAACGAGATGCCAGATCGGGGCCAATTATATTGCATATTCGTCTCTGGATCTTATCAAGAATCCCGAGGCAAACAGTAGGGGCTCTAGACCATATATGGCAGCAATACTCCATGCAAGGGCGAATTTTCTTCTCAGATTTAGATCTAACAGCCCAGTGGGGAAAAACCGGCTGGTCACATACAGTATATCGAAAACTAAACTAGTGACGTTCCATAATCACAGAGCTAACCCAGGACTTTCACCGATCGAGATGAACTGGGTGGCCCTGTGTCTTGAGCGCCTATTACGACTTAAAATATGTTCAGTTATTTTTATGGCTGCAGTAAGTACCTGACTCCTTTTTCTATCTTATAACTTTACAAGAGCCAGCAGGTAGAAAGCTCAGTACTTCTGCTATATATCGATAGAGTCCAAAAGCGACTCTGCGTCCTTGTGGGCGATGAATTATTTTTCACATTCAATGACTTTCTCATAGACGAAACGTCAAGCCTCTCACTGAGCTGTCGCTATTTCCATGCAGTTCAGTCGAACTATATTCCTTAGTCCCACCAGTTCTTACTTTCACGGCTAAGATTCGCCATACCACGCCCGTTGTAGCAAACCACCCCCATTCCCTTTGTATTCCATTGGCGAAATTAAAGTCCCACTCGAGCAGTTTTTTCCCGCGAACGGCTGCTTTGTGGAACCGACTTCCAAGAAGATGCTTCCCCGAATACTACAATCTTTTCCTTTTAAAGTCTATTATTTTCTTCACATACAGCCATAAACTGTGTCTATTACACAGTAAACCCGCGACATTGAGTGGCTCTTGGGCCTTGTACAGGGTGAAAATCATTGTAAAAATAAGGCATGTCTCGGGCAAATAGATCTGAGACCTCATCCCTCTTCAGGTCAAATCCCAGCCGATGTCCTCCAACATCTAGGATCGCCTTGGTCACAGACATGTGGCCGTTGACTTTACCGGGGACACCATCCGCGCTGGCCGTCTAGAAAGCCCTATGCCCAGCGATACTTTGTCATCATCGCGCTAACTACGCATCTAAAGGGTTATGGCCACTGACACCATGTATATTTAATCCTGTTGTGTGTTTAGCCACCGTCCTCACCAGAAAAGCCTGACGGGAGAACCGGCTTAGTCGCCATTGACCCGACCCAGAGGCAGGTAGGAATTGGTTACGTGGTGCCAGTAATAATCGTAAATTAACCTGATATAATTCAAATGTTGAAGGTAATAAGAGAGAAAAGAGAGTAAATGGATAATGAGATTTTTTTTTAAAGTGATCGTTTTTGAGAGTAAATGAGAAACTTATTTTCACGACAGGAGAGGGGAAGTGAAAAAGTTGTTATTTTTAAAGCTTTGTAAAAGGCATTAAAAAAAAACAGTGAAAAGAAATTGAGAATCAATAGCACGAGTGTGGCTTTTATTTTATTCACCTTTCCTTTCTGTTTCCTTCTTAGTCTCATTCTTAATTGTTTCATAATTTGTGCTTCACATTATCAATATACGTGAAAGAAATAGAGAATGAACGAAACATTAATCAATCGAATGAAAATAGAGAACGAAATCCGTGAATCAAGCAAGAATTTTAATGCATACGTCAATGGAAGGAAGAAAAAAGAAACAATTACGGAATCACGAGAAAATACTTAAAATAAAATAAAATGAAAGTGGGAAATGTAAGCGATACGGGAAGGCTGTAAAACTGAAAGTAATATGTGAAAAAAGTAACGACAAAGGAAGAAAAAAAAAAAGAAAAAATGCATCGAAAAACGCGATAAAGAAAGCCTAACAGAAAGAGTAAAAACCCAATGATAACCTTGAAAAAAGAAAAACAAAAAACGAAATATTAAAGAAGTAGCAAAAAAGGAAGGAAAGAACAGTATCGCCGAGAAAAGAAAAGTTAAAAATAAAAAATAGGCTGAGTAACGTAAAAGAAAGATGGAAGGTTTTAAACACAATAAATTGATATATGCTTCATAGAAGACTTTAAGCCATAGACAATAAAATTGTATAATTACTCTCTAAGCTAAACAGAAGTATCGTGATGAAATCGATCATAAACAAAATGACATGTTCATCATTAATTAATCATAGATAAGGAACGGAAGCTCATGAAGTATTGAAATAAACTTCAAATATATATATATATATATATATATATATATATATATATATATATATATATAAATAAAAAAAAATATGTTGTAGTGGTTCCAACGAGAGAAAAGTATGTATATTAAAAAGAAGAGAGGTGCCGCAAACGTTTTTGGTTGTAATGTGGATTTATTTAGAAAAAATATTATGCTTTGTTTTACATAATTTTACTACGACACGTGTTTCTGGTCTCGCGACCGTCTTCAGGTAAAAGTGGAGATTTCTACATATTATTAAAAATAATTAATTTTTCTTCATGTTCAATGTGAAATGTTCTCGATATGAGACATTCTCTGTTTGTGTGTTGGCAATCCGAATTTTCTTTCTAGAAGTGTCAATGAAGAGTTCTGCGCGAAGGGTCATAAAACAATTAAGGTTTGTCCAGCGAGTAGTTATCGGCATTTAATCTTTTAATGTTTTAGTGACCCTATGTGCTCTTGGATCTGTTTCTATTTTGGTGTGTTCCTGTCAGCATGCGTGTATATATGCGTGCGTATATTTCCCTCCATACATATTGTCTTACTACGAGGAATTCGTAAACTTATTTGTACCTATACACGCATACACACACATACGCACATACACACTATCCCACCACAAGTAATCAGTACACACACACATATCTACACATATTTCCCAAGCTACATGGAACCAGTACACACACACACACACACACACACACACACACACACACACACACGCACGCACACACACACGCGCACTTCTGTTGTCAACATCCGCATATACATACATAAATGTATGTATGTGTACATACACATATATATGTCTCCTCGTGTCTCCCTGTATATGAGTGTGCGTCCATGTATGTGAGCGATTTGATCATTGTATTGGGTCACCCTGTGTGCATGTTGTGTGTTTTTTTGTGTGTGGGGTTACGATCTATTCAGTTCGGGTTTGAATTTGTCTATATAAAGTTTTTTCCTGTATTTGTAGATACGAGTAATTGTCTGTCTGATATATCGGCATGATATTAGACTTACCCCTGGTTACATTTGAAAATGTGTTGTGATACAAAAAGTTTTCTGTTGTCTGTCAATTTTATATTGCTTTTGTGTAGGGAGACCCTGTTGTTCAGTTGTTGGCTGATGCCTATATATGACTTCTTACATTTTGTGCATTTAAGTGCATAAATTACATTTTTGGAGTTGCAGTTTAAGTTTTTGTTTATTGTGAATGTTTTTTTTTGTGTTTTCAAAAGTGTAGGAGTTTCCTTCTATAATGATGTCACAAATGTAGCTTGGGAAATATGTGTGTATATGTGTGTGTGTACTGATTACTTGTGGTGGGATAGTGTGTATGTGCGTATGTGTGTGTATGCGTGTATAGGTACAAATAAGTTTACGAATTCCTCGTAGTAAGACAATATGTATGGAGGGGAAATATACGCACGCATATATACACGCATGCTGACAGGAACACACCAAAATAGAAACAGATCCAAGAGCACATAGGGGTCACTAAAACATTAAAAGATTAAATGCCGATAACTACTGCTGGACAAACCTTAATTGTTTTATGACCCTTCGCGCAGAACTCTTCATTGACACTTCTAGAAAGAAAAATTCGGATTGCCAACACACAAACAGAGAATGTCTCATATCGAGAACATTTCACATTGAACATGAAGAAAAATTAATTATTTTAATAATATGTAGAAATCTCCACTTTTACCTGAAGACGGTCGCGAGACCAGAAACACGTGTCGTAGTAAAATTATGTAAAACAAAGCATAATATTTTTTCTAAATAAATCCACATTACAACAAAAAAACGTTTGCAGCACCTCTTTTTTTTATAAATATATATATATACATATATAAATATATGCATATATATATATATATACATACATATATATATATATATATATATATATATATATATATATATATATATATATATATATATATATTTATTAACGATTTTGATATTTTTGTATATTTCGTATCATTTATCTGGTTTCCGGTACATATTTAAATATAATTTATCATATGACTGGATGTTTTCGGCTTTCATAAGCCCTCATCAAAAACATTTGTTTGTGCTATCATTTTCACCCTTTTCAAATATCACGACATCACGTGACAATTTGTGTTGTTTCGGCTACGAGAATTTGCAGAAAGTATCAGCAAGTGACATGCAGTTTGTGAATCGGATTTAAAGAAGCTTGCCTCGTTGTCGAGATCTCCCCGGTCGAAAGATTAAAGCATGCCGGCTTAAAACAACACTCTCGATGATAACGCGAAAACAGTTTCGATTCCCGCCCACTGGTAATTTTTCTTTTATAAGGCTTTCTGTTTTCTGGTCTGAGGATATTAAATTCTGTCTTAAAAAAAACGAGGATGCATCCACTTAAATAATGCTTATTGTAATAAAAAATAAGGTCGGATTAAAATCTATTAATTATTGCTCGTCAACGTTCAGTGTTAATTTCTGTATCCCCACCCTTTACGTCGGCAACCCGGATAGTGAGAAAACTTCCCGAATAAATATATAATATTTTAAACAATGCACGCAGGCACGCACACACACACACACACATATATATATATATTTAAAAGTGAACTTAAGTCAATCTGGAAGAGTAACTGTAACATAAGCGGACAGTATTAATGTGTCGAATCATGATAGAATTGGTAAGACAGCCTCTTACGGGATTAACAAAGACTAACAAGCACACCTGTTGTCTCTGTGAGTTTTTCGTATTTGAGCCGTTTGGAGAACAAACCATCTCCTTGACCTGCGTCTCATGAAAAAGGGCGCGAAATCTGCCTCGGGCAGCGTGAAGGGACGGAAGAACGCTGCCTCAGGCGAGAAAACCCAGTAAGAAACAATTATAATCAGACAAGTCTTTCAGTGAGATGACTGGAAACCGATCGCTCGTATAATTTAAACATAGGTTTTTGTTGGACCGCACAGAACTGTCGATTTCAACTGATATGCTTCTTAATTGTCGCAAAATTGCTTGTTTTATTAACGATTAAAGCGAGAGGCGAATGCACAAGGGATGTTTTGCAAGTAAAAAGGAAGTGGAAGGAAATGAAAAAAAAACTGTGAGAAATAAAGGAATTACAAATGGAGGAGATAATTTGTATTCAAAGAAATGAATTTGTGGATGAGCACGCTTAAAGGGAAAAATAAGAAAAGAAAAATGACTGAATATAGAAAGAAAAGAACTAAAACAATTGTTTTAGCCTATAAGGCACAGAATATTAAATATGTCTTTTTATATTCGAAAAAGTATTCCAAGGGATTTTTTCTTCCTTAATTTGCATAAAAGAATATTTTATATTTTAATTTTGACTTTAGAATTTATCTTGTTATTGTTTATATTCCAATTCATTCGTTTATTTATTCGTTCATTCCCCACTCTAAAATGTCTTTCGTAGTTGATTAAAAAAAATATGTTTATTTTCTTTATAAAATCCTTCAATGAACACAAAAAATGGGGTGTATTTCTTGGTGTGCATATCGTTAAGAACTTCTATTTCGATGCTCGTAGTCATTATCTGAAACCACGCAAAAGCCATGTCTTGAATTCCAAATTCCATGTCGAGGTAGTCGTCTCTCAAAAAAGTAAGAAAGAATAAAATTAAATAAAAAATAAATAAAACTATAAAAATAATCCCCTCTGCCAAAAGACTCACGGGACATTTAGAAATAGTGATTTTGTTACTGAGTTTAATTACCTTTCATAATTGAATTTCAGAGAATGAATGAGGGTGTGGCAAAGAAAAAAGTTGTTAGCTTAAAAAAAAAAAAATAGTTTTCTTAAATTTTCCCGCATTTGACTGTAAAGACTTTCAAATATGTCAGATGAATATTTTCTAGCGAATTCTCGTTTTCAGACACTGTTGAATATAACAATAAAAAAACTAGTTATAAAGAAGTCTTAAGAACTCTATTGCAGAACAACAAGAATATTATCAGAAAGAGACAGTTTTTAATTATTGTGTATCTCGGTAAAGTTGATTTAATTTATTTTTCTTTCTTCTTTTTTTTTGGCTATTTTGCCCATGGATAATTTATGTTTAGAACAAACAAAAATAAAAAATCAAGCTGAATGCATAGTTACTTGAGGAAAGCCACGAAAAATTCATAAACAAAGAAAATAAATCAGGCGTGAAAATTTTAATTTATTCACATAAATTTGTCTAGAAGAAAGAATATCTCTCTATTGGTAGTTATCATTAGATTGATCGATAGGAATAAAAATGGCACCTTTACACACACTTGCGCACACACATGTGTGTATTTGCTTGGTTGGTTGGTTGACATGTCAAGATTGGTAACTTATTTAATATCGAATATTTTATGGTGGTACCAAGTGAATATCGAACTCACTCCTTTTTTGTGATGTGCAAACAGACTAATGTCGCTAAACATCACACACACACACACACACACACACACACATATATATATATATATAATGTGTGTGTGATAGAAATTATTAGGGGGATTTGAGATAATCATAATTAAGTAATTTTTCGAGTCTAGAAGAAAAAAGTTTTCAATTGTTTGTATCTCCACGTGTTGATGCTTATGTTTTGTACCAATGAAGAAAATGAAAATCAAGGGGCGTAACTGGTTATATATGTCGCGTATGCTCAGGAGAATCTATTTATGCAATGAAGTAAGCATTAGCTTTAACTTGTTGATGAAAATGTTTCCTTATTAATCTATAATATATATATATATATATATATATATATATATATATATATATATATATATTTATAAATTATTTTTAAAAAGTATAAAAAATAATTATAATTTAGGCGCTACTTTTGTATGGAGCACTGTTTTTTAATAAAAACAAAAATACTAAAGATCATTTACCTAACGAGTTCTTTCCTATTTTCTATATATTTGCACACACACACACACACACACACACACACGCACACACACACACACACACACATATATATATATATATATATATGAAAATATTAGGGGTAAATATACACACACATATGCAATCATATATCTAAAATATATAAATATATATACATACATACATACACATACATATATATTTGTATAAAAATATTTCCAAGAGGATAGAATCCAGGTAGAACTCAATGTCCAGAACAGAGTAAAGATATAATAAAAAAGGCTTAAACGCTAATATTCCATGGTCATAATTTATTTCATTGGAATCGTAAATACGATCCAATTCATTAGACCTACAAATTCAAAAAGAAAACAGAAAAAACAACTCCGGGAAAAAAAAAAAAAAATTAGAGAGAGTGTATGTATGAGATTTGCGTCTTGGTTCAATAACATCGGACATGACATTTTAATGGAATGACTGTTATGATTATCTATATGTATCATTGTGTATGTTTATGTAATGCGCTATGTATTTTTTTTTTTGGTTTTGAGACAAAATTTTTAAAATTTTACACTTTGATTTATATATAGATATGTATATGTGCGTACATGTGTGCGTATGTGTGTATATGTGTATATATGTAGGAATATATATATATATATATATATATATATATATATATATATATAAAGCCGGATGTATGTGTGTGTGTGTGTGTGTGTGTGTAACGAATGCACGGCCGCAATTTTCGACGGATTTGCACCAAAATTTACATGCACATGCTCCAAGTTAGCGGAAAGGCCAAGACCGAATTTGCATTTCCCAACTCCCATCGATAGTGGAAATAATCGATTTTTCATGCTTCTACGGCAGTTTTCATGTAGTTTGCGGCCATTTTCTACTGGCCAGAGTGAGACCCACGAATAGGCAGAAAGATTCTATTGGCCAGCGTGAGAGTCAACAGCTGACTGACACGAATGTTAACTAGCATGCTAGCATGCAAAAAAAATCGATAGCTGCATTCGTGACGAAAATTTAAATCTGCATGGCACTTTACTCCAATTGGCTCATTCGCTTGCTTAAACTCAACGTTGATTCTGATTCCGCAGAACTGGGTTGGTGTGAAAAAGTATTCGATGTTAACATTCTTTTTTCATTCGGTTTTTCCAGTTACAAGTCCTTTTTTATAGCTGATTGTTTTGTGTTCATTTTGTTTAGTCCCTTTTTCGTAACAGATTTAATGTTTAGTATAGAGCTTAGAAAAAATTCGCAGTGTGAGATAGGCAAGAAAAAAGGCATGTAGCAACATGAGCACACTAAAGGGTAGTCCTTTAAAAGCAAGGAAGAGCAAAAATATTTTAAGTCAAGTGATAGCGATTGTTGTATGAGTCGTACGATTTTTGAATCAAGCACGGGCAACGCCGGGCCATACTGCTAGTATGGATGTATGTATATGTAGCTAGATGTATATGTAGCTAGATGTATATGTAGATGTGTTTATATATGTGTGTGTGTATGTTTAGGTATGTATGTATACATATATCTGTATATAAGTGAATATGTATGTATGTATAGTTAGATGGATAGATAAAGGGATACATTGCTTATATGTTTAGATGGGTGTATGTAATTGTATGGAGATGTAAGTTTTTATGTATATATGTTTATGTGAACGTATGTGTATGTCC
>CAHIKZ030004034.1:3372500-3420000 GCA_903632075.3 Acanthosepion pharaonis | reverse complement strand
GCAACTGCCATTTAAGCAACATTCGTTCTCAGCTCTGTAGTTAAGGTGTGTTTGGCTAGTCGGGTAGCTTGCTGGATATTTTTCTGTTGTGGATTTTTATTTTTTGTGTCATGTTCTTGGTAACTGTAGCTGATTTTTACTGTGTTTCTGTTGAATATCTTGTGGTGTGTGTTTGATGGGGGAAGTATTTGTGTATGCGATTAATTAATAGTTTTACTACGTTTGTTTCAACGTTATTGTTGTAAGGTGGATTGAACCATATAATGTTGAACCATATAATGTTGTTCCTGTTGGGTTTTTGTATTGTGTGTGTGTGTATGCGAGTGCTGCCGAGAATCCATAAAAAGTATATATATATATATATATATATATATATATATATATATATATATTTATATTTTATGTTATATATATGATATATTTTATCTTATATATATGATATAATTTATCTTATATATATATATCATATAAAAACTATTTTATCACACACAAACACACGCACAGACATACACACGAATCTTTCGTTTTTGAGTTATTAAGTTTAAAGCTGGTTTACAGTAGATGGTGCTGTGTTACCATCAGTATATTTGTGGCTAGTCTGTCTTCAACGTTTAACGTGTCTAGTAGTGAGTTAACTGAGAAGTTTTCCGTTTAACAATGACAGGATATTCATATCTTGAGAAGGTAGATATGATTTTACATACGGCCGCACGAGTGGTAATGGACGCCAGGCTGCACGGGCGTATATCGGATTGCATTTGCAGACCGAAGGCAGTCGAGTCATGCAACATTTGCTGTTGTTTATCGTCGCGTTGCTGAGACAGGATCTGTGGCACCACGAACTACGAATCGAGGAAGATCGAGATCCGCTCGTACGCCTAACCACAAAGAACACCTTTTACAGAACCGCATAGTGAGTACTTTAGAAGCAGCTCCTATATCCGTATCATTTGCAACTCAGTCGTAATTAATCTAGCGAGACAAATTTGCTAACCATTATACCATGTCGAAGTGCACAACGCTTTCAGAGTATATACTTTTTTTTATTTAGAAAAAGATTAAAGGAGTGGTTCAAACGCATGGTTTTTAAAATTTTATGTTGGGCATTTTTTTTTCTTTTGCTGAACGATGCTCTGTGATCCGACAGCCAAATTGAGCTTGATAATCAGATTGGTTCTTCTTCTCTATGCCACATCTGTTCAGAATATGAGAAGTCCTAGTTCTCTGGATTCCTCGTAGGCATTAGGATTTTTTCTACCGCCTCCCTCCACCATCAACAACTATTCACACAACCTCGTAGGGTAGGTGGCTTATTGCTTTCCCCTATTACTCTTGCACTCAATATGCCTAGTAAGGGTTAATTTTTCAGTCCCCAGTCTTCATTATATGTCCAATTAATTTCAGTCGCTTTCTGATTCTGAGTATAAACCTTCTTTTTGTTGCCATTTTCTTTAAAGCGTCCTTGTCTATGGAATTCTCAGCATCCTTCCATAGAAAAACATTTCCATTACTTTCAGTTTTCTCCTAATTCATGGGAAGATTATCCAGCATTCACTGCTGTATAGAAGGACGGATATCACATACCAATACAGCACACATTTCTTTGTTTCTAGCGAAATGTTTCTGTTTTTAGAAAAATTTCGTTAGCTTTTAGAATGCCTCTTTCGCTAGTCCAATGCGTGTTCGGATTTCAATGTCTTATTCCCTGTTAAAACACTTCACAGATATTGAACCTTCTGTATTTATTTGACGCCGACATCTACAATTTGTAACTCACATCTTAGGCTTTTTTTCTCTGCGTGATGACCAGAGATTCATGTCTTCTTATAATTGATCCTTAATCCTTTTGTTTTTTACACTTTCTTTTACTACTTCTATTTCGGAGTTCGTGTAGCTTTTTTTCCGAGTCAGCCATCAACACAGTGTCATATCGTTAAGTTTACGCCCATCGTATAAAATAAATCAAGAATATGGAGGAGGAGGAGGAATATAATAATAATAATATGACAGATCAATCTAATATATATATATATATATATATATATATATATATATATATGAAGAAATATAATCTTAAGGCGTGCTATATTTATGGGATAAAGTGCTCAATACAGTGATAGGTCGTGTGTAACATTGAAGTCAACACGTAGAGGCGACAGTCTGTTTCATGCTCGACGTAATCGTCAGGCCAGGAGTGCTGTTATTTTTTCGGCTATATACGGGTCAGTGGTGCATAGTCTATTTAGGCGGTTATTTTGCCGGAAGTCGTTTAATTGTTTATTTATTTATTTGGGTTAAATTATTTTGCTTGTCATTATTTATTTTATTTTTTATTTTTATTTCTTATCTTATATATTTATTTTTTCGTTTTTATTTTAATCGGCGTTTTTGTTAACGCAGTAAAAACTTGTTTATATCGCTTATTTAATACTTTTGTTTTAGGAAAATAATTAAACTATTTATTCAATTTTGGGTTTAATTGTTGTAGTTTATTCTAACAATTATTTTGGCGGGAGCAGTTTTTAATTGGTTTATTACTTCATGTATTTATTTGGATTGATTATCTTTATTTGTTTTTTCTAACTGTTAATTTATCGGGATCGGTTTGTTAGATTATTTATTTATTTATTTGGATGAATTTAGATTAATTTATTTTAATTTGTTTTTTGTAATTTATTTATTATACTGTATATTTTTATTTACTTTTTCCGGTTTTTGATTGTTAAATAACGTAGTATTTTTTATCGTTATGTAACAGTTATAGCTATGTTTTGCGTCCGATTCTTGGTTTGATTTTTTATAGTCTAACTATAGTTGAACCATATGATATTTCTTTTCCTGTTTCCCTTTTTTGTGTTCTGTGGTGAGTATGTGAGTGTTGCTGGGTATCAACAATCTTTTAGGGCTGTTTCGTAGTCTTTCTTAGCTTTGTTAAATATGAATTCATTGGAGGAATTATCAGAAAGGCTGCGATTAATCGATTTTGGTATCTGATTATAGAAGGCTGGTGGTTGGAAGATGTGTGTTTATAGAGTGGTTTATCATTGGGTTTTCTGTATAGTTTATATGTACCTTTTCTTAGGTTGAAGGTAACATCTAGAAAATCTACTTCGTTTAGGCTAGTTTTTATACCTATGTCGAATCCGTTATTTTAAAAAATCTTTATTATTGCTTTTCTAGTTATATCTGTATTTTGTTTGTTACAGTTTCTTAAGATTATGAGACCGTCGTCCCTGTAGAGTCCTGTGTCATTTCTATCAATTATTTTGCTTAGTTCGTGTAGTAAGTATATACCTATGATTTCGCAGGTCCTTGCACCGTCAAAGCTTCTCATTGTAGTGTCAAAGATCCCATCTTTCTTTATCCATGCTTCTTCATTGTGAAATAGTAATGATTAACGGGAGTGTTTAATGATGCTGATTTCGTTTGGTTTTATTTTTATTTTTTTCTGAGCTAAGCTGATGGCCTTATCTAGCATGGGTTCTGTTATGGATGGGTAAAATTCTTTTATGTCTAATTGTAGGAATTGGCAATTTTGTTTGTTATTTATGATATGGAACTAGTCAATAGTTGCTTTTGTGTTTTTCCACTGGTTTACTCCTCCTGGCTTCTTCCTGAGTTCAGAATTAATTCTTTCTAGTATCGTTTTACTTATTTTTTACCTAATATATATATATATATATATATATATATATATATATATATATATATATATAATTTCTCTTTTGGAATATAGAGCTAGGTGTTACTGATGTGGTTTCAATACCAAATTAGTTAAGTGTCATACATAATACACGCTTGTTTTGTCATGTTTCTTTCGACTGCCAAGGCAGCAGATTTTCCCGCGGTAGGTTGCCATTTTTTTCTGCGGAGAATTGTAGAATTGTTGCTAACCAAGTTTATAGGATCCAGTCTTTTCTGATATTTAAACCATAGTTGAGGCGGGGAAGGAGAGATGGATTGATACCTTTTCCAAAGATATTTGCGCGTAAGTGAATGTAGCAAATCCAACTGGAATTCGAACTCGGCTCCCCGATTTCTCATTGCACCACAACATGCATCCTGTAGCCAGTAGTTATAAGAATTAGCAATATTTTTGTTAACTAATTTCTGGAATATCTTCGGTGCATTAGGCTTTATATAGTCTACTATAATGGATGTATTCATATTGTGTTGGCACATCATTTACGTTTTTTGTTATTTATTATTATTATTATTCCCCTGATGTTTGGTGTATACTCTTTTCTTTCTGGGTCCCGACCATAGACCTAAGGTCAGAAATGGCATCATGACATTTTCCACCGAGCAATTAAAAACACAGATACACACACATATTATACATAGATAAAGCACTTTGTAAGGTGTGAGCTTTACTCGCGAGAAAAATGTTTTGTATTTCTTTAAGGCATGGGCTACCATCATTCCTTCAATGAGTCTATAGGAATCTTTTCTAATCACTCCGAAAGCTCCATTTGCAATAGGAATAGTTGATGTTCTTATGTGCCACATGAGTGAGATTTCGATTTCAAGGTCCTTGTATTTTGATAGCTTTTTGACGATCTTCAAAGATGCATGCTCCTCCCGGTGTTTGAGACAGGAGCAGAGGTTTGTCCCTTGTTTCCCGTTTAGGATTGAGCTTCCGGATTCTTCTAAAGTCTTCTCATTCTCTTCCACTCCTCGTAGCCCCTTACGCTGTAGTGGCATGGGTATTGCTTGGGGTGAATTAATGATATATATATATATATATGTGTGTGTGTGTGTGTGGATAAGGTATATTTAGATGGCAAGAATTCACCCAGAGAAGTTTTCTTAAATTCAACCGACAAGCTCTGTCTAATCAATTCTTTATCGTAATTTCCCAGTTTTCGAATAAGGCGTTTCAGTCAGAATTAAGAACTGGATGTCATCAACGACGTAGAAAAAAATTTTGTTGGCTACACCGAGTTCTCTGAAAATTGCCAATGAGGAAGATCTTAATGGATTTTTTCTGACCAGCAGCGTTAAATCAAGAACTCATTTAAAATACAGTGCTGTGCAAAAGTACGTGAACTCCTAAGATAATATTCTAAAAAATTGTCGATTTTTTTATGATCAACAATGATAATTAAACTATATATTTGTTAACAAAATCCTTTATTAAATCAATTACAACTACTTTCAAAATTTTTTAATCAAGCTATAATAAAAATAGTAATTTAAAATTAAAATGTGCAATTGTAAGTGAACCTTTACTTTGGTGATTGCTACTTTTGAAGTTATAATATCAATCAGTCTTTTTCTTTATGCAGTTTTTGGAATAGGGAGTGCCGAATTTTGAACTTTCTTTTTGGTAAAACTCCACCAATTACTCGATATTAGCTGTTTTTTTTGCATGTACTGCCTTTTTTTTGCATGTACTGCCTTTTTTTTGCATGTACTGCCTTTTTTTTGCATGTACTGCCTTTTTTTTCACTTGAATCACAGAATTTCAGTTGGATTAGGACTTTGTCTAGGCCATTCCAAGACTTGAAATTTCTTTTTACGAATCCATTCTTTTGTTGATTTGTTTTTTGGCTTCGAATCATTGTCCTGTTGGAAGTTCCAGCCCCGACCTAAATCTAACTTTTGAACTGAGGACAAAAAAAAACAAACTTTCGTTCAAAATTGCTTGGTATCTTGCAGCGTACACTGTGCCGTCAATATGTACTATTTTGCCTGTCCCAGCTGCTGAAAAGCACCTTTAATTCATAACGCTGTCACCGCCATGTCTAATGGTTGCTATCAAATTTTCAAAAGCAATATTAGGAGATCGGCAGATATATCACCTATTGTTCTCCCCAAAAATCTCTAGTTTGGTCTCATCCGACCATAAAGCATTTTCCAGAATATTTCTAGCTTAATATGAGTTTTCACATTGTTAAAGTTAGCATTGTTATGTTATTTTGTAAGCAGTGGCTTTTTCTTGACATTCTGCTATGAAGATCAGTGTTGTTCCCATTTCGCCAAACTGTACATTGGTTCCGACATTGGCCAGTGAATATTGGAGAATCGCAAATATCACAGCAGGATTTGCTAGGACTTTCTGAACTAGATGTTTACTCGCTTTTGCTGGTATTTTTCGCGGACGGCCACTTCTTGATTGTGATGCCGTTATACCAAACGCCTCCCATTTATAAATAATTTGTTTCCCAATGGAGAAGCGAACTCCTAATCGTTTTGATAACGTTTTGTAGCCTTCTCGATCATTATAGGTTTCAAATATGCGATTTTTTAAAGCTTCAGGAAGTTCATTTGATCTTTGCATATATATGTATTAAAATTTAGTCTCTAACTGCACGATTTTGCATATCCAATATGTTAGATTTTATGACAGCATTATACACAGCTTACCAAAAAAAACCCGGGTCATTTTGATTTTTACATGTGCGCAAAAATTATTTGCATTGGCAACCATAGAAAACAAAAAATACAGAGTGTTAATATAATGGTTGCCTTTTACAAATCTTAATTTTTATTAATATATTTATTTCAGCTTGATGAAAATCTTCGAAAGTGGTTATAATCCATTTAATAAAGGTTTTTCTCAATGAATATAAGTTTTAATTAAGATTTGTTGATTATCTGGAAAAAAAAAAGCCAATTATTTTAAATATTAACTTCGGTGTTCACTTTTGCACAACACTGCATGTTTATTTTAAAGAGACCTATTTTGCAATTAAAAATTATTCATTGTGCAAATAAAGAAACAGGTCCTATTTAACTGACGTTAGACTCCTGGGGATCAACACACTGTGCTTGCTTGGCCTCATGTTTCCAACTGACATGAAGTGGAGCGACTACATCGAATCAATAGCTGCATCTACTGCAAGGAAAGTTGGGTCACCATGTTGTGCACATTTAGAAATCTACCATTCGTGCGTGCATTGAATGTTGCTGCGATACCAGATTCGGTGCACCTGCCATTTATTTCGAGGTTCTTGACAAAATCCAAAGAAGATATGCAATGTAATCGATCGTGACAAGGCATAGCTTCCCTTTGTCTTTTCTAGAAATATTTTCATGGCAAATGCACTGACGAGCTTTTTTTTCCTGGTGCCCAGATTATATGAATTTAAGCGATTGGTATCTAGGTCCCACCCGTTTACTGGTTAAATAGCTAAATGCAATCGCCACCAGTTACTTTTTTTCGCACTTCCCGCCTGTGGAACTCCTTTGTGTTTACTGGCTTCTCTGATAGCAACAATCTTCAAAAACCTAAATGCAGCGCCATCTTTTATCTTTTCCTCAATCCTCCCTATAATCACTCTGTTTTCTCACTGTTTAAATCCCTTTAATCTCCTGCGTACTAGTGGCATTCCCGTCTTGCTTGGGGGTGAAACGTTTTTTAAAAAAAGTATCGTTTTTCTGTAATAACTTACGGATATGATTTATATAAATATATGAGAGTAGTTATTCTAAAAATAAAACATAGGGACATGTGTTGCCCAAAAAAACAAACCGAAACAAAGCAATCGAATAAAGAAAACAGAAAACAAATATATAAACTCGGTATAATGTTTGACAAATCTTCTCTATCGAAGCGTAATAGGTTAATATCAGAACGCCTTGAGGACTGTGGTGACCTGCGGTAATTTTACAAAACAAAGAGAACGACGCTTGCCTTCAAGGAACATAGCGAAATAAATAAATGAATAAATTTAAAGAAAAAAAAACACTGTTAATGAAATTAAATCAATAAAATAATTTTCAGGTATATGAGGAGCTATAGAAAGAAAGGCGTACATCACAAGATTCTGTACGACCGACAACAGTTGGTTCACAGTGTGCAACTGAACAGATTAAATAGCTGCCGGCACTTCACTTCAACAGTGGAGTGCAGTTTTCCTTTGAGCCTTCCTCTATTGTTTCTTCCTCTACTCCTTGAATTGTGTAATCCACATAGTAGCCGAGTATCCTGTAGCGAGTGTTACGTTATTGTTCCCCTGCTGACGCTATCTCTCTCTTTTTTTTTTTTTTTTTTTTTTTGCTTTCTTTCTATTCATTTCTTGTTTTCTTTCTTTTCTTTAAATAAATAGAAATGGGAATTTCGATTTGATAACAAGGCTTCGGGGGATTTTTGAAATCTGATCATACCTTGTCTCAACAAAATGAAAAGAAAAGAAAAAAAAACAAGGTGCAGGTAAGTTCTGTATCGCTTTTGTTTAGATTACGCTTGGGAGGTCGCCTTCCTCTGCTGCAGTCCAGACGTTTTGCTAGTGTTTGTATTTTCTCCACTGCCTTAATTGCTGGGATTGCACATCGCAATTTGATGGAAAGCTTTAAGGAGATGTTAATAAATCTCTTTTTAAACTTCCAGTGATATACTAAAATTCTACCAAAGACAGAATTAAGCTAAAATATTCTCATAAGCCACCAAGTTTGTATTTGGTTAATTGATTATTTTTTTTTTAAATTTATGTAAACTTATTTTTTCATATTTCATAATCATTTATTTATTTTTATTACCACAACAAATAAGCTGGTATTTTTAAATGATTTTATTATCCTACTTATCCTCAAAAATTCCAACGCATTTTCTTTATATACAGTTTGGTCTTTCTTGAAGTAGCCGAATCCAACACACCCAATTTCGGAGAAACGCTTCGTTTTAAAGTTTTTTCACTTGGTCTCATCATCTTCACTTTCAGATACTATTATACATCGTAAAACATGCATATATATATATATATATATATATATATATATATATATATATATATATATATATATATATATATATATATATATATCTTTATTAAGATTTCTTGAGTGTGCGGGTTGATAGATGTTCAAACTAAAACGGAGCGTCTATTTCGTGTACAGGTTTATCTTAAAAATAACGTTTGTTTATATATATATATATATATATATATATATATATATATATATATATATATATATATATATATTGATATAATGGAATATGCGTCCACTTGTGTTCCCCCCTCACTGGAATATGAACCGACGGACGTATAGGTACGACAGAGTCAAGAGTCTTAGTCTGAGAGCTAAGTCTATAACGTCGCCCATTGGACTACGCCATTGATCTACACTTCTTACCTGCGACTACGACGCGTACCAGTCGATTACTGCTACCGTATTCTACTTGGTTATAGTAGCCAAAACCACTTAGCTACTTCGTTCAAATATATACCTTTCCGGGACATAGCATTATATATATATATATATATATATATATATATATATATATATATATAATATAGTTTAACGCTATGCTACATTTGTGGGTTAAAATGATAAAGGGATAAAGCAGATGTAAGTTTAAAAGTGGATATTGAGTTCAACACCTAATGGCGACAGTCTGTTTCATGCTTAAACGCAGGATGGCCTGAAGATTGCGTTTAAGCATGAAACATATGATTATCGCTGGATGTTGACCTCAATGTCCACTATATATATATATATATATATATATATATATATATATATATATATATATATATATATATATGATTGAACTCTGGTCTTCTGTGTGCCGTATATCTTCAGGACGTGAGTGGTCGGGGCTCTCCACAACTTCCTATCATTTGTAGTTCATAGTGAAGATTGTCTTTTTGCTATATATTTTAATCACTGTTCTGTCAAACCCGTTAGGTAGGTTATACGCTGCTTTCATCTGTCCCTCTTGCCTTCATTATGCCATATGAGTGTTAAAATTTCCAAGCCTTCTTTCTTCAAATTTCATATACTCATGCTACGCAGAAGTTTTTTTTTGTTTCTATTTTCTGTAAAACTTCATTGTTGCTCAGATGCTCAGTCCTTTGTACTGACAGTATCATTCTGTACAACCAAATTTCTGTTGCCTCAAGTATTTTCTTAACCCTAGAACACTAACCTTGGGTATATAGTACCCAGCATAAATATTCCTATTTTTAATTACAATTTTTAGTAGCTGATTTTCTTACCTAAATAATATGTTTTTCAGTTGCGATTAATGTTAACTCAAAGTACAAAGGTTGAAGTGTCTGCATGTAAAATATTTCAAATAAAGATTTATATTTAATATTTTATTTTTGATATTTTCAAAATCGGGTATGATATACCCATGGTTGGTAGTGGTGTAACTTTAATTGATGGGTAGTGTTCTATGCTTAATCTCTGGTTAGATACTCCAGTATTCATTACCATATAGGAGAACCGATATTGCGTAACAATTCAGTACTCATTTCTTTGTTTCTAACGAAATAATCCTGTTTCTTAATACTTAGCTTACCTTTTGGAAGGCACGTTCGTATCCCAATGTACGTTCAGATTTCTCGAATTTTCTGTCCTATGTTAGAACAGTTTCTAGATTTTTAAATATTTGCACGTGTTTAATTTTCGTATCACCAATGTGTAATTCACAATTTGGGCTGTTTCTTTGGCTGGCAACTATATATATCTTTCTGTATTTATGTATTTAATAGATTCATTTTCTGTCTTTATGCTGGCAATTTGTTTCCAGTATAATTTCTGTATTATTCTAACATCATACCCCAATTTTTCAAGCTTACCTAGCAGTCCTAACCTTTTTAAACACCTTGTCAATCGTTTTTGCATAATCTATAAAATATAGGTAGATACAAATATTTAAGTAAATGCTCTGTTTATAATAAACAGTATTAACAACATTTACCGGCCTGAATGTCCAAGAAATTATCATAGAAAATATGCGTCTTCCGACAGGAATCGAAACTGTATCCTATACGGAACCGTCATATAGCCTGACGTGCTTTTACCGATTTCGCCAAAGAGGAGCGTTTCGGTTAGCAAGGTCGATTTTACTGTTTTTAAACTACAATTTTCCATGATTTTCTCACGTACATTCATATCTGCTCAATGCGTATCCAAATGTAAACAAATGACGTCACACTAATATGTGATGTCATTTGTTTACATTTGGTAAAATGGTAAAAGCCTGTCAGGTTATATGACGGTTCCGTATTGGATATAGGTTCAATTTCTGTCGGAGGACGCATATTTTCTATGACAATTTCTCGGACATTCAGGCCGGTAAATGTTGTTAATACTATTTATTATAAACAGAGCAATATACTTAAATATTTGTATCTAAAAAAAAGAATATATATACATAAAAATGTCTTAAAAATAATTGTCGGACTTTGTTCATTTCATAATATATGATATGTTATATATAGTTGTTTAGGCTGATTATACGATGGAATTTCCATTCGTTTGCACCTGGCTTCTTAGACGGTGCTATAAAAATGAATCTACTTAGGATTTCTGGTATATCACCATTCTCATAAATTTAATTTATTTATTTAGTAAAATTACAAGTTGGCCTTAAACTTTTGTTAATGACTATATAATGATATGACGGTAACATATAAATTTGCGATATACAGAATGCTACCAGCATTATAAATCTGCTAGTTTTGTAATTTTTAACGCTAATCTTGAGTAAAACAATTTACTGTTTATGTGATTTAAAACATATTCGTTTAACCTCTTTTGGAAAAAATGTTTTAAAATGTAAACATGCTGGAAATCAATGAAGTGTTAAGAATGCGTAGTTAGCGTAACGGTTACCGGTGCGGAAAGTGAAATCGGCGATCAGAGTTCATACTCCGTCGAGAATTCCTGGGAGACGCATGAATAAAATCTAAATACTAGGTTAGTCTGGGATTTCTATCTCTGTATGGCAGCCAGTCTAGGAGAAAGACAATTCCGAATTGAAAACCATGAAGAATGCAATGGGAAACCACTCCATATAAGAATAAATGACAATTGATAGAAAATCGACAAAAGGAAAGTATAGAGAACCATTATCGCTTTCATCATAAAGGAACAAGTCATTAAAAAGCAGAGTGTTGAAATTAACTGATACTGTTATAATATAAATTGCAATAATTTAATTGTAGGACATCGAAAAACAAAGTAGACCTTTGTTGCATTTGCGAGTTCTGACGTTATTTGTAATGTCGATTGGATCGAGAATGAGAGAACGTACTCTGGCTGAAGTTTCTTTCAGATCTTTATGGCCACATCTAACCATACAGAGAGGTAGAGAATCAGAAACTGGGTGAAATTCACTTTCGTCAAAGACATCACATCTGAAAAATGGTTATCCTTTTAGATATCATTTCCGTCTTTTTTTTTTTTTTTTTACTAAGTGTTCACCTAATACAATGCCCCTAAACCACTCAAGATGCAGTGTTACTTAATGAGATTGTTGCATGGACGTCAGAGGAAGAAGTCAGCGCAGATTATCAAGTTACATAGGATAACGTTTGATCATAGACTTGAAGAGTTTAATGTTTGAGTGATCAATGAAGCCTTCTCTCGGGAAAATTGTTCCACAAAGTAGTGTTCTTATGAAGGAGCTGCCTATGTGGAACTTACTTATTACCAATACGAATGGGATGGGGATAATTCCATCGTGTTTTTGTGGCCTGTAAAGGGGGAATTGGTGGAACTAAGGAATGTTGCTCGTCTTAACATTTCGAAGAGGATCGTTATAAATAATAAAAAAAAAGTTGACTCTTATCATTGATTTCCCGATGGACAGCGTCTTCGTACTCAGAATGTTCGATAATTCTTTGTCGTGTATTTTTGGAAAGGTGCGTTCTTTGTACCGTCATAATTGAACATTTTTATTTCCCATTACGAACAAAGATGCGGCATTTGTGAACCCCACCTCCAAAAAAAAAAACGATATATTTTGAATAGGGAAAGAAAACCTACTAATTTACAACCCATTTAACGTATAGCCGTCTTCCTTTTATACGTGTCAGCGTTTAAAATATTTTGAAAATATCTGTATGCATAGAAGACATTATTAATTGATTCTAAATACCATATTTCACATCATTTCTTTGTGATTGCTCGCTCTGTAAATAGAGATATTTAAACAAGCCAAATCCTTTTTATTGCACAAACAGACCAACTCCTTCACTTCATGGCGGAGACCCAAGTATCGGTCAAATAAATACAATAATATTCAAATGACTAAACTAAGATATTTATCTTCTTTCTCTCTTTGATTTCAACAGTTGATTACATTCCAATTGCCTTTTATTGTCCTGCCGGCATTTCCTTTTCCCTGGCTGGCCAGTTGGAACGAATGGTCATCTTCATATGGCATTTGATCAGATCGTAGCGGACGGGCCTATTTTATGCCTTACTCACGTAGAACATTTCATCTAAGGATATCATTACGTTTCTCTTGCCGTTGCAGACAATTGTTTAATTTCTTGTTATTGACTTTACTTATGGCTCGTTGGGTAACGATCTATAAACGAATTTATGATTCTTTATAAGTAAACTAGTGTTCATTGTATGTTTATTCTTCTTCAATGTGTTTTCCCTTCAGGACGTGGATGATCATGGCTCTCTACTAATTACTGTCCTTTGTAGTTCTCGGTGTAGTTTGTCGTTTTCTCCTAATCCCTGTTCTGCCAAGCGTTTACACAAGCTCGTTAGGTGGGTTATGCACTCTGTGCCTCATGCCTGCAATATGTCCTGTGAGTGTCAAATTTTCCATGCCATTTTTACTTATGACGTGTATTAGAAATTTCAAATTTCTTTTTCTGATGCTACGTCCGAGCGTCCTTTTTGTTTCCATAAGAAAAGTGAAAAACAGGTTTTCTTTAAATCTATTTTATACTGCGGCAAATTCTGCTACGGGTCAAAGTGCATTCTTAATCTACACTTTCGTGTGTCTATGACTAATTGAGACTATTGTTAGAATTGAGCAGCTAAATAGGTACTAACATAGACAAATATTTTTAGATTTGTTACTGCCGTATTACATACCGTATATACTCGCGTATCATGCGATCTTTGAAGACCTAATTTTAAAGCTAATTTGACTACGATAAACGGATATATAGTGTGGTCAACGGCGTAGTACATACGCTAATTTTATGTCTATATTTCTGAGATGAGGTATTATGCACAGTATTTACATTAGTCGGACTATTGTCCTCATCTTTGTCGCCATATTTGTCACAACTTTTCGGCCGTTGTACGCTCCGGCCTTCTTCAGGTGGTTGGAATTTCGAACTGAACCCTTTATTTCGATCACTGGGGTAGACTGTTCTAGTTCCACGTGCCATGTTTGATGGATGTCAGTTATCAGTTATCTCCTGCTAATTTTCCCTCTGAAAGTTCTCCACTGCCTTAACCAGGTATTGAACTCTCCATCTTTGGGTCTGTCACTGAATCTAACCAACGCCTTCATCCACTGTGCCATGTGTCCTTGAAGAAGGCCGGAGCGTACAATGGCCGAAACGTTGTGACAAATATGGCGACAAAGATGAGGACAATAGTCCGACTAATGTAAATACTGTACTATATATATATATATATATATATATATATATATGTGTGTGTGTAAATACTGTGCTAATTTTATATCTTGTATATAATGCGACCCCCTTAAAATTACCTTTAAAATTAGATTTTCAAAAGTCGTATGATACGCAAGTATATACGATACTAATTTACATTATTTTACGACATATAAGATGCACCGTTTTTTATAGAAAAGGACTAAAAATTTCCCTGTGTCTTATACACGAAATTGAAGCCTCTCTCCCACGTCTGCAGACTAATTCTATCAATAACGCTCATTACCGTCGGTTATAATTTTACCTCTGACACTCAGTTCTACTATGCCTGATTCCATAATATTATTTACCAAAACGGTGTCATTATTATTATTATTATTTGATTTGGTATCCTCTTCCTCCGACATTTTGATGTTTCGGCCGGGTGATGATGGTCATATCCAATCCACAGCTGAGAGACACTGAACTTCCCTCAACACATTAGCTATTCAAAGCAGCGGTGTTACCTGTCAATGAATCTTGTATTTTTCACCGTAACCTGTCAATAAATTTTGTATTTTTAGTAATCAATCTGACTCTTTCACTTAACCAATTCCACCAGTAAACATGCTACTCACAACGTAGTTATATCAATTCTAGTTTTATAATAATAAAAATATTTATATGTCACAGTAATTATTTGTTTTTCAACATTTCTTCATTGTCTGTGTAATTAATGTAAAGCTTCGATAGTAATCACACAATTTCCGCTAACAAGAAGTGGAAATATTATATTGAATCAATTGCTAGATTTGCTGCTGGGAAAGTTGGTTCACTTTATCGTGCAAGATAATATTTCTTGACATAAATTAATAAGTTTACCATTTGTCCATGCATTGAAGATTGCTATCACACCTGGTCCTGTGATTCTTGATAGAACTCATAAAAGAATCTGCAATCCTAACCTGGTATCTCTGCTTCAGTCACTTTCTCTTCACCGTAAGGTAGCTTCCCTGTGTCTTTTCTATAAATATTTTCATAGTAATTGTTCTGATGAGGTTTCCTCTTTGGTAACTAGGCCTTTTGTATTTAAACGTACAACTAGATTGGCAGAAACGTCTTATCTCTTCTGGATAATTGCTTTCCAGTCAAATCTGATTTTCAAAAATGTAAATGAAATGTCAATCTTCTGTTTTCTTAATTCCTGTTTTGTTATTGTTCTGTCTCCTTAATAATGTTTTTCTTTTCCTCATATTCTCTCACACTCATCAATTTCCCTTGCATTTTGGCTGCTTTATTGAGTTACGTAGTGAAATTATTAAAAAAAACTTTCATTTTTTTTTTTATTAAAGTTGTTTAAATCAATCGACACTTTAAAAAAACAGTTATATGAATCATATGAAGGAATTCTTCCTAAAAAGCATAATTAAAAATGTAATGAAATTCACAACTTCAGGATGAAAAGTAACTCCCTTTTACTTATAATTTATTTATTAACTATAATTTTTAAAAGAAATGGATATGTGAGGAAAGCGTTTAGCATAAGGTTTTATTTGAATTCGATATCAGATTTCACTACCAGCTCCACGAGTCACCCAGGAATCGTGTAAACTGATTTCACCAGGAACACTTGTAGTATGGAAGACATAACTTCTTGTATTCGCCTTTGAAGTTCTTCCAAAGTCTTGGTTTGGTATAGTAGACATGCTCCTTTAACCAACCCCAAAGAAAAGTCACAGGGTGTTAAAGTCAGAAGTCCAGTATAGAAACTCATACCTGAAATAGGGGTTTACTTTTCGATCATCCCGTATATTTATACTCATGATTCGGTAGATGTTGCTGTGGATTCCGTAGTAAGTAGGGTTGGTTGTTGTTCTCCTAGATTGGTTGTCAACCAAGGCTAGTGTGCACAGAATATCCTGATATTAACCCCTCATCTGATGGGCAGAGGAAAACAATTATTTTTCCCCACAAGGTTGTTTGTCCAAGGCAAATAGAACGGCATTTTTTATGCCGAAAGCTGCTACGCTCTGCATATATCATTCGACAAGATTTGAATAAAGTTAATTTTAGTTACTGACAGTTTGCAGTTAAAGCGTATAGTTAGAGCTTTGCGAAATTTCATGGAACCACGATAATAATAATAATAATAATCATAATAATAACATCGTGATCAGAGACGAAAATAACAAAATGTGCCTTCTTATTAAGATGACAACCCCTGCAGACTGTAAAGTATCTTTGAAGATCTTCAAAAACTATAAAAATACAAGGACCTTGAAATCGAAATCTCAAAAATGAGGTACATGAGGAGATGAACAATTCAATTTGTAGGTGGAGCCCTCGGATTGATTGGAAAAGGTTCCGATGGACTCATCGAAGTGATTCCCGGTAGCCGAAGCTTTAAAGAAATATAACAAAAAATGTACACACAAGTACAGCCCACAACATTACGAAGAGCTTTATCTATGTAAAATGTTTGTGATCTTAGGTTCTTTTCCTCAGAAAATGCTCAGTGGAAAATGTCATGATGCCATTTCTGATCTTATGTCTCTGGTTGAGACCCGGAAAGAAATGAGTATACACCAGAAATCAAAGGATATAATAATAATAATAATAATAATAATAATAATAATAATAATAATAATAATGAACTCTTTCTTGCTTTGAAATTAAAATAGATCACACGATCTATCAGGTCATCCCATAAGTTCTGTCCGAATTTTGAATACAGAAAACAAGTGACCAAATGTTACATTTAATTACAGATTCAATCCACAATGTATGTTCCCTGATTATCTATGACTTCCTTCCATCTATTAACAAACTTACTAATTCCATTACTGTAAAATTCTTTTGGCTTTGATTCGAAGAACTCACAAATGTCAGTTTTAACCTCTTCCTATGTTACAAAGGCTGTTTCTTCCAAATGATTCTGTAAGCAATGAAACAAATAGTAGTCTGAAGGAGCAAGATTGTGATAATAAGGTGGATGAGGAATTTTCTCCCAAACAAGTTCTTCGATCTTTTGTGACGTGATTCTTGCTGTGTGGGGTCGCACATTGCCCTGATGAAACATCACCTCTTTTCGATTCACTAGAGCAGGTCGTTTTTTCCTCAAAGCTTGGTTCAAACGCTCTAATTGATGAGAGTATATTTGAGCATTAATTGTTGCATTAGGTGGTAAGAATTCAAAGTGGATTATTCCTTGGCGATCCCACCAGATTGAAAGAAGAACCTTTTGCCCAAGAAGTTCCCTTCTCGGTTGTGGCTGGGGTCCTTCCCCTTTACTAAGCTACTGTCTACGACGCTTAACATTTCGATAAAAGATCCATTTTTCGTCGCTGGTCACAAGTCTATCCAAAAAAGGTGAAAAAAGTTGGCGAGAATGGAGAGAAGAGCAGATGTCAACTCGGGATTTGAGGTTGTTTTAAAAAAAAATTTTTTTCCAAGTTTAGGAAGTTTTCCAAGTTGTTGAAGATGACGATGAACAGTTGTATGGTTTGAACTGAGAACCACTGCCAATTCCTCAACTGATAAAGCAGGATTTTCTTCAAGGGCTGCTTCAAGAAGCTTTTCATCAAACTCAACTGGACGTCCGGTCCGATCTTCATCTTCAAGTGTGAAATATCCACCTCTGAATTTTTCAAACCATCTTCTGCAAGTTCTTTCATTCACACATTCTTCTCCATAAACTGAGTGAATGTTTCTAGCCGCTTCGGCTGCTGAGTTTCCTTTCTTGAACTCATAAAGCATTATGTGCCTCAAATGATTCTTGGGTACTTCCATGTTAGCAGGGTTTTAATCAAACAAAAATTAATTTTATTGTTCTCTGAAATAAAATTTGATCAGTTTAAATGCATCTAAACATAAAAATAATGTTCAACTCCATTAGACATTATAAAATACTCTTTAAATTTCGTTCATTTTAACAAAAAGTTAAAATTCGGACAGAACTTACGGGATGACCTGATAGAAGGGCGGATTTGGTATAATTAAAATATGTCAGGTAGTAGATTTCATTATTCCAGCAGACACCGAGAAGATCTGAAAGAGAGGAAAGAAAGATAGGTATGTTTAGCGATCTTGCCAAAAGTCGGGGAGTTGAAGAATGTAACAGTCATGCCAGTTTTTATTAGGGCACCGAGAGCGGTTCTGAATGAAAATTTTAGAGGATCTGAAAGTGTATCTGTCTATATTTCTGAGATGAGGTATTACGTACAGTATTTACATTATTCGGACTATTGTCCTCATCTTTGTCACCATATTTATACACTCCGGCCTTCTTCGGGTGGTTGGAATGTCGAACTGAACCCTTTATTTCGCTCACTGGGGTAGACTGTTCTAGTTCCACATACCATGTTTAATGGATGTCAGTTATCAGTTATGTCCTGTTAATTCCCATCTCCAAGCTCTCCACTGCCTTAAACGGGTATTGAACTCACACTATTTGGGTTCTGTCACTGGATCGAACCAACGCCTTTATCCACTGTGCCATGTGTCCTTTATCTGAAAGTGTATCGAGGTGACTGTGATTATCAAATATATAAAAGATTTAAGGTCTATCTGTAAAGAGTTCAATAATTGGCTTCATGAAATCAAACCAATCATCCACTTGCAAAAAGCCTGTTTTCTAGCAACCGAGAGGACTCTGATATATGCACTGAATATCTGAGGTTGGGAGTAGAAACTTTCTGTTCAGCTGAAGAAGAACATATCTGTGAAGCTGGGATAAAAGGCAATAATAATAAAAATTATAATAGTGATCCAAACAAAAGTCCATGTGTCCATCGTAAACAAAAATAAGATGATCAAACGCATCGCAGACTTGGTTGTGTTAGTGGCCCATAGGATGAAAATTAAAAAGGAAAGCCGAAATTAAAAAGTCACTAGTTTAGGGCAGTTTCTGTAATAGTTCCACAGTGGCTAAAACATTGGACACTATGTTAGATGAATTTAGAATTCGAAAAAAAAATTGAAAATCTTCAGTGAAAGACGTTGCTGTTGTCTGCGAGCATAAAGACATATTGGAGCATATTGGAGTTTTAGGAAGACTTGCTGTCACACGATCTCCAGCGATAACCACTAAATACCTAGTGTGAACAGTAAATTGATGAAATAATCATAACAGCAATTAACCATAAGCTATTGCTGAGAATGATAATGACATTCGCCGTTTCCTTATAAGGAAACATTTGGTATTTATTGACCGAACAGCCAGTGCTACTTTCAGTTGGAATTGATAGAATCTTTCGCTTGAAATAACTTTTCAGGAAAATAGTTTTCTCGAGTTATCAGTATTTCCAGTATTGATGGAGGTTTCCTTCCTAACCTTTCGTTTGAAGTAGTGTGGAACATCAACATCATATGTCATTATTTTCTCTACGAATTAGATGTGCTATTCATTCCGTCGTTGCTGCTGCTGTTTAAAATTTTCAATTGATGTGGTCATTTGTTTGTGATTCCTGTAGCGCCAGTTCACGAACATCGATGAATGATGGTCCTCCCAAAGACCTACAGGGTTCATTCGCTCGAAGCCAGTTTTAATTATTGATCCGAGAAGGCGGATATATACAGTGGAGAGTTTCGGCATTTCTGAACGAGTTAAGAGACATGCAAGCAAGCTATTAAAGTAAGTGCTTCGAGTTCTTAGTTAATGTTTTGTGGCAACTTGCAGGGTTGGGCGAAACTATCCCGAGCGAAGCCTATTCTATGTTCAATTTACATACCTCCTAAACTAAATTTGCTATAACAGATCCAGACACTGAAGTATTTGTAGTACTTGGTTTTTAGTTTCAATCTAAGAGACAAAACATAACGGGTGGTAAACAAAACGAAAACCAATCACTTAAGAACTAAGAATAGAAACTCTATTAATAGTCATGGTAATGTTCCAGTTTAATATATATATATATATATAGAGAGAGATAGATAGATAGATAGATAGATAGATGATAGATAGATAGATAGATATAGATATTGCAAACCGACGTTTAAAAGTAAGGGTCAAAATCACGTAAGAACTAGGAATAGAAACTCTATTAATAGTCATGGTAATGTTCCAGTTTAATATATATATATATATATATATATATATATATATATATATATATATATATATATGATAGATAGATAGATAGATAGATATAGATATTGCTTGAGAACCGAGAAAATGTGTTATGAAAGTAAGGGTCATAACAATATTCACGTAAGAACTAGGAATAGAAACTCTATGAATAGTCATGACAATGCTAATATTCCAGTTTACCATATATTGAATATACATATACACATATGTCTTGATATATATATATATATATATATATATATATATATATATATATATATATATATATATATATATATATATCAAGACATTGTTTTAGAACCGAGAAAAATGTGTTATGAAACAATCATTTAAGAACTAGGACTAGTTTCTATAAACATTGCAAAGCGATTGAAAGTGCTTAGAATCAGAAGAACAGATACAATTGAAGTAAGAGAAGTCAGCGAAAATACTGGTTAGAATTGAAGTTTTTTGATAACCTGCTGTCACACTGTCCTCAATGTTAACTTAAGTGCATATTTCTGTAAATAATAATAATAATAATAATAATAATAATAATAATGTAATATTCGTAGCGAATGAAAATTGAGAGGAATTACATTAGAAATAAATTCAATCATAAAGAAGATACGAAAAAAATAGGGAATAAAGACAAAGCTCAAGTAAAGGCTGTTGGAAGAATAAAAAGTATAAAAATGCAAAACAAAATCTGAATAAAAATGGCTGTCAAACATAGAGTAGGAATAAAGGTACAATCGTTTAATAAGGAAAACGAAAGGAAAAAAGAAAAGATAAAGAATAAAAGATAAAAAATAGACGAAGGAGAAAGTGAGTGAATCAAGAAAAGAAAGAAAGCAAAATGAAACAATAGACAAAAAATAAGAAAGAAAGAGAGAGAGAGAGAGAGAGAGAGAGAAGAAGAATGAACAAATAACGAAACAAAAAATAATAAAATGAAGAAAATGTGAGAAAAAAGAGGGCAAATGAAACAAAAATAGTGAAAGTGAAGAAAAAAGAAAAAAACAGAAAGAGTAAATTGAATGGTCATTTGAATTTACAGAAAAATGAAGAAAAATGTCGGACAAGGCAAATAAAAGTAAAAGTATCTGTAGAAAGTGAACAGAAACGCTTGCGGGCGTGTGCGTGCCGTCATAGCTGAATGTGCCGATCCGGAAGTGAGAGGCTGTCATGTTCACGCGAGACGACTGGCTAAAACTGATGAACAATTCTCTCAGTTGACATCACGTGATAATGTCGGCCTTCATCTAGTATTCAGCTCATTGCTAAGGTGTATGCTGGGGCGCGGTCCCTAATTAACTCCGACTACAACCCCACCTACTGCCACACTTATTTCTCTCTTTGCTTGAAAAGTCCTCTCTCCGACACCTCAACATTGTGACTTTGTTGCTTAAGCAATTTGACGAGGAGGCTGTCGGGCGTTTGTCACGCCGTTTACTTGAAAACCTTATTGACAAATTATGATGCGAGCCTATTCAAACTGATTTGCAGTCTGGAAAGCTGAGTGGTAGACTCGAATTCGGCAGGAGCTGGGGAATTAATTGAACTAAATGGGAATAGAACAGTTCACAAGAGATCGCAATAAAAAATCTGTTAGAGGTTAAACAATTATTTAAAATAAGCGACGGGAAAATGATTTATTTTGTCAAATACATTTGATATTTCGATCATCACGAATGATTGAAGTTGTTTGTCTTTAAGATTAAAAAAAAATCTGAAAATGCGACCATTTTAAATTTGTTAAGAGTTTTATCTACGAAAGAAAAATGTTGTCTAACAGGTTTAAATGAGATCAGTAACCTATTTTGCCAAATAGGTTTATTGATATTTTATTTTATTCGGTCGAGCTAGCTCGGACATTTATGAGTCTATTTACGCCAACCATCATGTACATGCATCAATGTCGGAAGGTCATTAGGGTGTCATAACATAGCTGGTCAATATGAATTGTTGCTGGGCCTTTTTACGCCATGACTAGGTGTTCAGAGCAGTAGATCACTCGCAAGTTTTTGTTTTGCTCACCAGAACTGTCCTGCAAAACGCATCAGATCAGATTCTAGAAATATCAGGGATGGGTCCATAGAGCTGTGATTTAATTGGATGTTGTCTCCAAGAGATGTTACGTATAGCTATCTGCATCTGAGTGTAAGTTTCATCAAGCTTAGATTCGAGGCTTAGAGTTGATGTCCGAGTAATGGCGTGAAAGAATCTCCGTTTAGAAAACTGAAATCATAAACCTCAACCAGCAAGGCTCAATACAAACTGTCTCGGGTGACTCAATAGAATCTGTCGAATTTTAAATTCTGCAGAAAATGATCTGAAAATTCGCGCAGCTGAAACTTTGGCTTGCCTTGAATATAATGGACGTAATTTGCAAATCTGATCTACCACATAACTTCAAGCAGATATATAGACATTCCCCGATTAATGCGCGTTCGATTAATGGGCTTTCGATTAGTTTGCTGAAATATAGAATCTAAAATTAGTGCATACATAATACTCGATTAGTGCGGTAAAACATTCTTCTGTTTAACTATAATAATTGAAAATTCATTTTTTAATACTTACTGATATTCAAATTAGCCACTCTAATCGAGGATTTCCTCTACTTTGATTTGATTAAATTAAATCAAAGTAGATGAATCCCTAAGTGAGATATACTGACAATTCTTAATCACAGAAATTAAACACAATTTTCGTTACAAGCCCACCATTATATCCAAACTTCGAAGCCTGACTTCAGAATTCTAGAAATAGTCAAATGACGTTCTATAGTGTAGTGGATGGTTAAGCCTGTATTACTGCCAGCGGGTAGTCATGAGTTCAATTACTGTATCGGATGGTGAAACGGTAGCAAGAAAGGGCAAGAAATGATATTACAGAATTAAAATAATTTAAATAATAATGGTGAATATTAATTTGTATATCTATTTGAGTATTTTGTAAAACAGAGTATTGGTTTCAATAAAACCCTTTAGTCAAAATTTTCATTATAATGCCGTATGTAAATCTTACATCAAATTTAAAGAGATCTTATTTCAGAATGTTTCTAAATATAAAAAAAAAAAATAAATTGATATCAGCTAAATAATGTAAACCTGATGGTGATCAGAGGCATTTGATCGAAACGTTATGTCTCTAAAAATATCTATAATAATGAAAATAACAACAATATTTCGAATAAATATTGATAATTCTTCATCTCAAACAATTAATATAGAATTGTGTACATAGATATTTAACATTAAGGAAGCAAAGTCATCCCAATATAAATTTTCTTAGCAACGGTTTACAACAGGAGCGGGATAATGAGTTAGGCTAAGTTAGGTAGATATTGGTTTACAAGTCAGCGGTTGGTAATTTATTTGATTTTATTTGTTTGTTTAACGGCTTATCAACTCTTTATAAGTCATTTAATGCCGAAGTTTAATTTTCTTGAGAGCTTTGAAGTAATAAAAATATGATATATGTTATTCTGCTTTCACAATTGAATACATGGTAGATGATACTCAGCTTTTGTGCATATATATATGTTTGTGTGGACATAATTACTAGAGGCAGTGATATGTGTTTTATGTTGTAGTTTTGTTAAAATTATATTTTGGAATACAGTTTGATTTCTTAAACAAACTGTAAGACATTATAGGGATTAATATCATGAAAGAGTTCTCTCATTGGTAATTTTTTATGTAAAATACATTGCTGGTATTTTTAACTAATAAAATATATTTCTATACTTTTATAGGATTTTGCTTTTTGTTGGGGGATAACTATTTGCCCATATCTGGGACCCTAAAAGGTGTTACCACGCCGGGTCAGTTCGACCTAGGAATAATAGCAGTTAAGAGGCGGTTCCATGATTCTCAAAACCTCTAATCTACGATCAGGGGCCTTGCAGCCGGATTTAATTTATCGCCATAACCAGGAATATGTTCGTTTATTTAATGTCCACTCACAGTGGATCGAACTCACTACATAATAGGAATGGTCAGTTAGACCAGCCTTGCTAATCCTGGACCCCAACGCCGAGGCCCCACTGGATAATCATCCCTCTACAGTAAGTATCTTAAATATGTTCTCACTGTCTAGATTAGTTTGTCACAGGGATATGATGATTGGGAATGTTTCAAGAAACGAATTCACCCGCATTAACGTGCGAGAGTAATTTGCAATCACGGTAGGCGTCCGTTGTCAAATATTTATTTAGCCATAATTTCTGTCTGAATTTCTTGGATGAGGAGTTATCATTATTTGCACTATTTACATTTCGAGTATTGTCCTCAACTTTGTTGTTATAAAAACGTTTCCACCCTTGTACGCTCCAGCCATCAGTCAGGGAATTGCGAAATGAACACTTTATTAAATTCACACGGGTAGACTGTTCTCATTCTACTGCCCTGTCTAGGGATATCCCGTCTAGTTCTTATTTTTAGTACTGCTCAGTTATTGTTCACCTTACATAATAATTGTGAGTTCAATTCCCGAGCAGGACAGTATGTACCTAGACTAAGTGAGAAAAGGGCGAGCAATAACTGAGTATCTGTCTATATTTCTGAGATGAGGTATTATGTACACTATTTACATTATTCGGACTATTGTCCTCATCTTTGTTGCCATATTTATTACAACGTTTTGACCATTGTACGCTCCGACCTTTTTCAGGTGGTTGGAATGTCGAACTGAACCCTTTATTTCGCTCGCTGGGGTAGACTGTTCTAGTTCCACATGCCATGTCTTAATGGATGTTAGTTATCAGTTATCTCCTGTTAATTCCCCTCTCCAAGTCCTCCACTGCCTTAACCGGGAATTGAAATCACATTCTTTGGGTCCTGTCACTGGATCTAACCAACGCCTTTATCCACTTGAACAGGTTAAGATTGTTGTGATCGAGAGAACATTCTCTTGTGAGTCAGTTCCACAGAGCAGTAGTTCGCGGGAAGAAGCTGCTTGAGAAGAATAATGGAATGCGGATGGAATGAGGGGGGTCCTCTACAATGTGCGCAGCATAGCGGGAAGGTTAGAACTGGTGGCACTAAATAATGTAGTTTGTCAGAGCACTCTCTGTGGAAGTAACGATAGAACAGTAACAGGCTTGCGACATCTCGTCTGTGAGAGAGGGGTTGCAGGGTCGAAAACGATTTGTCATCTACAAGAACGCAATGACGCTTTTGAACTCTATCGAGACTGGAAAGTGAGGACTGGGCAACTCCAGCCCAAATATGACAGCATTATTTCATTTTAGGCATTATCAAGATCATGTAAATATACAGGATAGCACTAGCAATCAGGTATTTACTGGAGCCGTACAATGAACCAACTATTTTTCTCCTGCGTCTTTAGGGGTGGATCGTATATACGAGGTCCACTTGAGGTCTGGGCTGAGTTTGAGGTCCAATAGTCGGTCTAGGCATGGAGCCTACCCGAGGGAACATCCATTCGTCGTAACCGGTGGTAGTTCAGGGTCCGATCTGCGCTGAAGGAACGTAACAAGTGAATTGTTTTTAGGTTAATACATTTAGAATAGTTTAACTTAAAAAATAATTTCCAAGTCAAATTTTCAAATTAATAATAATGTGGAACTTCTTTCGCGTTCACCCCGATAATAATGATACGTTTTTTGTATTTCTGACATTTGAGGGCTCCGTCCAAACTCACCGTGATAATAATGATATGATTTTTGTACCTTTGCTACAAGAACTGAAAAGAAGACCACAGTTATATTGAAAAAGGAAAAGAATGAGATATATTACTTATTGCTGTATAAATTATTTCGTAAAAATATTTTATTGCATGCATTTATATAAAAATACATTTATTACATGCATTTATATTTATTATATGCATTTATATAGAAATACATTTTTTATAAAAAAGAACATATTTTTATTATTTGACGTATATCCTTTTTCTCCGCCAAAGATTTTTCATTTTTCTTTTCCTCTTCCACTATCATTATTTCCACACTTTATTACAAAAATGCATTTTCTAAATTACAGGCATATATGTTAAGAATAACGTAATACGGACTCATGCTGGCAGCTGATTACTATCAGTGCAAGTAAAGTTAACTTTAAATTTTAAATGTGGATGATTAAACAGCATTTCCTTTATTTATTTGGTTATTTGCAAATAAATATCAAATTTAACGGACATCTTCAGTGTCTTTTAAGTGAGTAACTGAATTAAATTTCTCTTGACTAAGAATAAAGTATAAACAGTACATGTGACCTTGTTCTCAAGGTTTTCATTACCATCAATTTTCTTCTTGTGGAAGATCAGTGAAGATCATTATTATTCAGAAAAAAACAAACTGGTTTTAAATCAACGTAAAAAATTGAGCAAGTGAAAAAAATTCTGCTCAGGATAGAAAACCAAATTTACTTCCTCTTTCAGATTTTGTGAAAACTAGTTTTACTGGACTGTCTTTTAAATTGAAGCCTTAAATAAAAAAAACAGTCTGCCACAATAAAATATACACGAAATTCACATTTTCTTTTAAGAAAGTTGACCTTGTTTGTAAACAATTCTACTTGTATTGTAAACTACGAGCCAAATATTATACAGGGTGCGAGTGCTATTTGAGGACATATTGTTTTAAGTTCATTACACACTCAAATCATTTAAAATATTATTTTTTATTTCAGATAAACAAGTCAGAGGAAGATGTTAACCCAAGAAATGAAAAGACATGCAGTCATTGTTGCTTTAGCTGTAAAACATAGGGATTTAAAAATCAGTAACGTTTTACATGTTGCCAGATTTGTTCAAAGGGTTCGGTTGGAGCTAAAGGGATGTGATGGCAATGTTTCCCCTATAGCAAAAAGAAAAAAAGCATTCACAGCGCTCTGATACCGTGAGAACACCGGAATTTATATGGAAAGTTCAAACATCGATGAGAACCCTGGAAGATCAATGAACTCCATCGCCAAATAACACCAGGTATCAGAGTGGACTATCAGAGCCGTGGTATGTCAGGACATTCGATATAAGTCATATGTAATGAGGAAAGGCCAGTTCATATCGGCGAAGACACAGGAAAACCGTCTCATGCGTTCAAAACGGCTGCTGAACAAAGTGAAAAATCCCCACGAACATGGCATGGTTTGGTTTTTCTCTGAAGGAAAAAACTTTGACCAAGATTAGAAAAAAAAAAAAAAAAAAAAAACGGACGGAATGACAGGTGGCTATGTGCATCTTCTTCTGAAGTACCCAGGGTGATGCATACCAAATATCTGGCTACTGTGATGGTTTGAGGAGTTGTGAGCAGTAAAGCTAACTTACATTTCCCCACAAGGTCTTAGGGTCAATGCTGCTGGATACATGTTCTTAAAACGATTGTTAAGCCCTGGATAAATAAAGTATACAATGGAAGGCCATATGTCTTTCAACAAGACTCTGCACCTTTCTTGCAATGTCATTGTAACCCAGGATTGGTTATCAGAGAATTTTTGCGATCATGTGACCCCCCCCAACATGTGGCCCCCTAACTCGCCAGATTTAAATCCTATGGACTATTACGTGTCGTCGTTGAAAGGGAGACTAATCGACATCCTCATAGTACCATAGCTGCACTGAAGGCCGCCATTGTCCAGGTGATGTCCAAAATGAATAGGTACCACTTAATTGCAGCTTGTGGACGGTTTCGAGCTCGAATAGAAGCAATCATTGAAGCCAAAAGTGGTTTCATAGAATAAATAGATAAAGAAGTATCATGAAGGATATTTGTGTCAATTTGAATTAAATATATACATTATTTGCTAAGATATTGCTGTTTATTTAACATACTAAAAATGTCCTCAAATAACACTAGAACCATATATATATATATATATATATATATATATATATATATATATATATATATCCAGTCCGGTGGCAAATGCTGCTGGTACCGCCAGGGGTGGCAATACAGATTTAGACATCGAAAATGTGTTACCTCCCCTGGTTGGCGGCTGACGAGGGCAGGGTATCGCACGTGTTTTAACATGTTGCATACAGAAAAAAAGAAAATACTGCTGTCCAAATACGCAACATGACCCTGTAGCTAACAAGGAAAGTAACACTACAACATTCAGAAAAAAAAATCGTTTTATGGCTAATATATATACATATATAAATATATATATCTATATATAAATATATATAGATAAATTTCCGCTCACACCTTTAGACCTTCCTGTTCTTCTTTCTTCTATTACACCTCTCTCTAGAGCTTTCATACATTTCACTTTCACGCTTGTTTCCCACTCCCACACATACACTCATACGAAAATTTTGTTTTTTATACCCGGAGTTATATTTTCCGATTTCTTTTTGAATTTGTAGCTCTGATGATTTGGATCGTCATTACGATTCAAATGTAATATATTATAACCATGGAATATCAGCTTTTTTATTACACACACACATACACACACACACACACACACACACACACACACACACACACACACACACACACACACACACACACACACACACACATATATATATATATATATATATGTAATATTCGTGGTTAATATACACATACATATATGTACATATATCTAAAACACACAAATACACACACACACACACACACACACACACACACACACACACACACACACACACATATATATATATATATATATATATATATATATATATATATATATATAAAAATTGCAAAAGGATAGAATCCAGGTAGAACTCAATGTCCAGGACAGAGTAAGGATATAATAAAAAGGCTTAAACAATAGTACTCCATGGTCATAATTTATTACATTGGAATCGTAAATACGATCCAATTCATCAGACCTAGAAATTCAAAAAGAAATCAGAAAAAATTTAACTCCGGGAATAAAAAATAAACTTTAGTATGAGTGTATGTATGAGAGTGTGGGACGAATGCGAGAGTAAATGAAAGCTATACGGAGGGGTAACAAACGAGAGAAGAACAGGAATGTATATATATATATATATATATATATATATATATATATATATATATATATATATCAAGGATACACCCACCCACCAATAAGCTTGCAGTTTCACAGACCATCACTTTACCACTGAATCTGAAAATGCGAACGAAAGAAAGGTAGTAGGTGTGAACAAGAACAAAATACTATATTCTAATGAAAGGCTACTTCTCATAAACAGAGAAATTAAAATATTTTGGGCGATGTGATAATCTTGAGAAATTCGCCTGTCCATGAGACATTTTAATTTGAATTCCGTACATCGATTCATGCTTGAATAATTCTCTTGCCAAACTAAATATTCGAACAAACCAATTCAGACGTGCAAATCAACTTTGGCGGAAAATATATCAATATCATATTATTGACACTTATGGCGATAATTGATAATTTAGCCTCTAGTAACAAACCAGCGGTAGACATGAATTATGTATATTTTTATTCGTAACCCGGAGATTGTGTATTGGAAATACCTCATATTAAAATTAATAAATGCATTTGAAACTTCGTTTACTGGCCGGTGTAGCTTCATGCTTAGAGTATGACAAGGAAGTAGGAAACATCTACTCCTGGTAAAGGATCAACAGCATTCGTGTAAGACAGTGATTACAAATGTGGAGGTTATTCCGCGCCCGGGGACGTTACGAATTCTCAAGTGGGAAGCAAATATTGATGGGGGCCCATGTGGCGGTGCAAGATAATTCTAATGGGGATATAAGTTGATTTATATCATTTTTGAACCCTATTTCCATAAGTTGCATCTTATGTACGCATTAGTTTATCTTTTTGTCTATATTCTGTATATATTTTGGCTTACGACCATGTCACGTTGAAAAGTTAAGCAACATGATCCTATATGGGTGACCGCTTGAGAATACCAGGTTCTGTAAGCTTGGATGTTCGGGTGGTGTAATGGATAACGGTTCGGAATTGGAACTCAGAGAGCCGAGTTCCAATTCCAGTCGGGTTCGTTGTATCCACTTACGTTCAAGTCGTCTTGGTTAAAGATATGAATCAATCTCTTTTCCCCAACATCTATAGCTTAATTAGTAGGACTTGTGTCGGTAAGTCATTATTATTTCAAAAAGGATTCTTACAATCTAAAAATATTTTCTGGCTTCAAATAACCTTCAAAAGGTTGATAAGGCCGTGAAAAAAAAACAAAAACAAATCAAACAAACAATTTATACATATTTTAGTCATTTAACTCAAATTCTCTTTGTTAATACCCTTGACAACGTATTAAGAACTTCCCCCGAGAAACATCACCATCTAGATTTTAATTTATCACCAAGACTCTCAAATCGATATCCAGCAAAAAAGTTGACAGGTATTGACTATACAGATGACTTAGTTATCACTGCAGACACCATTACCAATGTCACAGAACTCCTGCATCATCTAGAAAATGCTACCAATGATGTTGGACTTCTATAGAAATGCTACTTTGTGAAACAGACTCCTGGGAGGACGCTTCCTTAACCACTACAATCTTACCCTCTTTATGCATAGGGTCAACCATTATCTATCTTACTTATCCTCATAATATACACTTCCTGTTTGCTATTTCCCCTTCATTTGCAACAATTACACTCATTAACCCTCTACCTTGAGGATTGGGAATATTTAAGACTCATGCTTGTCTGGTAAAAACATCATCATCTAGGTTTTATTAGACAAACATTATCACTTTGATTTCTAGGTTTTACTTTAACACCAAGCCTTTCAACTCGGTATCCTGCAAAGAAGTTGACAGATATTGACTGTGAAAATGATCTAGCTATCCCTAAAGACACCATTATCAATGCCACAGTACTCCTACATCATCTAGAAAATAATGCTAACGATGCTGGATTCTAAGTCTGAATTCATAAGCTTCAATCAGTAATGCTTAACACAATCTGTCTCAGGTGAATCAATAAAATCTATCGAATCTTTTACATAAGCGAGATAAATTCAACTGAAAAGTATCTGAAGATTCGTATAGCTAAAACCTGAATCGACTTGAATAAAATGGATGTAATCTGGAAATCTTATCGACCAGACAAACTCAAGTGGAGATTCTTTCGAGCCACTGCTTGGATATTAACTAAATCCCTACAATCTAACCTTGATGGAGCCTACATACGGATGCTGAGCGCTATACTTAACATCTCCTGTAAGCGACATCCAACTAAATCACAGCTCTATGAACCCATCCCTGATATTTCTACAATCTTACGCAGAATACGACTTGCAGGACTCTGCTGGTGAGCGAAACACGAACTCGCCAGTGATCTACTGTTCTGGATACCTGGCTGTGGATCAAGACGAGTTGCTCCCGCAGCAGCCATTGACCAGCAACGTTATGACACAGAATGCCTCCCTAATTACCTTCTGACCTTGATTCAGGACCGTGATGTTTAGCGTGATGCACTCATAGATGTTCGAGCTCGTGCTGCCGAATAAAATAACCTCAAACTGCAGGTGGTGTTGTACAATAGGCATTGTAACGAGATATAATAATTTAAAAAGCACTTCATATAACGAATATAATGGAGAAAAATAACAATTAAATTTTATAAAAACTAAGGCTCTCTTTTTCCTATGTAAATTCGTCGTAAATTGATCCCTTTACGGAAGTCAAAACAAAATATGCTCATATAATGGAGAAAAATAACAATTAAATTTTATAAAAACTAAGGCTTCCTTTTTCCTATGTAAATTCGTCGTAAACTGATCCCTTTACGGAAGTCAAAACAAAATATGTTCATACAGCGAAAAAAAAAAATGAAATTCGTAATCTGGTTTCTGTTTTTATATATTACTATAAATTAATCACTCCAGATTATGTATTTTAGAAAAATAATTTTTAAAATTTCAAGATATCATGTCTTATGGGCATATGTATTTTGTCATCCGTACGGGGAGTTCACACAGCAAAATAAAAATCTGTTTTTTTTTAGAATTAATATTTTTTTATATTCTTGGTCCGGAGTGCATAGTCTATGGTAGTATGAAAGAAAAAAATGAAGATTATTTCTAGTCGCAGAAAAATTCCAACAAATTTTAATATGAGTATGGAACAAAATTCTGCAAGCCCAAAAAGCTGTCGAACTTGGGCTTGTAGGATTTAATTCTTTAGTAAGATTCATATTGAAATTTGGATTTGGAATTGTACTTCCACTTGAAATTATCATTTTTTTAATCTCAGATATTATTTTCCTTTTCCTTTTACCTTTTCTCGCTTGTCTGTCCTGGCTACAGCTTACTTTCGTAGATTGTTGCTGTTATAAAACAGAAAAAAAAGGAAAAAAAAAGAAACACGTGACATTAACTCTGTTGGATTTACATTGATTCATTTACCAGTGCACTTTTAGCATAGAGGCTGACAATCCGCGCAAATATCTGAAAAGTGGCACTGGAGAAGAAAAGGTTAAGCACAACCTATGTAGAAAAAATAATATCCGTGATTTTAAACTTAAAGAGGTTATGTGCAACGGGTTGTCTTGTATGTTCAAATCATCAAAATGATCAGAATAAAGGTTACGATTTTAGCATAAAAATTATAACCTCAACCCACTTACGAAGATCGTTAACAAGAGGACAGGATTAAAATTACAGTTTAACGTTTTGTTGAATTTAAAATTACCCCATATCTTATTGTGTCTGGCCAGCGATAATTACCTTACGATGACTGTCACCGACGAGAGATCCATTCGCCTGATAATATATATGTGTTTGCGTGTATATATATATATATATATATATATATATATATTACTTCAAACGTTGTTTTTAATGGATACCCGTGTCTGAAATAGACGTAATGTTTTCTTTTTAAATTTTATTTTAAACGGTCTGTATTAACTCTATCAATCTGTTTAAAATTAAAAAAACAAAACAAAAAAAAAACAAGAAAAAACAAAAAAAAAACGATGCGTCTAATTCAAACAGCGGAAGTTTTTTGCATTAAAACGAAATATAAAAATATCGGATTAATATATATATATATATATATATATATATAAATATATATATATATGCACACACACACACACACACACACACACACACACACACACACACACACACACACACACACACACACACACACACACACATATCTAATTTTAGATTATACAGTCTGTGTTAGGTCCGTGATTTTCATGATGGTTGCACAGTATAAGCTCCGGAAGGACTTGTCCGTCCTCTAGACTGATTGCTATCTAAGGTTGAAGAGCACAGTTTGCCCTACTTTTTAACCATAGGTTGGGGATGGAAGAGCAAATGGATTCTTACCTCACCCGAGGGTATTTGCACGACATTGCAAAATAATAATAATAATAATAATGCTTGTTAACTAGGAATTATCAAGCACATATACTAAAATATTGTGTTATCCAAAATGCAGATTCTGTGATAAATATCCAGAAAAGATTGATCATCTTGTATCAGGTTGCACGATATTGGCACCCACTGAATATAAAATCCGGCATGACAGAGTGGGTCAATATCTGCACTGTAAAATTTGCAACTTCTTCGGGAAGGAAACTGAAAGAAACTGGTATGAACACCACTCAGACCCGGTTACGGAGATAGGACCTGTTACAATTCTATGGGACTACACAATACACACTGACAGAACAATCAAAGCCAACCGGCCAGACATTGTTATTAAAGACAACAAACAAAAACAGTGCCTCCTTATTAACATGGCAGGCCCTGCAGACTGCAATGTATCTTTGAAGATATTCAAAAATCTGTCAAAATACAAGGACCTTGAAACAGAAATCTCAAAAATGTGACACATGGGAACATCAACAATCCCTGTTGTAGTTGGAGCACTAGGACTGGTTGGAAAAGATTGCAGTAGACTAATTGAAGGGATTCCTGGAAGTCCATGCCTCAAAGAGATACAAAAAATTGTTCTGACAAGTACAGCCTACACTTTACGTTCTGACAAGTACAACCCATACTTTATCTATATAATTTTTTTTGTCAGTGGAAAGTGTCATGATGCTATTTCTAACCTTAGGTCCCTGGGCGGGACCCGGAAAGAAATGTGTAAACGCCAGAAATCAAAGAAAATAAAAATAATAATAATAATAATGCAAATCAATAACTTTAATTAAAATACACAAAAATTGCTAGAATATAACATATTTCAAGGTGAAACGAGAACAACAAGGGTCAATAAATTAATAGGTCGAGAATTAAGGCACTTTTATTAAATTATTGAATATCCATTATCGTAGAATACAGTACCAACACTTTCAACACTTCATTTTATGAAAAACACACAATCAGAAACCCTTGCCACTTTAATATTAAGATACAAAATAGCAGTCATAAAAAAAAAAATTCTTAAAGAGATGAAACGAGAATTCATCCTTCCGTCTACTTTTCCTTAAAATATGCAACACAGACATTAGTTAAAAATGTTTTTTCTAACCACCTCATCAAACACCAGATTAGACTTTCTTTCCAAAGTAAATAATAACGATACTGAACACGCAGGCAAAAACAATAGCATAAATACCTTCTGCAAAAGCCAAATGCACGTCAACAAAAGGAATGTTAAGTTAGAAATATCATAAAGAAATACACTAGATGACAAAAAATTTAATTAATTTTCTATTACAAAAAATTTAAAACAGCTAACCTTATCCTAAAAAATAGCAATATTTTTACCTCTTTCCATCAAGGGGTAAAATTATTTTTTGCGATGAATGCAAAATAGAGGTACATTCTTATGTATGGCGATATGTAAGAAATCCAGTGGGAGAAAAACACATTGCAAGATCCACCTCAAAGACGGCAGTCGGAACGTAATGGCGGAGGGCTGTATAAAAAAACGATGGTAGAAGAAAATTGGTAAAAGTTGATGGAATCCTAAACGTAATCCTAAATAGTGAAAACTATATTAATTTACTACGGTGTATTCTTCTGCAAGACTATAAATAATATATATAAATAATTTTAAATATATTTATATACGAGGGTCATTCAATAAATAAAGTGAATTTTTCGGTATAAGGACTTCTAATACAGATAGAAGCTTACTTTTTGTTTTTTTGTTTTACTTCTTTTTCACATGGATTTAATTTCTTTTGCAGACTAAAAAAAAAAAAAAACTTTGAGAGTTTTGGCAACAAAGATGGCCGACCAAGAAGCATGCTCCAGGATTGAACAGCGGTCAGTTATCAAGTTTTTGGTTGCTGAAGGGGGCAAATCAGTTGAAATTCATAGGAGAATGTCAACTGTGTATGGTGCCACATGTTTCAGCCAAAAAAATGGCTACAAGTGGGGTAAATTGTTTACAGAAGGACGGAGCAGTGTTGAGGATGATGACAGGCCTGGGAGGCCTACAGAAGTGAGGTCTCCTGAGGTGATCGAATCAGTCAATGACCTCATTCAGTCTGACAGAAGAACTACTGTGAACTACTGAAGCAGGTCAAGAAAGGCATAAAGAACAAACGCAGGGGTCATCAGTCAGAAGGAGTCATCTTGCATCATGACAACGCAAGGCCTCACACAGCAGCGCAAACGGTGCAGACCATCAATGAGCTGGGCTGGGAACTGCTCCCTCACCCTCCTTACAGCCCAGACCTTGCTACTTCAGACTTTCACCTGTTTGGTTCCTTGAAAGCGTTCACGAGAGGCACGAAGTTTAAAAGTGACTATGAAGTCAAAAGTGTTGTGAGCGACTGGCTGAGACATCAGTCCAAAGATTTTTACGCTGAGGGAATACGGAAGCTTGTGCACAGATGGGAAAAGTGTGTGACAGTGCTGGGAGACTACCTTGAGAAATAAAACAAAAGTAAGCTTCTATCTGTATGAGAAGTTCTTATACCGAAAAATTCACCTGATTTATTGAATGACTCTGGTATATATATAATATATACATATAGATGGAGATTTTTTTTCAGTATGACAGTGTTCCTTGCCACACATAAAGTGTAACAAAAAGGATTCTTGTGGATGAAGATTTTCACTTTTTGAAAGAAAAAGTCCTGATCTCAATATAACTGAACAAATGTTATGGGAACGTAAGAAACAACTTCTCCAACGAAAATCATGCAATCTCCAAGAGGTTTGGGATTACTACCAAAAAGAATGAGAAAAATTCCGATTGAGAAAATCTAGATCTTGTTCCATTCAATGCCACATCGAATTGAGGGAATTATTCAATTACTAAAGCCATATTCTGATGCATTGTACTTTCTATAAAAATAAATATGATCTTTTCTAAAAAAATCCTTTTTAACTTAAGAAAAGAACTGAGAGACCAGGTTTTTGCTTGTGATCCAATACTTTTTGCATAACTTTTTTTCAACATTTCTGTGATGAAGATATTAGATCATTCACCAGACAGCATTAATAGCAACTTGTTTTCTGATCTTTGAAGATCAGAAAACAAGTTGTACCGAAAAAAGCAGACTGCTAATCACTGTCGATTTTGTGGTAAAATCAACAAAAGTAATTAATTTATTTAGGTGTCCCAAGGAGCGTTTCGGTTAGCAAGGTCGATTTTACTGTTTTTTGATAACCGAAACGCTCCTCTGTTACTCAATCGGTAAAAGCACGTCAGGCTATATGACGGTTCCGTATAGGATAAAGGTTCGATTCCTGTCGGAGGACGCATATTTTCTATGAAAATTTCTCATCTGTCAATTTCATAATGTCTGACGTAATTTGTTTACATTTGGATACGTATCGAGCAGATATGAATGTACGAGAGAAAATCATGGAGAAATGTAGTTTAAAAACAGTAAAATCGACCTTGCTAACCGAAATGCTCCTCTGTGGGTCAATTGGTGAAAGTACCTTAAACTATATGACGGTTCCGTATAGGATACAGGTTCGATTCTTGTCGGTGGACGCATATTTTCTATGAAAATTTCTCATACATTCAGGCCGGTAAATGTTGTTAATACTGTTTATTATAAACAAAGCATTTACTTAAATATTTGTATCTATAAAAAGAATGTATAAACATAAAAATGTCTTAAAATAATTGTCCATTTCATAACATATATATATATATATATATATATATATATATATGCTCTGTAGTCAACATTGAGGTCACCATTTATCTCCTTCTCAGAATTATCCTTTCCAGTCACAAACTGGTAAAACGTATAATTACAATCACACACACACACACACACACACACACACACACACACACACACACATTTATATATATATTTATATATATATATAATAAAGCAAAGTAATAAATAACAAACTAATAATGTACACATGAACACAAGTAAATGTAATAATAAATATCAACAAGTATAATAAAGTAATCAATAATAAATAATGAGTAAAAATTAAAGAAGCAGCTCTATAAGATATAAATATACCATAAGTACAAATAATTGCATTCGGATTCACAATTATTTCTACTCAATAGAGACTAGAATAATTTGAAACATAACTTTCACTACCCACCCAATAACCGTAAATACAATAGACATTTCTAATAATGCCCTGTTGGCCAGGATATATAAATATATATACGCAACACATTTGGCCTGAAGAATGTGGTCACGCATAAATAGGACTGCTGCAGATTAGTGTTGACCTCAGTGACCACTTTCATATTTATATTTATATATGTCTATATATATATATATATATATATATATATATATATATATAGCTAAAATTTGCTACGTTTAGCGATAGAACATTTATTGATATAGACAGCGTGGACATAAAAATCAGCAATGTATGGTGACCGTCTGTTTCACGCTTCCATGTAATTTTCAGAACAAGCGATACTACTTCCAACGGAAGAATGATGACAGTCAACGTACAGTACTGATTCCTATATTCACACTCTATCTATCTATCTATCTATCTATCTATCTATCTATCTATTTTAGGAATTTGATTTCATCAGTCGCACTGTTACTTATAGAGCATTTGAATTTGGTTTTGGATAATTTGGATTTCACTGGCGAGTTGTTGTTGCTTATGCTGATTTAAGTCGGGAAAGCATATTGTCTAATGGATAATAACAACGTAGATGTTGTCAATAGCTCGAATTTAAATGATGCAAATAATAACTCCACATCCCAGAAATTAAGACCGAAAAAATGAATATGTTACTTCTTTATGCGCCGCCTCCTCTCAGGAAGTAGGCGATAATGGCTCTCCACAACTTCCTGTCCCCTGTTTTTCTGTCATTTCTCCCAAACCCTGTTATACTATTCATTTTCTAAGTATATTATACATTGTTTCTCTTTGTTCCCCTTTGCCTTCAAACTGTCCTGTGAGTAACAGATTTTCCAAGCCGTCTTTCTTCATTATATCCCCTAGCAAACTTAACTGTCTCTTCCTGCTGTTAAGTATAAGTTTTCTTTTTGCTTCCATTTTCTCTAAAACTTCGTTGTTACTCACATCTTTGTACTTGGCATGCTCAGCATCCTTCTGTAAACCACATTTCTGTTGTCTTATGTCTCTTTTTCATCTTTGAGTAGATTGTATAGTACTCCCTTCCATAAAGGAGGACAGATATCACGTAACATTTTAGTATTTTTTCTTGTTTCTACCGAAGTCTTTTCTATTTCTTATTACTCTGCTTAGCTTTAGGAATGCATCTTTGGCTATCCCAGTATGCCTTCGGATTTCAGCGTCACACTTCCCGTCCTCTGTAAAAACACTTCCCAAATATTTAAATTTCCGCATTTGTTTGATTTTGGTATCTCTGATGTGAAATTCGCACTTTGGGCTCTTCCTTTAGCTAACAACCATGCAGTCTGTATTCTAGCAGTTGATGTTTCATCCTTTCTTCTCTCTTTTCTTCACTGCCTTCTGTACGAGGATTTGTAATCTTTTACTACTATTTTCTTTCTACAAAACTGAATTTTAATTTTTCGGGTCGTGTGAAACAGCCATAGACAATTTACTTTCATGAAACACAATATTTCTTGCCAAGTAATTCAACTCAACATGTGAAATAATCATTCAAAATTTTAACCTGCCCTAATACATACATACATACATACATACATACATACATACATATATATATATATATATATATATATACGTGTGTTGTGTGTGTGTGCAAGAGTGAGCGTGTGTATTTGCACGCGCACATCTGAAATAAGTAAATACATTATATTGCATTGTTAATAATTTCAAAGGAACTCTATGGGAAAATAAAAAAAAAATTGATTTTTATCTCTATATTAATAATAGCATTTAGTGTGTTTTGCCCAGCAAATCAAAAGTTTAGCCCAGCGTGTATACAATCGTGCAGGCGCCTTTAAAATTACCGGTCTGGACTACTTTTAAGCGATAACGCATAAAACTTATGTGAATAAGCTTACTTATACGTGGATACGTTAATCTTATCAGCTCATTGACCCCCGACAGATGTTACCTTTCATGAGTCCAGACGTCTTTCCCGACTCTCATATCTCGAGTGTATAGTTCAATAGACGAATCTACCTTGGTGGACAATAATTATAGTTTAAAGAAACTCGCCGATAAGTAAATATTTTAAAAATATTGGTCACTCTGCAAGATTTTCATAGTGATTTATAGCAGACAAATGACTATAATATATAGAGGAAGAAAACTGAACAGTTCTTGAAACAACCAAGAAAGATAATCCACCCAGAATTCTGATGTCTGGTCAGTTAGGTTTTTGCAAATGAAGCAGTCTCAAAATAGATAGTTTCCCATTTCTGAATATACCCATCACGATATGGCACCCTCACCCGTTTTTAACCGCAGTATACTACGAAAATAGTGTTTGAGCCTAACCACGGATCCATACTACTCTGCCAAATTATTATTAATTTTCATTAAGCCTTAGTGTCTTTTTCGGCTAGATTTTGTTCACTCAAAACAGATCCCTCAAGTTTTTTTATTCGGTCGAGCTAGTTCGGACATTCAAGAGTCTATCACGCCAACCATGATAGTCCAGCATAGCATCATGTGGTCATTATAGGTGGTTGCTGAGCGAACATCCCATCTTGCGTCATGGTTAGGTGCCCAGAGCAGTAGATCATTCGCAACTTTTTGTTTTGCACGCCAGCAGTGTCCTGCAAAGCGCATTGTTTTTTCACTTGAGATTGTAGAAAAGATGGGTCCATAGAACTGTGATTTAGTTGCACGTTGTCTCCACGTAATATTAAGTATAGCTCTCAGCATTCGAGTGCATGTTCCATCGAGGAAAGGTTTTAGTTAATGTCCAAGCAGTAGCACCATACATTAAAACCGACTCTACAGTGGCGCAAAAGAGGCTCTGTTTGAGGTGATCTGGTAGATAACATTTCCAGATTATTTTATTTAGGGTGGCTCAGGCTTTAGATATGTGAATTATCACATCCTAGAATTTATTTCGCTTCCAAGGGATGAAACAGATTCGACAGGTTTTATTGATTCTACAAAGAGTTTATATTGCTGATTGAAGCTTATGAATTCAGTCTTAGAGGCATTGATATAGAATCCAGCATCGTTAGCATTATTTTCTAGATGATGTAAGAGTACTGTGGCATTGATAATGGTGTCTCTAGGGATAGCTAGATCATTTGCATAGTCAATATCTGTCAACTTCTTTGCAGGATATCGAGTTGAGAGTCTTGGTTTTAAAGTAAAACCTAGAAATCAAAGTGATAATGTTTGTTAAGTAAAACCTAGATGATGATGTTTTTACCAGACAAGCATGAGTATTAACAATTCCCAGTCTTCAAGGTAGATGGCTAATGGGTGTGATTGTTGCAAATGAAGGGGAAGTAGCAAGCGGGAAGTGTATATTATGAGGATAAATAATATAGATAATGGTTGACCCTATGCCTGAAGAGGGTAAGATTGTAGTGGTTAAGGAAGCGTCCTCCCGGGAGTCTGTTTCACAAAGTAGCATTTCTATAGAAGAAGCTGAGTGGAACTTACTCTTTATCAAATGAACACGAAGGGAACGTGGTTGATTTGTCTCCGTGAACATGGGGTGCCGGGTGTGTGAGTAAAGAAATTGTTTGTAAAGTTACTCACAAAATCCAATAAGACTTAGGAAAACTGATTTCTGTTTAATATTTTTAGAATTAGTGCTAATAAACATAAATGATTCAAATAAAATCGGCACGACCCTCCATGAATCATTTTATCTACTTAGTCTTGCATAGCCTGATTCAAGGCCAAAATATGCTTACATTTTATTTTGTACTGATAATGGCTGTGTCAAGGCGATAAAGCCACTCAAACACAAGGGGTTACTGGGAGTAAAAGAAATAGAGACAAATGAGAAAAGGGTCAATAAAATGCTAGGATTCAAGGGGACAGATAGCGATTGACGTTGCATTTTTTTTTAAGATCGTAGTGGACATGAAGTCAAGAAGTCGGAAGTGAGTTCCACAGTCGGTAAGTGCAAGAAAATATATTAGTATAGAACTTACGGCTATATGTAGCAATTTCAACGGTCGATTAATGGGACCGAGCTGCCAACTTAGTACTCCGCTTCAATTTTTTAAAGTCGAGGTTTCAAAGCCGAAATCTAAGTAGCACAGGTACCATGAAAAGATTTACAAAGAAAGTACAGGAAAGCTATGTCTTAGCAGAGCAGTGTGAAAGTAACTGAAAACAAGATGCCAGGTTAGGACATGTGATATTGCAGATTTTTCTTTGGATTATGTCAAAAATCTCTAGATATATAACAGACGCTCCAAACCAGATGCGGATTAAATAGTAGACCTGTAAAGGTAACATATAGATTTTGGCCGGACCAATTGTCTTGCACGGTAAAGTAAGGGAATTTTCCTATCAACAGATCTGGAAATTAGCCACACTGAAGAGCTGTGATACAGAGAAACAATCTGTCTGTGGATGGTTATATATATTTCTTGCGCCAATAGCTTAGTGGTAAGATCTCTGACTGATGCCAAATCGGTCGAGTTTCGATCCCATCTTGAAACAAGCGGGCCTCTAGCCACAATGAAGACATGCATTTCTCTCCTTTTTACTGGCATATTTCGTAAGGAAAACTTTAAAACTTTCTCTCTGCCGTGCGTCGAATAAGAATCAGTCGAGTTTCGATCCCGGCTCAAGTAATACAACGAAACAGTCTATCTGCGGATATATATATATATATATATATATATATATATATATATATATATATATATATATATGGCAGGATGTGTGTGTGTGTAACGGCCGCAATTTTCGACGGATTTGCACCAAAATTTACATGCACAAATCCCAAGTTAACGGGAAGGCCAAGACCGACTTTGCATTTCCCAACTCCCATCGATAGTGGAAATAATCGATTTTTTCATGCTTCTACGGCAGTTTTCATGTAGTTTGCGGCCATTTTCTACTGGCCAGAGTGAGAGCCAACAGCTGACTGACACGAATGTTAAAAAAAAATCGAGAGCTGCATTCGTCACAAGTGGGAAAAATTTAAATCTGCATGGCACTTTACTTCAATTGGCTCATTCGCTTGCTTAAACTCAACGTTGATTCTGATTCCGCAGAACTGGGTTGGGTGTGAAAAAGTATTTGTTGTTAACATTCTTTTTTTCATCGGTTTTTCCAGTTACAAGTCCTTTTTTAAAGCTGATCGTTTTGTGTTCATTTTGTTTAGTTCTTTTTTCGTAACAGATTTAATGTTTAGTATAGAGCTTAGAAAAAATTCGCAGTGTGAGATAGGCAAGAAGTAAGGCATGTAGCAACATCAGCACGGCAAAGAGCACTCCTTTAAAAGTAAGGAATGGCAAAAATATTTTAAGTCAAGTGATAGCGATTGTTGTATGAGTCGTACGATTTTTGAACCAAGCAAGGGCAACGCCGGGCGATGCTGCTAGTATATATATATATATATATATATATATATATATATATATATATATATATATAATACTGAACCGATCCAGCATACAATCCATATTACTAACTCCAAAATTATTTGGTTTCGGAAACATTTATATGAATCATTAAGAAAAAACAAAGATACGGCTATCTAGCGATAATTGTTCTTTATGAAAGTATCGGTAGACAGGCGTATCTTTGTATATTGGAGCATTCAAAAATTGTCTACAGGTAGTACTCTCAATCGAATTTGCTATAAAACAACACCAACTTCCCAGTCTCTTGGACCTCAAGTGGAGCTCAGATGAACGCTCCATTGCTAAAAATACTGGGCAAATTCCCTAATTCTAACGTACCCAATGTCTCTCTCACAGGCGAGATGTGGCAAGTCTTTCGCTGCTCTATCGTTACTATCATTGAAAGTGCTACGACGAACTACAGGGTGATCAGTAAAAAAAGCTGCAAATTTATTATCACTGTTTTATCTTTCTGGAATAACCTTGAATAAATTTCATGACCTTGAATAAAGCTACTGCCACCTGGTTACCAGGCTTATAACTTTGTGCTGAACATTCCAGCAAATATTTCGAACATCTACGATGATTGTTCAGTTTGTGTATGAATCATACATTTTTTTTTCTACCGCTTTTTACTGGGAATCCTGTAATTCCTTGTTTCCACCATATCTAAAGTACACGGTTAGGACCCGCCATGCCACTTATATCGTAGAAAACCATCCGAATTCCCTCTCTATTCCATTGGTGAAAAGTTAGTTTCACTTGAACAGCTTCTTCTCGGGAACCGACTTCCAAGAGGATGTTTCCCCGACTACTAGAATCTTAAGTTCTTCAAGTCTATGGTTAATCGTTATATCCCCCAACTATCCGTATAAACGGCCTCTTAACATAATCCTCTATCACGAGTGACGTCCGGACCTTGTACAGGGTGAACCTTAATGTAAACAAATGTACCATGGATTATCATTTCTAAAATTCAGATTAAACCAAAAATAGATATTACTAGCATGTTTGCTCAGTTTTCACTTTCCTGCTTTGATAGATTTAAAATCGTTTAGGCAAACTTTTGAGGGAAATCTTATAAGGAAAATCTCTAATCTGCGACCTCTTTCCCGCAAAATGAACGTCGCATGCCTTCCGCTTCTCTATCTTTATTACCCGTGCAAATGTTCAGATGAGCTCCATTCCATATTCCCGCTAGTTCATACATTTACCGCTAGGACATGCCATTCTACCATGGATAAGAACCATACTCATTGACCCTATATTCAAAATCTAAGGAGAAAGATCTGCTCAGCATTTCTTTCCCTAAGAATTAATACTTTATAGAACAGACTCCCATTTAGATATCTCCCCTGAACAATAAAATCGCCTCAGATGAAGATCTAGTCATTATTAATCTTCGTCATCCTCGTAATATACAGTTGTGGTCCGAAAGTTTTGTCACCTCGACATAATATAATTTTCTATTTCAGATGGCTGACGCGAGCTCCTACATAAAAATGATGGCGTTCATACAGACCTTCTCAATGTGTGACCACATCAATGAAAGTGAATAAACTGAATCCAGTACGTGCGCTTTGTATTACTGTATTACTTGTTCTTCTATTGTTCTCATTAGTTTTTGGTAGGGGTGACAAGACTTTCGGATCACCCTGTACATTCCCGACCACCATCCTTTTTACTCATAGTATATTACACTCGCCTTAACCATTTTAACAATAAGGCTCTACTTACAGTGGCCCTCGAAACGTTATTGGGTTCACTACAGAATGTTAAATCCGTCCTCCTTAAGTAAATTCATTAGGCATTTTTAAATTTAACTATCGTCCGAGAAAAGAGACTTTATATATATATATATATATATATATATATATATATATATATATATATATAATGTCATTTGTATGAAAGATGTTGATATCGAAACTAGCAACCTTTAGATAACCACTAATAAATCAACAGATCAACCTTCTTCTTTTATGTTCAGTATCGTAAAGGACGTGGGTGATCATGCCTCTCCACAACTTCCTATTCTTAGTCGCTCTTAGCAATATTTCAATTCTCTGCTCTGTCATTCATTTTCTCAAGCTCGTTATGTAAGTTATTTGCTGTTTCCCTCTGTCCTACTTGTGTTCAGTATGTCTTTTGAGTGTCAAACTTTCCCATCCTTTTTTCCTCATTATGTTTTCCCAGATATTTCAACAGTCTCGTTCTGATTCTAAGAGTAAATGTCCTTTTAATTTGCATTTTCCTTAATACTTCTTTGCTCATGTTCTGTCCATGGTATTCTCAGTATCCTTCTGTAGAAATATATCCAAGTTTCCTGGAGTCTTTTTTCCATCTGTGAGCAACTTGTCCAGCTCATTTGAAAGAAGATGCGATATCAATGTTGAGACTTGAGGCCTTTAGATGTTTATTCTAATGCGGCCGTATGGTAACTAGTTTAGTTTCAACTGACAGTAGTGGAGACTTCCTTATGCAAAAGAAACTTTTGCTGTTTAATCCAGAATTATTCAAGTAAAATAAATAACTCAGAAATGTTCACTTTATATTTCTTTAAGTTAGTTCTATTAGAGAAATAATTAGGCAGATACTCTCACTCACCACTCCGAATGAGTTAAAGTTTTCATTATGAATTTGATCTTTGGATCGACAATTGTTTTTTCTTTAACTCCATGACCCTTCCCTCTATCTCACTACAGGTTACTCTCCTTTATTACCTATGAATTGCCATGTATTCTTGGGAAGGAATTGCTGAGTTATTGGCCGTTGCTTTCTCTAGGGTTTAACTTCAGCTTTTATTTTCTTAGGTTGCTTACCATCTAAGGATAGAGAGCCCAGCCTGTCTTGTTATTTAACTCCTGGGAAGTGGCTAGAAGAAATACATTTATATCATTGCTAATGGTATTTGTGCGAAAGTAAATGCAACAACTTGGGCCAGAATTTACACGAGGCATCATACTTTTCAAAGATTAGAATGATATAACCTACATAACGACGTTGTGTAAATGAATGACATAGCAGAGAATGGGAGGGATAGGAATACAACAGATCTTGCTAAGAGTGGCTAAGAAGAGGATTCATACCTTTCCCAAGGTTATTAGCACGTAAGTCAATGCCATAGATCCTTCTCCCCACCCCCATCAAGATATGTGTAAATAGCAGAATAGACTGGGTTTTGTAGCCTTGAGTGGTAGTCTTTCAAGGAGAAAGTAACTGCGACTTCAAAACTATATGTAGTCCTGGTGTAGCACATGCTATACAGCTAAAGAAAGGATGGTTCGTATTGGCTCGATGATCCAGACTACGGTCGAATGATGACGAAGATGATAGATGATGATGGGCATCATGTAATAAAGTGTTTGTTAGCTCATGAAACGGCCTGTCACGACACTAAATATAACAAAACATTCACTAGAAACTTGTTATATTACTTTGACCGGCGATATAGCCTAGTGATCTCCTTTTTATTTTTCTCTTTATCGTGTCCATGCGTGATCACAACTTCTTATCCTTTGTTGTTCTCAGTAGGATTTGTCTTTTCGCTATCCCCCACAAATTCCTGTTCTGCCATTCCTTTACGCAAGTCTGTTAGGCCGGTGGCCAACTGCTTTCGTCTGTCCCTGCTGCATTCAATTTTCCCAGTGTGTGTTAAATTTTCCAAGTTTTCTGCAGAACCCTATTTATATTGCCTTACATCTCTAATTATTCTTCTAGGGCACTGTTCAGAATTCACTGACATTTTAGCGGCAACGATATTACATAACAGTTCAGCATTTTTTTTGTTGTTTCTAACTAAACCTTTCTGTTTCTTAGTTATCTAATTATCTCTTCGGGGACAATTTCGCTATTCCAGACTGCCTTTGAATTTCGGTATCCCATTTTCTTCTCCTCTGTTAGAACTCTTAAAAAAATATTGACATTTTCGTACTTTTTTATCTCCAAATCAGCGTTCACATCTTGGGTTGTTTCTCTTGCTTAAAACTACACATTCTGTATTCTTACAATTGGTAGTTAGTCTTTTTTCGCACTTTGCTTTATCTAGGAGTCCCTGTAGTTTCTTTATGTGCCTGCTGTCAAAACTGTGCCATCTGCATATCTTACATTGGTAAGATTGTGTCAGCCAACGATAAATCCTGGTAGGATTCTAGTTCTCTCAATCTAGTGAAAGATTCTGAAAATATAACGTAACTCATTTTTGTTATCATTGAGAGATTAAGATTTATTCAGGCGTGTAACGCAGAATGAATGAAAAGAAGAGATCGAAAAAGGGGTGAAGCTTATTCTGTCATTGTCTAA
>CAHIKZ030004034.1:3305000-3370000 GCA_903632075.3 Acanthosepion pharaonis | reverse complement strand
AATTTATCCATCGCACCGTGTATATATAAAAATTTAAATTATGCAACAGGTAGTTTTTTAATTTGAAGATTGTATGAAACTCAGAGTTGCCCGTACCCATGATAAATATATATATATATATATATATATATATATATATATATATATATATATATATATATATATATATTATTTTTTGTTTGTGCATATATATATATATATATATATATAAAATAAATATAAAACAATACATGTCTCGAACAGAAGGAGGCTAGTAAAGATGACGCTGTTGATTTTGTGCGCACCAGCTGTGACGCTTTTACACATACACGTGCATCACAATGCATGTCGAGCAGACAGCATGAATACAAAAAAGCATACTACGGCGCACTCCTAAAAAAGCAAGAAAAAAGCATGGACATGGTAAAATTACATGCAATAAAAAATAATGACTCAGAATATAAAAATTGATAAGACGCTTTATATATATATATATATATTTGCGAACGTTGCTCACTTGGTTAAATAAAAAAAGAAAATGCAACATTTCTGAAAGTGAGAATTGTTGATGATTGATCTTGAAAAGCAAGTTAAAAGTCTATATTACAAATGAAGATTTTTATTGCCCGACAGTTACTCCCAATTGCCTATGTCTTTTGCCAAACTAATCCAGTCTTTGTAAACATCTTTATCTATTCGGTTAAGTCATGAATATATTCCGTTTTTGTTTGTCATATTCATTGTTAAAAATATAAAGTATACTTATGTTCCATTCAATTATATGTGCTCCACTATTTTCAAAGACTTGTTGCCATATATCAGGAAGCTCTTCGATACCTTTTTCAGTAAAATTACGAAGGTTTTTTACGTTATATATATATATATATATATATATATATATATATATATATATATATATATATATATATATTAAATTAATATTACTCCATGGTATGATCATTTCACCACATAAATTAAGATTAATTTGTAAGGATTTTGAAACACATCAGGTAAATAAGAAAAAAAATAAAATGAAATAAAATAAAGTGTGTGTGCGTAAATTCGATCGTACTTGAATGATAGATTTATGGTTGATTATAATATAGAAGCATTTTTGTTTATTTAATTTTACTATAGAAAGCTGGAAATCTAACAATGTTTACTGCAAAATTATGCCTGTATGCAAATATTATGCTATTTTTAGCAAGCGTCACCTCGTATATTTTTCCTATGAATTTGATTCTCAATGGACACCTGATTGTTAGCATAAACGGTCGACCCACTTCTTAAATTCCGTGTTCTGAGTTTTGGACATTTATTTTGGGAAGTAGATCATGCCTAGAACTTTTAGCCATACTTCATACCCGCACACTCACGCCCACACAATTTTAGAACCTCTCTCTCTCTCTCTCTCTCTCTCTCTCTCTCTCACACGCACACACACACTCATTCTATATGTCCCATCTATCTCACTCTCACTCACTCTCTCTGTTTGTCTGTCTGTCTGTCTGTCTGTCTCTCTCTATATATATATATGTGTGTGTTGTGGTGTTCTCCCTCTAAGAGTTTATGTTAGACTCTTCCGCCTACTATAAGTTTAGTAGGAGAGAAGGCTTCCGGGAACAGTGATTAATGAACAGTGAATAGATTGAGCGCTAGTTCATTCGATACACCCTCACTAGTCACAATCTGCAAACCTGGTTTTTGTTATTACTTAACCATTTACTTGGTCACAACAATATATCTATACATATAATGCTTATATATGTATATTAAGCTTATATATATATATATATATATAACAAAAGAGAAATCAAACCTCACTCAGAAAAAAATGAACAACCATACCACAAAAGAAAACAACAACACACCGCAAAGACACCGACCATAACACAACAAATGCAAACACAAAACTGGCCACACACATACACCAAGAGATAACCATCAGCTCCACAAGCAATAATAACGACACCGCCACCATCAACGATGGCTTGAACTTCAAAACGAACACACACACAAAACAAACCACGAACTTACGCGGACATCCTTAAGGTGCCATAGAAACTTACACAAACCAAAACAAGCAGCTCTCAGACAGAACACATAACCCCCACCAAACATCACAGACCACCCAGATTAGCCCCTAGTAGACAATCAACAGCAAACACTCTCAACCTTCAATAAAACGGGGTAAGCCTCCAATCAGGACACTTGGAAGGGTTATAGCATCCCTAATAGGGGACATGACGCAAACTTTCGAGCTTTTACGAAAGAGCTTCATCATGCTTGCAAATACAAACATAACCCGTACGTACGAGTTATAAATCTAGATAAAAGTAAATGCTCGGTAGGCACATTCATATTACTAAATAAAGGACTAAGCTTTTGCGCTGGTCCCCCAAGGTTTGATAAAAAACACTTTGGCAAAGGACCTAAAATCCTTCTTTAGAAGAATACGGCTAAAAGCCCACGACGGAGACAATACTCGAAACATTAAAAGAGAAGGACTCTACATTCATCCTACAAAACAGGGGCATCATCATACAGACTTTTGAAATGGCAGTAACAAATGACATAAAAGGAAATATCAGTACGTAAGCTGCTGCGTAATAATATCACTGAAGGGGAAACACGCTGAATCATAGAGATGACCTAATTATTACACAGGCTGACAAAGGTTGTGCCACAGTGATCTGGGGAATCAAAGAATACCTTAAAGAGGCCAACAATCAACTAGCCGACAAAACCACCTACAAAAGCCTACCCACCGACTCTCTCCATGAGTACCCTAAAAATTGACAAGATCGCTAAACATGATGCTTCAAAACGAATTAATTGACAAGGAAACATACACAACACTTACACCAACAAACATCACATCTGCCCGCTTATATTTCCTTCCTAAAATGTACAAAAACAACAACCCAGGAAGGCCGGTTATTTCATCATTTAACTGCCACACGACCAAAATCTCCAAATACGTAGACCATTATAAACAGCCCCTAGCTAAAGAAGTAAAATCCTACATCAGAGACACAATAGGCCTACTAAGCAGAATGAATCATATACAAACATTGCTAGAAAATGCTCCTCTAGTAACCATGGACGTAAGATCACTTTCTTCAACCATCAAACACATCGAAGGACTAACCGCAATTAAATAGACACTAAAAGAACAAAACAAGACCCCCCCCCACAGAAGTAATCATAAAACTTATGGAACATATTCTTACATTGAATACTTTCGATTACAATGGAAAACACTACATACAAGTAAGAGGATGTGTCATGGGCACCGTTGCAGCTCCATCATATGTCATAATCTTCATGGAGAAATTTGAGTAGACCCATATTTATCCCTTCATCTGTAACAACTGCATATTTTAAGGAAGATATATCGATGATACCTTCTTCATACAAACGGCCAGTCAAACTCTCGAGTTCAAACCACAGCCGATGTCCTCCCACTTGAAAACCCGAATTGATGAGATATATGGTTGTTGGGGGATTCTCAGCTCTGGCTTTTGATCCCATTAGTCATGGGACCCCGTCTACCACATCGTTTGACCCTACAAAAAGGTTCACCCGCGTTTTGACAATTTTAATTCTGCGATGTGTCTAGCCATTCTTCTCACCAGAAAAAAGTTAGTTTGAAGAATAGGTTTAGACGCTGATGGCCCGGCCATGCGGCAAGTGGTATTGGTTTACATGGTACCAGTAGCAATTGACCTGGCATACAAGTAAAAGAACAAATCAGAATAAATATAATAAAAGCCTCACCCCTATATCGATGCAATTAAATTCCTTACAGCGTTGAAAGGGATTTTTTTTCAAAATAGTTTATATTATTTTAGAGAACCTCCGAGTCTGTTCATTTTTATGTTTTTGATATGAGCTTTATACCTTCACTATAACTTCATTGAGTTCTGACTCGCCTGTTAGTCTGTTTTGAGTCGCCATTATGTTGAAAAACTTAAACCAAGCAAAGTGATTTAGCGCATATGGTAGCAACACTTACCCAATATTCCCTGTTAAGTATCAGGGAATATTGGGAAAAGTATGTATCCCGCATGGTATATTAGAATAAGTATATATCACGAATATTGGGGAAAGTATGTTTCACGCATGGCACATAACTGACTGGTGTCAGTTATGTGTTATGCGTGATACATGCTTAGGCGATCATGTATCTTTCGATACATGACTGACGAAGCGGATTTTTCCAGCTGTAGGTTGCCATTTCTTTCTGCAGTAGACCAGTTGCCATCCAAGGAACCCGGTCTTTCCTACTATTTATCCATAGCTGGGGGGAGAGGATTCATACCTTTCCCAAGGGTATTAACACCTAAGTGAATGTAACTGAGTGGAATTGAACTCTGCTCTCCGATTAGTCAATCCGAGCCGCTATCCATTACTCCACCGTGCCTCTAAGGATTACTATCCATTATTCTTTTTAATTCTATACTAAAGAGTATACACCGTTTCCAAGCAGAGAAACGTGGTCATTACTTTGCGTATAATATTAGTTTAAATATATCGCGGGTGGTATTTTGTTATATATCCTTGTAATATCGCTGTTTCAGACATTACAGTTCGATTCGTCACTCCACATCACATTTAACCCCTTTTCCAAGCTATGGCGAATTGTGCACGTGTTCGTCTACTTTTAAAGAAACGTGTGTCAATTTGTGCGTCATTCAAAGTCACATCACTTCAAGCGACGTTTTATTCATAGCGTTGACACCGTTTTTTAAATCAACAATGGTCGTTTCCTTATGGCTCAACGATAATCACAGAATGTAACTAAAGTCGTGCTGTTTTTTCTTTCCCTCTATTCTGTTATCTCAGTCTACCCAAAGAATCATCACTATAGATCTTTATGACATTGTACGTTGTGATACGGAAATAATTCTCGCTCCAACCTACTTCTCAAACTTCGAATCAAATGACCAATTTTTTCGAAATGGCTTTTTCGTCAGTCCCAGGACATTTCAGCATTCCTTCATTAGCAGCAAGTTTCGAAAGCTTATGTATTTGCACGATTTTTCTCTTTCAAACTAACTTTTGCTTATCGTAACGGTTTTATTTCTTACTGACCAAATATTACAGATAATCTGTTTAACCTTCAAAGGCTTAAACTAAGGCATAGTGATGTTTATAGAAAAATATTAGATGAGAGATTTAACAGCAGTGCCACTTAATTTAAGTACATGCTTACATTTACTTTAAAACAATTTTATTATAATTTTTTGACACAATATTATATTATTATTATAAGATTACATGTTTTATGACATCATCAGTTTTTGACAAAATATTAACTACATTAATTAAAATATTCTAAACTTAGCCAAATCCCTGATAAGCTTGAAATATTATTTGATAGTCGGACTCAAAAAATAGGAATGAAAAAAAAAAAGCATCCACGGCTGAAAGATCATCATTTAGTATCAGGAGTTCAATGATCTTTCGACGATTCCAGTACTGTGATATTGTGTCAGAGTAAATTAAGGTTAGTAATATTTTTAACACTAAATTTCACTCAAAATAGGGCTCGAGAGTCACTCAAGTTAGTGAGGTTACATACTGAATGATAATAGTGAATGTGTTGTGTAATATGATTATAAGAGAAGGTGGTAGGAGGTCAAGATTATTGATATAAGGATAGATAACGATTAACCCTGGAATTGAAGTTGTCACGGTTAAAGTGTCCAGGGAAGTACCCATTTGGGAGCCTGTTGCATAATGTGACAGGTCTTGAAAAAAAAAAGGAGTCCAACTGAAAATTCCTTCTTGCATTTGGTACAAAGAGGAAATGAGTTTGTTTTGACTCCGTGGAAGTATTCTGGGGTATCCTTGTTGTAAAGGTCTGAATTGATCGAACTAAAGAATGGGACTCATCTGAACATTTACCATGGAAATAGCGGGTACTGAACTCACACTCTTTGGGACCTGTCACTGGATCTAACTAACGCCTTTATCCACTGAGGACACATGGCACAGTGGATAAAGGTGTTAGTTAGATACAGTGACAGCACCCGACACATGGCACAGTCAATGTTAAGGCAGTAGAGAACTTTCAGAGGGAAATTAACAGGAGATAACTAATAAATGACATCCATTAAACATGGCACGTGGAACTAGAACAGTCTACCCCAGTGAGCGAAATAAAGGGTTCAGTTCGACATTCAAACCACCTGAAGAAGGCCGGAGCGTACAACGATGAGGACAATTGTCTGAATATTGTAAATAATTTCTTCAAAACACGTAATAAGAAATTAAAAATTTTGCATCCAGAGCTTTTAAATTTAAAAAAAAAAAATAGGAAAGCAGTCAATCAAGCTACCTTGATTTCAAACTTGCGGTATCCTCAGGCGATAAGGGTATAAGGATTTCCTAACATTTTATTATTTATATATAAACACACAACATAATAGGAGGGGAGGAGAAAAGCAAGAGTATTGAAATTTTATTGGAGGAGGAGTAAATAAAATGTACATGCTATTATCCTGGTTAGTACAAACTCAAAAAGTACTTTTTAGTGTGTATGCATCGTTTCATTATTTCTGATGTTTCATTCAGTAGATTTTTTTTTTGACTGGAAATGTTATTATTCTTAACTTTTCTTCCTGGCACAGTTTACAAATATCACTAAGATTGCTGTAAGTTTTGGCTTTTTAAAGTATTTTCCACTTTACAATCGGATATGTGTTATTTTTTCTTTTAATTCCCACACATGGCTGGCTAGTCTGGCATTCTAGCACGCGTTTAGATAAAAATAATAAAGAGTTAGGAAATCATTGGGGCCTTATCGCCTGAGGATACCAAAAGGTTGAAACCAAGGTAGCGTCATTGGCTGATCTCCTCATATATATATATATATATATATATATATATATATATATATATATATATATATATGTACACACGTGTGTTTGTGTGTGTGTGTGTTTTGATATAATAGGAAAGAACTGTTAGACTGATGATCCGGAGTTCTTTAGCATTTTTGTTTTTATTTTTTAAAAACAGTGCTCGATACATAAGTAGAGCCTAGATTATAATTATTTTTAAACTTTTTTTTCTGTGTCGCGATGGAATCATATTTAAAAAAAAATAATTATAATATATATATATATATATATATATATATGATGTAGTATCGGAAATTTGGTGGACTGTAGGGGATATCCGCACGCACCTACAGCTAATTACTATTCAGTCGAGTCAGTCTAGAAATAGATTTCTAATTCAGTTTATTTATTACACGCATTTTTGTATGCTTGTGTTGCAACGGTTATGCAATCTTTACGATGACTGACAAATTCGAAAAACGTAACAGCATGAACCTCGGCATATCTGTTAAAAAGACTTTTAAAAATGCGAGTATTAGTAAATATAATTTTGTTGATTTTATTATTTATTTGTTAGTTTTTTAGGTTTAACAGTCATTTTTTTCTAATGTGTATTTCAAGGCTTGTCGAGTGTCGGTTCTAGAGGCTGAACATTCAAGACAATTGATCATTAGCTAAAACACAGGACATGTGAAAAAATGAAACTCTTCCATGAGGTCTATCATCGAACACTCCAGCAACTCTATCACATGACTGGAATCAGATATTTGTTATGATGTTTCTGAGGAAAATAGATTCCAGGAAACGGCCTATACTATTACTACTACTAACATTTCTTTCTCTCTCTTTCTCTCTCACTACATTATATATATATATATATATATATATATATATAATTCGAGCAAATTCGTATGCAGCAAGTGTGTTTATTTATGTAAATACTAGCAGTATAATCCGTCTTTGATCGGGTCTTTCATTACTGGGAATTTTTGCCGTTCAATTGGAGCAGTTTAAGTTTAAAGTCAGCCCACTTGAAAATCAATATTAGTAACAATTAGGTGCAACTGAGGCACATCCCCAAATAGAGTGGGGGTTAACAATTTGAATGGGGGGGTGATCCTGAAAAGGGTCGCTTTTGCGTTCTCAATCTTGCAAGGACTCTTCTATGAACTGTCATAATAATAATATACGATAATGTTTTTAGTATAATATAATTTTTTTTATAATTCTGGTAATCTTTTGCGTTAGATTTCAACTTTCTAAATTGATTGTACGCTGTTTTTTACAGACATTAAATTTTGCCTTTGATTTTTGCGCAAAGTGTAAAAAATCAGGTTTTTGCGATTTTTCACTTTTAAAGTATTTTTTTCTAGCCAATTTGGACTCAAACCGGCACTGAAGAATTATCGATCAAACAAAAAAAAAAAAAAAAAAATTAATCGAAATCGGATGAAAACTGGAAACGCATAAACAACATCCGTTCACACACACACACACACACACACACACACACACACACACACACACACACACACACACACACAAACATACATACACATACGCACATTTTGAGAATTATAGATATATACAATATTAGAAATAAGTTAAGTGAATGAAAGAACAATAGTAAGCGGGAGAGGGGCAAACATAGCTTACACCTAAAAAAGACAGGAAGTTGTTGAAAGCCATGTCCTCCTGCGTCGGGAAAGGACAAGGCACAAAAAAGCGGAAGAAGAAAACATTAGGAACAATATAAAGAATCGCATATGCGCATACGAGGATGGATTCGTAACTCTGTCAACTGATATGGAGTTACTAAAGGACGTCTATTAAAAAAAAAACTGTATATCGTTCTATCAATGTCATCAATTTTCATTTGAACGTATAAATATTCACTGTGTAAAATAAATCATCATCATTTCTATAACCGGGTGTGGTCGTAGGGTCGCAGAGCAGCTGTGTACCTGAACAGTTCCCTCCAAATTTCTCGTTTGCGTACCTGAACAGTTCTCGTCAAATATCTTGTTTGCTTACCTGAATAGTTCCTGCGAAATATCTCGGTTGCGTACCTGAACAGTTTCCTCCAAATGTCTCGCTTGCGTACCTGAACAGTGCTCGCCAAATATCTTGTTTGCGTACCTGAACAGTTCCCTCCAAATGTCTCGTTTGCGTACCTGAACAGTTCTCGCCAAATATCTTGTTTGCGTAGCTGAACAGTTCCATCCAAATATCTCGTTTGCGTACCTGAACAGTTCCTGCCAAATATCTCGGTTGCGTACCTGAACAGTTCCTCCAAATGTCTCGTTTGCGTACCTGAACAGTTCTCGCCAAATATCTCTTTTGCGTACCTGAACAGTTCCCTACAAATATCCCGTTTGCGTACCTGAACAGTTCATGCCAAATATATCGGTTGCGTACCTGAACAGTTCCCTCCAAATGTCTCGTTTGCGTACCTGAACAGTTCTCGCCAAATATCTCGTTTGCGTACCTGAACAGTTCCCTCCAAATATCTCGTTTGCGTACCTGAACAGTTCCCTCCAAATATCTCGTTTGTGTACCTGAACAGTTCCTGCCAAATATCTCGGTTGCGTACCTGAACAGTTCCCTCCAAATATCTCGTTTGCGTACCTGAACAGTTCTCGCGAAATATCTCTTTTGCGTACCTGAACATTTCCTGCCAAATATCTCGTTTGCGTACCTGAATAGTTCATAGCAAATATCTCGTTTGCGTACCTGAACAGTTCTCGCCAAATATCTCGGTTGCGTACCTGAACAGTTCCCACCAAATATCTCGTTTGTGCACCTGAACAGTTCCTGCCAAATATCTCGGTTGCGTACCTGAACAGTTCCCTCCAAATGTCTCGTTTGCTTACCTGAACAGTTCTCGCCAAATATCTCGGTTGCGTACCTGAACATTTCCCTACAAATATCCCGTTTGCGGACCTGAACAGTTACCTCCAAATATCTCGTTTGCGTACCTGAACAGTTCCCTCCAAATATCTCGTTTGTGTACCTGAACAGTTCCTGCCAAATATCTCGGTTGCGTACCTGAACAGTTCCCTCCAAATGTCACGTTTGCGTACCTGAACAGTTCTCGCCAAATATCTCTTTCGCGTACCTGAACAATTCCCTACAAATATCCCGTTTGCGTACCTGAACAGTTCCCTCCAAATATCTCGTTTGCGTACCTGAACAGTTCCTGCCAAATATCTCGTTTGCGTACCTGAACAGTTCTCGCCAAATATCTCGTTTGCGTACCTGAACAGTTCCCTCCAAATATCTCGTTTGCGTACCTGAAAAGTTCATGCCAAATATCTCGGTTGCGTACCTGAACAGTTCCTGCCAAATATCTCGCTTGCGTACCTGAACAGTTCGCACCAAATGTCTCGTTTGCGTACCTGAAGAGTTCTCGCGAAATATCTCTTTTTGCGTACCTGAACAGTTCCTGCCAAATATCTCGTATGCGTACCTGAATAGTTCATAGCAAATATCTCGGTTGCGTACCTGAACAGTTCCCTACAAATATCCCGTTTGCGTACCTGAACAGTTCTCGCCAAATATCTCGTTTGCGTACCTGAACAGTTCCCTCCAAATATCTCGTTTGCGTACCTGAACAGTTCCAGCCAAATATCTCTGTTGCGTACCTGAACAGTTCCCTCCAAATGTCACGTTTGCGTACCTGAACAATTCTCGCCAAATATCTCTTTTGCGTACCTGAACAGTTCCCTACGAATATCCCTTTTGATTCCCTGACATTTCCTGCCTAATATCTCGATTGCGTACCTGAACAGTTCCCTCCAAATGTCTCGTTTGCGCACCTGAACATTTCCCTATAAATATCTCGTTTGCGTACCTGAATAGTTCCTGCCAAATATGTCGTTTGCGTACCTGAACAGTTCCCTCCAAATATCTCGTTTGCGTACCTGAACAGTTCCCTTCAAATATCTCGTTTGCGTACCTGAATAGTTCCCTCCAAATATCTCGTTTGCGTACCTGAACAGTTCCCTCCAAATATCTCGTTTTCGTACCTGAACAGTTCCTGCCAAATATCTCTGTTGCGTACTTGAACAGTTCCCTCCAAATGTCTCGTTTGCGTACCTGAACAGTTCCCTCCAAATATCTCGTTTGCGTATCTGAACAGTTCCTGACAAATATCTCGGTTGCATACCTGAACAGTTCCCACCAAAAATCTCGTTTGCGTATCTGAACAGTTCCTGCCAAATATCTCAATTGCGTACCTGAACAGTTCCCTCCAAATATCTCGTTTGCGTACCTGAACAATTCCTTCCAAATATCTCGTTTGCGTACCTGAACAGTTCCTGCCTAATATCTCGGTTGCGTACCTGAACTGTTCTGGCCAAATATCTCGTTTGCGTAACTGAACAGTTCCTAACAAATATCTCGTTTGCGTACCTGAATAGTTTCTGCCAAATATCTCGTTTGCCTACCTGAACAGTTCCCTCCAAATATCTAGTTTGCGTACCTGAATAGTTCCTGCCAAATATCTCGTTTTAGTATTTGAACAGTTCCCGGCAAATATCTCGGTTGCGTACTTGAACAGTTCCCCACCAAATATCTCGTTTGTGTACCTGAACTGTTCCTGCCAAATATCTCGGTTGCGTACCTGAACAGTTCCTTCAAATGTCTCGTTTGCGTACCTGAACAGTTCTCGCCAAATATCTCGGTTGCGTACCTGAACAGTTCCTGCCAAATATCTCGTTTGCGTACCTGAACAGTTCTCGCCAAATATCTCGTTTGCGTACCTGAACAGTTCCCTCAAAATATCTCGTTTGCGTACCTGAAAAGTTCGTGCCAAATATCTCGGTTGCGTACCTGAACAGTTCTCTTCAAATATCTCGTTTGCGTACCTGAAAAGTTCCCTCCAAATATCTCGTTTGCGTACCTGAACAGTTCCTGCCAAATATCTCGGTTGCGTACCTGAACAGTTCCCACCAAATGTCTCGTTTGCTTACCTGAACAGTTCCCTCCAAATATCTCTTTTGCGTACCTGAATAGTTCATAGCAAATATCTCGTTTGCGTACCTGAAAAGTTCCCTCCAAATATCTCGTTTGCGTACCTGAACAGTTCTCGTCAAATATCTCGGTTGCGTACCTGAACAGTTCCCTCCAAATGTCTCGTTTGCGTACCTGAACAGTTCTCACCAAATATCTCGGTTGCGTACCCGAACAGTTCCCTACAAATATCCCGTTTGCGTACCTGAATATTTCATAGCAAATATCTCGGTTGCGTACCTGAACAGTTCCCTACAAATATCCCGTTTGCGTACCTGAACAGTTCCTGCCAAATATCTCAATTGCGTACCTGAACAGTTCCCTCCAAATATCTCGTTTGCGTACCTGAACAATTCCTTCCAAATATCTCGTTTGCGTACCTGAACAGTTCCTGCCTAATATCTCGGTTGCGTACCTGAACTGTTCTGGCCAAATATCTCGTTTGCGTAACTGAACAGTTCCTAACAAATATCTCGTTTGCGTACCTGAATAGTTTCTGCCAAATATCTCGTTTGCCTACCTGAACAGTTCCCTCCAAATATCTAGTTTGCGTACCTGAATAGTTCCTGCCAAATATCTCGTTTTAGTATTTGAACAGTTCCCGGCAAATATCTCGGTTGCGTACTTGAACAGTTCCCACCAAATATCTCGTTTGTGTACCTGAACTGTTCCTGCCAAATATCCCGGTTGCGTACCTGAACAGTTCCCTCCAAATGTCTCGTTTGCGTACCTGAACAGTTCTCGCCAAATATCTCGGTTGCGTACCTGAACAGTTCCTGCCAAATATCTCGTTTGCGTACCTGAACAGTTCTCGCCAAATATCTCGTTTGCGTACCTGAACAGTTCCCTCAAAATATCTCGTTTGCGTACCTGAAAAGTTCGTGCCAAATATCTCGGTTGCGTACCTGAACAGTTCTCTTCAAATATCTCGTTTGCGTACCTGAAAAGTTCCCTCCAAATATCTCGTTTGCGTACCTGAACAGTTCCTGCCAAATATCTCGGTTGCGTACCTGAACAGTTCCCACCAAATGTCTCGTTTGCTTACCTGAACAGTTCCTCCAAATATCTCGTTTGCGTACCTGAATAGTTCATAGCAAATATCTCGTTTGCGTACCTGAAAAGTTCCTCAAAATATCTCGTTTGCGTACCTGAACAGTTCTCGTCAAATATCTCGGTTGTATACCTGAACAGTTCCTCCAAATGTCTCGTTTGCGTACCTGAACAGTTCTCACCAAATATCTCGGTTGCGTACCCGAACAGTTCCTACAAATATCCCGTTTGCGTACCTGAATATTTCATAGCAAATATCTCGGTTGCGTACCTGAACAGTTCCCTAAAATATCCCGTTTGCGTACCTGAACAGTTCTCGTCAAATATCTCGTTTGCGTCGAACAGTTCCTCCAAATATCTCGTTTGTAACCTAAACAGTTCCTGCCAAAATATCTCTGTTGCGTACCTGAACAGTTCCTTCCAAATGTCACGTTTGCGTACCTGAACAGTTCTCGCCAAATATCTCTTTTTTGCGTAAACATTCCGTTCTCCTTTTGCGTACCGGAACAGTTCCAGCCAAATATCGTTTGCGTACCTGAATAGTTCATAGCAAATATCTCGTTTGCGTACCTAAAAAGTTCCCTCAAATATTACGTTTGCGTACCTGAACAGTTCTCGCCAAATATCTCGGTTGCGTACCTGAACAGTTCCTCCAAATGTCTCGTTTGCGTAAACAGTTCTCGTATCTCGGTTGCGTATCTGAACAGTTCCCTAAAATATCCTGTTTGCGTACCTGAAAAGTTCTCGCCATCTCGTTTGCGTACCTGAACAGTTCCTCCAAATATCTCGTTTGTGTACCTGAACAGTTCCTGCCAAATATCTCTGTTGCGTACCTGAACAGTTCCTCCAAATATCTTTGCGTACCTGAACAGTTTTATCTCTTTGCGTACCTGAACAGTTCCTGCAAATATCCCTTTTTTAATCCCTGACATTTCCTGCCTAATATCTCGATTGCGTACCTGAACAATTCCCTCAAATGTCTCGTTTGCGCAACATTTCCCTATAAATATGTCGTTTGTGTACCTGAATAGTTTCCAAATAAATATCTCGTTGCGTACCTGAACAGTTCCCTTCAAATATCTCGTTTGCGTACCTGAATAGTTCCTCCAAATATCGTTTGCGTACCTGAACAGTTCCTCCAAATATCTCGTTTGCGTACCTGAACAGTTCCCTCCAAATATCTCGTTTTCGTACCTGAACAGTTCCTGTATCTTTGTTGCGTACAGTTCCCTCCAAATGTCTCGTTTGCGTACTGAACAGTTCCAAATATCTCGTTTGTTTGAACAGTTCCTCCAAATATCTCGTTTTCGTACCTGAACAGTTCCCTCACAATATCTCTTTTGCGTAAACAGTTCCCTCCAAATGTCTCGTTTGCGTACCTGAACAGTTCCTCCAAATAGTTCCTGAACAGTTCCTGACAAATATCTCGGTTGCATACCTGAACAGTTCCCACCAAATATCTCGTTTGCGTATCTGAACAGTTCCTGCCAAATATCTCGGTTGCGTACCTGAACAGTTCCTCCAAATATCTCGTTTTCGTACCTGAACAGTTTCCTAAATATCTCTTTTTGCGTTTCCTCAAATGTCTCGTTTGCGTACCTGAACAGTTCTAACAAATATCTCGTTTGCGTACCTGAATAGTTTCTGCCAAATATCTCGTTTGCCTACCTGAACAGTTCCTCCAAATATCTCGTTTGCGTACCTGAACAGTTCTACGCTCGTTTTAGTATTTGAACAGTCCCCGGCAAATATCTGGGTTGCGTACTTGAACAGTTCCCACAAATATCTCGTTCGTACCAGAAAAGTTCCCCTCAAAATATCTCGTTTGCGTACCTGAACAGTTCCTCCAATTATCTCGGTTGCGTACCGGAACAATCCAAATGTCTCGTTTGCGTACCTGAACAGTTCCTGAATAGTTCCTTTGCGTACCTGAAATATCTCTAAATATCGTTTGCATACCTAAACAGTTCCTGCCAAATAAATCGTTTTTGTACTTGAACAGTTCCTAAATATCTCGTTTACGTTCCTGAACAGTTCCTCCAAATATCTCGTTTGGGTACCTGAACAGTTCCCTGCCAAATATCTCGCGTTTTTCGCGTAACATCTTGTTTGCGTACCTGAACAGTTTCTTATAAATATCTCTTTGCGTACCTGAACAGTTCCTGCCAAATATCTCGGTTGCGTACCTGAACAGTTCCTCCAAATATCTCGTTTGCGTACCTGAACTGTTTCTGCCAAATGTCTAGTTTGCGTACCTGAACAGTTCATAACAAATATCGCGTTTGCGTACCTGAACAGTTCCCTCCAAATATCTCGTTTGCGTACCTGAACTGTTTCTGCCAAATATCTCGGTTGCGTAGCTGAACTGTTCCTCCCACAATATCTCGTTTGCATACCTGATCTGTTCCAGCCAAATATCTCTTTTGCGTACCTGAATAGTTCCCTCCAAATATCTCGTTTGCGTACCTGAATAGTTCCCTCCAAATATCTCGTTTGCGTACCTGAACAGTTCTCGTCAAATATCTCGGTTGTATACCTGAACAGTTCCCTCCAAATGTCTCGTTTGTACCTGAACAGTTCTCACCAAATATCTCGGTTGCGTAAACAGTTCCTACAAATATCCCGTTTGCGTACCTGAATATTTCATAGCAAATATCTCGGTTGCGTACCTGAACAGTTCCCTACAAATATCCCGTTTGCGTACCTGAACAGTTCTCGTCAAATATCTCGTTTGCGTACCTGAACAGTTCCCTCCAAATATCTCGTTTGTGTACCTAAACAGTTCCTGCCAAATATCTCTGTTGCGTACCTGAACAGTTCCTTCCAAATGTCACGTTTGCGTACCTGAACAGTTCTCGCCAAATATCTCTTTTGCGTACCTGAACAGTTCCCACCAAATGTCTCCTTTGCGTACCGGAACAGTTCCTGCCAAATATCTCGTTTGCGTACCTGAATAGTTCATAGCAAATATCTCGTTTGCGTACCTAAAAAGTTCCCTCCAAATATTACGTTTGCGTACCTGAACAGTTCTCGCCAAATATCTCGGTTGCGTACCTGAACAGTTCCCTCCAAATGTCTCGTTTGCGTACCTGAACAGTTCTCACCAAATATCTCGGTTGCGTACCCGAACAGTTCCCTACAAATATCCCGTTTGCGTACCTGAAAAGTTCTCGCCAAATATCTCGTTTGCGTACCTGAACAGTTCCCTCCAAATATCTCGTTTGTGTACCTGAACAGTTCCTGCCAAATATCTCTGTTGCGTACCTGAACAGTTCCCTCCAAATATCACGTTTGCGTACCTGAACAGTTCTCGCCAAATATCTCTTTTGCGTACCTGAACAGTTCCCTACAAATATCCCTTTTGCATCCCTGACATTTCCTGCCTAATATCTCGATTGCGTACCTGAACAATTCCCTCAAAATGTCTCGTTTGCGCACCTTAACATTTCCCTATAAATATGTCGTTTGCGTACCTGAATAGTTTCCTACAAATATCTCGTTTGCGTACCTGAACAGTTCCCTTCAAATATCTCGTTTGCGTACCTGAATAGTTCCCTCCAAATATCTCGTTTGCGTACCTGAACAGTTCCCTCCAAATATCTCGTTTGCGTACCTGAACAGTACCCTCCAAATATCTCGTTTTCGTACCTGAACAGTTCCTGCCAAATATCTTTGTTGCGTACTTGAACAGTTCCCTCCAAATGTCTCGTTTGCGTACCTGAACAGTTCCCTCCAAATATCTCGTTTGCGTACCTGAACAGTTCCCTCCAAATATCTCGTTTTCGTACCTGAACAGTTCCCTACAAATATCTCTTTTGCGTACTTGAACAGTTCCCTCCAAATGTCTCGTTTGCGTACCTGAACAGTTCCCTCCAAATATCTCGTTTGCGTTTCTGAACAGTTCCTGACAAATATCTCGGTTGCATACCTGAACAGTTCCCACCAAATATCTCGTTTGCGTATCTGAACAGTTCCTGCCAAATATCTCGGTTGCGTACCTGAACAGTTCCCTCCAAATATCTCGTTTTCGTACCTGAACAGTTCCCTACAAATATCTCTTTTGCGTACTTGAACAGTTCCCTCCAAATGTCTCGTTTGCGTACCTGAACAGTTCCTAACAAATATCTCGTTTGCGTACCTGAATAGTTTCTGCCAAATATCTCGTTTGCCTACCTGAACAGTTCCCTCCAAATATCTCGTTTGCGTACCTGAACAGTTCCTGCCAAATATCTCGTTTTAGTATTTGAACAGTCCCCGGCAAATATCTGGGTTGCGTACTTGAACAGTTCCCACCAAATATCTCGTTAGCGTACCAGAAAAGTTCCCTCAAAATATCTCGTTTGCGTACCTGAACAGTTCCCTCCAATTATCTCGGTTGCGTACCGGAACAGTTCCCTCCAAATGTCTCGTTTGCGTACCTGAACAGTTCCCGCCAAATACTTCCTTTGCGTACCTGAAATGTTACCTCTAAATATCTCGTTTGCATACCTAAACAGTTCCTGCCAAATAAATCGTTTTTGTACTTGAACAGTTCCTACACAATATCTCAGTTACGTTCCTGAACAGTTCCCTCCAAATATCTCGTTTGGGTACCTGAACAGTTCCTGCCAAATATCTCGGTTGCGTACCTGAACAGTTCTCGCCAAACATCTTGTTTGCGTACCTGAACAGTTTCTTATAAATATCTCTTTTGCGTACCTGAACAGTTCCTGCCAAATATCTCGGTTGCGTACCTGAACAGTTCCCTCCAAATATCTCGTTTGCGTACCTGAACTGTTTCTGCCAAATGTCTAGTTTGCGTACCTGAACAGTTCATAACAAATATCGCGTTTGCGTACCTGAACAGTTCCCTCCAAATATCTCGTTTGCGTACCTGAACTGTTTCTGCCAAATATCTCGGTTGCGTAGCTGAACAGTTCCCTCCCAATATCTCGTTTGCATACCTGATCTGTTCCAGCCAAATATCTCTTTTGCGTACCTGAATAGTTCCCTCCAAATATCTCGTTTGCGTACCTGAATAGTTCCCTCCAAATATCTCGTTTGCGTACCAGAATAGTTTCTGCCAAATATCTCGTTTTAGTACTTGAACTGTTCCCGCCAAATATCTCGGTTGCGTACCTGAAAAGTACCCTCCAAATATCTCGTTTTTGTACCTGAACAGTTACCTCCAAATATCTCGTTTGCATACCTGAACAGTTCCTGCCAAATATCTCGTTTTTGTACTTGAACAGTTCCCGCCAAATATTTCGGTTGCGTACCTGAGCAGTTCCCTCCAAATACCTCGTTTGCGTAACAGAACAGTTCCCTCCAAATATCTCGTTTGCGTACTTGAACAGTTCCCGCCAAATATTTCGGTTGCGTACCTGAGCAGTTCCCTCCAAATATCTCGTTTGCTTACCTGAACAGTTCCCCCCAAATATCTCGTTTGCGTGCCAATGTCTTAGACTCTGTAAAAGATCTTCCAGTTCCTTCAATGACATTGTCAATTCTCTTCTTTTATTCTTGGGTGGTACCTTTTAGGATAACAGTGGAAAGAGTCTTGACTCGTATGACGGGTTCTTACTATTTCAACTTTCTCTTATTGACGATGGATACGCATTTCTTGATGGTTTCTTGCACGCTGTCATTTATGATCTGGTCTACGTAGTTGACGTCTAAGGTGGTTATGTAGCATTCAATTTCTAATGTTTGTTTTCTTTGCTGTAATTCTGCTGTTAATGTCCAAGATTCGCAAGCGTACAGAAAGAATGGGAAGTCCAATGCAATGCAACAGCCTGTTCTATGATTTCAGTCAGATGTTTTTTTTCCAGATGGTGTGAAATAATAATAATAAAAAAAACATTTTCCTCATTAAGGCTTTGTGATTCATATATGCATAATCTAAGTGTCAGTTAAGATGCAGTGAGTTCTGAGTTTTTATAGAACCTGATGAGCTTAAGCTTCACAGGAAATGCCGCCAAATGATAGCCTCGCGCTAAAATCTCCTTTCAAAAGAAGAGCCACGTACATTACATTTTGATCTGTCGCTTCTGTATACACCGGCTCCCGCCCCCTCTCTCTCTTTATCTTTATCTCTCTCTCTCTCTGTCTCTCTTTTCTCACACACATAAAGTGTAATCTTTGGCCCTTTGTTATGTCTTTTATTCACAAGAACAGTACTATTCGATATCACTACTTTCTATGATATATATATATATATATATATATATATATATATATATAAAAAAAAATAGATACGGAAAAAAACAAACAAAAATCCTTATATACAATTATGTTGTTTTAATGTTAATATGTCAACGTCGGACGTTTCGGTCTAATAAACCATCTTCAGGACATATTCATAAATTATAACATTATGGCACCTTGCATTTATTGGAAATATTCATAGAAATATGAGTTAATTTTTCCTTATTCAGTTTATTAAACAGGTTGTTAATTTTTTTTCTTTAAAACGGAAAATAACTGGGTTGAAAATAATTCACTAAGAATGTACTAAACGATCCTAAAGCAAGGAAAAAGAAAGAAAGGAAAAAAGGAAGAAAGGAAAGATAATAACAAAAGGGGGAAAGAAAGGAAAAGACATGATATCAAAACAGGCCGCTGGGTGTGGACCAGATGTCGGTCAGAGCCTCTGACTGACCTTAATTTTGTTGAAAGAATAGAATTGGAGATATCGGTCGCGAGCGCTGACCGACATTTTCGTAGAAGAATTCTTATCAAAATAACGAAAGGTAACTTTTAAATTAGAATAATAGAAATGAATTTTACTTTAGTCAGAGAGAAAGTGTCTTTGGGTTGGGGAAGTGACTGGTGAAAACGATATACGGAATTGACCTGTTAAGAATTGGACACCCACGTTAAGAAAGTAGAGATATTTCGACCTAGATAATTAAGATTCTCGGCTATCAGGAAAAACAAAGAGGTAAAAAGAAGAGCAATTGTTTTTGGACCACGGAGGGCGCCAGGAAGGCGGAAAAGATCCTTTCTAAAAGTCAAGACTAATTAGCAGCGGGCTGTTTGACAAAGTCCAGGTGAGAGAGGGCAAGGATTGTCATTTTGCGTACGTGCAAAAAGGTGCGAAATCGGATTTTGTTTTTTTTAAAACCAGCACGATGTAACCACACCCGCCAACAAAAGGGAGAGGGTGTTCGGTCAATAACAATTGGTCGAATACAATCACGTGACCGCGGAAGAAGAAGGAAAGAAAACCTCGATCAATAACTGTTGGACGAGGCGGTCACGTGGGCTGCGGAAAAAGAGAAAAAGAAAGGTTCGATCGGGAACGATTGGTTGAGAGCGATCACCTGACATGAGAGAGAGACTAAGAGAAATAGATATGCGCCGCCCCACCAAGAGCACTGTGAGAAAGTAGGGGTGAAAACAATAACGATAATGGAAAGTCAAAATTAATACGGCTTTTGAAATTATCGAGAAACCCCTGACGCCGACCGACCCACCCCCCGTTTGTTGCGGCGTCAATATAAGCAGGACCCCAGTCGGCAGAAATCAGTTGGAGCTGAAGTTGAGTTGAAGTTGGAGTTAGGTTGGGCGTGAGTTGCAGTTCACCCTCGGGCGACAGAAGAATCCTCGAAACAAGAAATCCTTCCAGCCCAAGTTGAAGACAAGAAATCTTCCACCGAATTGAAGCAAGAAATCTTCCACTGAATCGAAGCAAGAAATCTTCCACTGAATCGAAGCAAGAAATCTTCCACTGGGTTGAAACAAGAAATCTACTAGTCTAAACAAACGAAGAAGAAGAAATACAGTTCACGTCGAAGAGAAGAACCAACTGCGAACGACCGATAGAAATTAGCCCAATGTCGAACTGAACCACACGCCGACATACATACATGATTCTAGAAAGTAGGTAGTTCGACATTTTTTTTTGCTATTTTGTGATAGAAGCTTGGTGCCATAGTTCACAGAACGGGTCGGGAAGTGAGAACTATTTTGCTTTTATGTAATAGACATTGAGATATAAAAGGTTGTTACCTTTTTTTTTTATCAGCAATTTGTTTGGTGTTGTGAGTTTTTGTTTTGTTGTGTTTCGCCACCCCCGTCGGACTCAGCTCGTATCGGCCCCAGCCCCTGCTGATCCCGTCTGTCTAAGATCTAAACACAGCGTGGGTAGACAGACCGGAGATCGGTACAGTTGCTTTAGTGACCAGGTGTTGGAAGCGAGTCGGGAGAGGCGAGGCTGGTGATCATCTGACCAGAGGGTTGGAGCGGCACGCTTGGACCCAGGAGGAACGACCAGGAGGAGCGACGTCACCGTTGGCGCCGTAACCAAAGGATCCGACACTGGGCCAGGTGTGTAACCGTCACACATTATCAATAAAACATGACAATACAACATGTTATAATTTATGAATATGTCCTGAAGATGGTTTATTAGACCGAAACGTCCGACGTTGACATATTAACATTAAAACAGCATAATTGTATATAAGGATTTTTGTTTGTTTTTTTCCGTAGCTATTTTTCTTCATACAGTCGGATCTATATCCATATATTTGCTTACATATATATATATATATATATATATTCCTGTTAGAAAATAACTTTCTGACATGCTAGTGTAACGATTGAAGACTTTCTCAATTGATTCCCAAAGTCCAAAGAAATATTGGAATTAGAACAAGTGTAATCACCGAAGAAAGTGTGCCCTGAAGGAATCGGTACTTTGAGAATATCAATAAATTCTCAGGACACTTTGCTTGCACTTCTTATGCGTAGGTTTTCTTAATTTTGTTTTGTTTTCATGAAAAAATTTAAGAAATGACACCTTACTTAAAAATTAAAAAATGAAACCAAAAATAAGGAAGTCACTTAAATTAGTAATTTAATCTGAGGAAAATTAGCACGAAAAACTTTGTACCAAAACGTCGACGCAGAAATTTAGATAGAATTGTTCTATTGTTGCTCCATTTGGACTTTAACGTTTCAGAAATTCCTTAAAGAGCTCATCAACAACTAAAAACGGTAACTTGAAAGGAAAATAATGATATGGTCAAGATGTTGACTTTCCACATTAACAAAAGTTTTGGAAGGAGACTCCCATCAATTATGGAAAAATTGATAACACTAGACTTGACAAAGATATTTTCCTGAAAAACTTTTAAGAGAAGTTTTTATGAATTTCGACCGACAGTAACGCTTACTATTCCGTCAATGAATGCCGAATGTTTCCTTATAAGAAAGCGGGTAATCTCACCATTAATATTACTATTGTCCAAACCTCTCACTATCAATATTCAGTCAGTTATGTACCATGCGTGATACACACTTAGGCGATCATGTATCTTTCGATACATGACTGACAAGGCAGATTTTTTCCTGAAATAAGCTGATATCCAATTCGAACTCAGATCTCCAGTTCCTCAATCTGAGCCGCTATCCATTACTCCACTGTTAACATTACCATTGCGTAAAACTTTCAACTCTTTTTTGCTACAAGTTGGTATTTTTGAAATTGGACATTTGAAAACGGTAAATATTCAATCAAATTTTATTATTTATTCGTCTAACTAGAACTGTTACGGTCTTCCTTTATTCCGCATTTTTCATGTAAATTTTTGATTCTTTGTTACCGGACAGAAAGGAATTATTAAGTCCAGGCTCATCTTATCTGGTTTACTAAGTTAAAGAATTTGTTTTATTTCTCTGTTTGGTTTGTTTTGTGGCATATCAACCTCTATGAGTTATTTAATGCCGACAAGATTTTTATTGCTGGTAAAATTTTCTTTAAAAAATATATTGCTGGTAATATTTTTTTTTCAAACATGGCTGATATTAAAACCTTTTTTTACAGTTTCATAGTGTTTCGATCCCAGTTTAGTGTGTGTGGGGGGTCAACTATTTACCCATAGCTGGGAGCCTAACAGGTGCTACCAACCCGGGTCAGGGTGGACCTGTAATTAAGAGGTGGTTTCAAGCTCCTCAAAACCTCCTGATCAGAGGCCTTGCTGTTGGATGTAGTTTATCGTCTTACCCAGGACGCTTTTTATTTCTCAATGTATTTTATATTGTTTTTTGAAAAAAAAAATATGAAAAATATTAAGTTTGTGAAACCAATCCTATATACAATCTTATATCGTTCCTTAGTTTTTTCTCTCTGTATTCCAACTTTTCCTTTTTTAAAAAAAATTTTTTGCGCTCATACCTGTTCAGCGTAAGAAGACGGAATGATACCATTAAACACAGACAGCTAGATAGATAGACAGATATAGATATAGTGATATTACATCAGATATTGTTGATCGACAGGCCGTTTTTTTTTTAATCCTAACTGGGCCAATTACAAGCTGTTACCTGTTGTCGCATAGAGAGATGAGTGTACGTGCCCCCCATCCGCCAGGTCGAACCAACGCCTGCCGACAAAGTCGCACGCGTTGGATTGTCTTTCGCAGAACTTAAGCTTTATAACTAATTCCAGTTCTCTTTCATTCTCGCTTTTTTCAGCTTCGTCTATCATCAGCTTTCTACACCCATCCAGGGTAATAAGTAGAGTGTGCGCACGCGTGCACAGGTGGGAGAAAAGATTGGGGTGTCGTGTGTACTAAGTATACGCAGTTATATATTTTCCTTTTCTCTGTCAATCTATCTGTCCATCTAAGTATTTGAATACGAATCTATGAAAAACTGATATATATATATATATATATATATATATATATATATATATATATATATATATATATATATAAATATCAGAAAAGCTCAATTATCCCACTTAGTTAATTATGTTGGCAATCGATGGTGGTAGAGATAATAACCTATAATTGTTTTCATTTTGCTAGAGATGGCAATTTGGTAAAATGATATCTGACATGAAAATATGTACGAAGCTAAAGGGTGAATTACTTTAGGTAGAAAAAAAATCACAGATACTGACATTCATTGTCACTTGCTGAAACTTTTCAGTAACCAAACAGTGGATTTAAGCAGAGTAAAGCAGTTTCGATTTTGCACATCTCCCAACGCAGGAAATGAAGGGCGCTTTTAAACTGTATGGGCACTGGTGAATAATATTTGTAGTGGATAAATATGTATATATTGATGAAAATAGAAGTTAAAAATTGAAAAGTTTCCGCCTCCTCCTCACACACACACACACACACACACACATATATATATATATATATATATATATATATATATATATATATATATATATATAGGTATGTGTGTGGGTGTCTCTGTGTGTAAACTGGAAAAAGATATATCATACAAATCTTTATATAACAAGAACAATTTTAGGGAAATCTCTGTCAATAGTTTCATTGTCCCCTCACCTCCATGCGCATATGTGCTCGCCAATGTAAACATGACACACAAAAACCTTTTATATTTTTCCATAGATCTAAACATATTTCTACAGTTGCATAAATAACTAGTGTTATTTTGCTGCACATTAAGAGATTTCTGGTATTTTGTCTATTTATTATAGCATCTAAATTACTAGTGCAACTGTAGATTAATTTAACTGCATTTTTATTGAATATCTTATGCAACTCTGGATTTTTTGGGAAGTGTTTATTAAGCAACTTGAAAAATACTTTACCTATTTTACATTTTACCTCTAAGTTAAAAGGGGGGTTTAAACCAAATATTTTTTTCTTTTCCCCGAATTGTTCTTCGTATCATGTTTAATTTATTGGGGTTTAAATTCTAGTTTGGTTTTGTGGTCGTCTACCTTTAAATTCTTCTTATATTCTTGACTTTTTTCCTGAAAAATCTTTCCTCAAGAAAAGTTTCTGGATAAACTAGATTCTATTTCTTTGGGGATATGTTTGATTATATTCGGAGGGTGGCTGGATCTAATGTTTAGGTTAGGTTTCATGTACGGGGAGACACTGCCATTATGAATGTTCAATTCTACATACAGATAATAAAAGATTTTTATTTATTTATATCGACTTCTAGGACAACAATCAGCGGCGACAGTCTGTTTTAGGCTTAAACACAATCGTCAGGCGATATGTGCTGTGTTTTAGCCGGAATATTCCTGTATGCTGGTCAGTGGTGCATTATGTGTAGGTCTATGGTGTTATTCTAACGGTCTATTGTATTATTTCAAACATTAGAATAATAAAATAGGCCTAACTATAATGCACCACTTATCAACATATATAAATAGTCGAGCCAAAAGCCAACACACATGGCCCGTTAACTTCGATCTCTACTTTTATATTTACATTCGCTCTGTTCTTGATAATGAGCACTTTAACGCATACATATAGTATACATTAAATATTCAGCCAGGTTTCGATCCTAGCTAGCGGCAACCTGACGTCTAGCCACATTGATGAGTTGTGATACCGCGAAACAGTCTGTGGATGACAAGATATATATATATTAGGAAATGGACAATTATTTTAATACATTTTTATGTTTATATGTTCTTTTTTTTTATAGATACAAATATTTAAGTAAATGCTCTGTTTATAATAAACAATATTAACGACATTTACTGGCCTGAATGTCTGAGAAATTTTCATAGAAAATATGCGTTCTCCTACAGGAATATAGCCTGACGTGCTCTACCGATTTAGCCATAGAGAAACGTTTCGGTTAGCAAGGTCGATTTTACTATTTTTAAACTACAATTCTCCATGATTTTCTCTCGTACATTCATATCTGCTCGATACGTATCCAAATGTAAATATATATATATATATATATATATATATATATATATATATATATATATATATATATATATATGAATTGTGGACAGAATTATACGCCCCAATGAATATTTGTGTATTTTCTTAGGAAATGAGAATATTTGAAAGTACTTACTGAATTTACCAAAAATAGATGATTCCATATTTATTTTCCATCTATTTCATTAATAGTCATTGATTTTTCTAAAAATTAGTACAGTCTCAATTATTCTTCCCCTTATGGAAATTGTGAAATAATATTGCCCTATGGCAATTGATATGTTTTTCTCTTAATTTAACATTTAATAAACACAATTTGAAAATGAAATAGGATTGACCTGAGTCTATTACATTCAAAAGGTAATGAAGAAGACAATATATGAATGCCACGTACCGCGATAACTCATTCGTTCTGTAACCATGACGAAGATGGCTGAAGTTGACAAGAAGCTCCGAATGAAGATAGTTTATGCGTACATACATGGTGATAGATATACAACACTTTCCAAGCATTTAAGTGTCCCTAGATCAACAATTCGTAGCATTATCACGAAGTACAACGAGACTCATTGTGCTGAGAATAAATTAAGGAGTGGCAGAAAACGTTTAATTTCTGAGAGAATGCAAAGGAAAATTGTTACAGATGTTTCGAAGAATCCTCACTTAACGAGAAAGGATATTGTCATTGACTTAAAGACATCAGGGTTGAATATATCGTCGAAGTCACTAGATGCTTTCATCGAGCAGGACTTCGAGCTCATTGTCCAAGGAAAACTCCCTTGTTTAGGGCTGAACACCTAAAATGGAGATTAGCTTATGCTATAAGCCATCTAAAACATGGGAGTAAATATTGGAGATCTATTTTATGGTCAAATGAAACCAAACCAGAATTATTTGGTCATATGAACTCCCGTTATGTATGGAGGAAAATGAATGAAGCTTACAAACCCAAAAATACCCCCCTACAATTCGGCACAGTCGTGGGAGCATTTTGCTCTGGAGATTTTTATTACTTCTGGACCAGAAGAACTAGTGAGAATACATGGATGAAGATGGTTATTTGGCTATTATTGAATATAATATAAAACAAAAAGGCAAGAAAGCTACCTTTTAGAGCGTCAATGGACGTTCCAGCATGATAATGATCTGAAATACACGACACGAATCGTTACAAAATATTTAGATGACAGTAAAATTAAAGTATTGCTGTGCCCCGTACAAAGTCCTGATCTAAACCCAATTGAAAATTTATAGATATATTTGAAGAAAAGCTAAGAGAAACAAGTCTTTTGAATTTGGAGGAACTAGAAGCTATTGCCAAGGAACAATAGATCAAAATAACTATCAGCGTGTACAGCGATCTTGTAAGAAACAATAAAAAACTATTAAAGGTAATAATCAAGAATAAAGGTTACACAATGGATGAGTGAGACAAGAGGGCCAATAATTTTGTCTGATGTTAAATGTTTTAGTGTTATCTTGTATTATTGTTTGATATTAAAATAAAAAATATGTAGACATCACTGTACATTCAAATACATTATTTCATAATTTTTGAAAAAAATGCACATGAGGTTTTCATGAAAATTTGAGGTATTACAGTTTTATTTGCAATTATGAAAGTGGTGGTGAATAAATTCTTTATTTTCCATAATTTTACTACACGAGTTTCTGGTCTCGCGACTGTCATCCGGTAAAGCGTGGAGATTTCCACATATTATTAAAAATAATTAATTTTTTCTCCTTTATATTTTTCGATGTTAAATATTCTCGATATGAGACATTCTCTTTTTTTGTGTTAGTAATTCGAATGTCATAAAACAAATAAGATTAGTCCGAGAGAAATGATGAATTAGCTATCGGTATTTTATCTTTTAATGTTTTAATGACCCCTGTGTGTTCTTAGATCTATTTCCATTTTCGTGTGTTTCTGTTAGCATGCGTGTATATATGTGTATATTCCCTCTCCATACATACACACTGTCTCACTATGAGGAATTAGTAAACACATTTGTACACACACACACACACACACACACACACACACACCGTCCCACTACAAGGAATCAGTACATACACACACACATACATACACACATACGTACACACAAATACTTCCCAAGTTACATGGAACCAGTATACACATACACACACACACATATATACATACATACATACACACGTACTTCCTAAGTTGTGTGGGGTTTGTGTGCGTGCCCGTGAGTAGTTCCCCTGCTTTTGTCAACATGTGTATATATATATATATATATTTTCGTGCTCCACAGATAACCGTATGTGAGCGTGCGTGCATGTATGTGAGTTTGATCACACTGTATTTGGTCATCATGTGTGCATGCTGTGTGCTTTTGCCTGTGCGGTTATGATCTATTTAGTTCTGGTTTAAATTTGTTTATGAAGTTTTCTTTGCTTGTATATCTAGGTAAGAATAATTGTTTGTTTGATATATTGGCATAATATTAAATTTACCCTGGTTACATTTGAAGATGTGTTGTGATACAAAAGGTTTTCTGTTGTAGGAGTTTCCTTCTATAATGATGTCATTATAGAAGGAAACTGCTACACTTTTGAAAACCCCAAAACGATATTCATAATAAATAAAAACTTAAACTGCAACTCCAAAAATACGATTTATGTACTTATGCAAGAAGTCATATATAGGTATCAGCCAACAACTGAAAAAAAGGGTCTCCCTGCACAAAAGCAATATAAAATTACCAGACAACAGAAAACTTTTTGTATCACAACACATCGTCAAATGTAACCATGGTAAATTTAATATTTTGAAAAAAAATCTCATTTACAACCAAAATCGTTCGCGGTTTCTCTTTTTATTTACAAAACTGTACATCTTGTTTCAACGTTAAAAAATTAGCGTTTATTCAGGTGGGAAATCACCATGCTACTAATTTATTTTATTCCAAAATGCAGTTAACGAAGCACATCTTCTACTTCCGTCTTTGGAAAAAGAGAAATAAAGAAAACTAAGTGATTAATAACAGCGAGAGAGAGAAGAGAAATAAGAGGAAAAAGGCCAAGAAAAGGAAATAAAGGTGGAGACAAATATTCAACATTCAACATATATATATATATATATATATATATATATATATATATATATAGGGTGGGCACTGAAAAACTGAAGTGTTTGAAAAAGTCACAACTTCTTCGTTTTCAATAATTTGTATTTTCTTTTTTTTTATAGGTTATAGATCATGCCTATGTATGATGTTCAGCAACGAGTAAAAGTAATTGAGTGTTTCTATTCCAGTGAAAGACCAATTCTTCAAACTCTGAGGAAACAAAAACGGCAACATTAGAAGAGGTCCTAAGCGCACTGTACTCACTGATACAGCTGTGGAAGCTGTATGGCACCGCGTCCTTGAGGATCCATCAGCTTCTAACCGTTGTCGCTCTGCTGAAGGAAGAATTGCCAGAACATCGCTTCAGAAGATTCTGAAATCCATTAATTATTCCGAAATAAAATAACACAAATTTAAAAAAAAATGTTATGTAAAAGTTATTTTTGTTTTATATCATTCAGTGGCCACCCTATATATATATATATATATATATATATATATACAGAGAGAGAGAGAGAGAGAGAGAGAGAGAGAGAGAGAGAGAGAGAGAGAGTTGCAGATAGAATTATTCAACCCCACTTCAAAATAAAGGTATAATACCTTAGATTTTCATGGAAACCTCATGTGCATTTTTTCACAAATGGCGAAATAATGTATCTGAAAGAATGTGCAGTGATATATCATTAAGCCTTTCTGTCGCCACCCTATATATATATATATATATATATATATATATATATATATATATATATATATATATATATATATATATATATATATATATATATTTTATTGAATTATAACATAAACATTTTATAAAATCACGACAAAAATAGCCATTTTGTTTCAACACTTCTGTTGTCTTATCAAGTTTTTGTAGTGATTTTATAACATGTTTATGTTCTAATTCTCGAATAAATTATATTTGCTCTACTCTGTATTGAGCACTCTTTTTAAGAGTATTATTTTTGGTTATTGGAATTTATTCCATATACACTAATCCTATATATATATATATATATATATACATAATTATTTATTTAAAATATGATTCCAACACGCTACATAAGAGGTCTCATGTTTCAAAACAAGAGCCGAAAACTTCAATATAATTATTTGAATTGAATTGAATTAAAGTAAGCTCTGTTCCATCGTCAAGCGAAAATTTTTTTTCTTTATCGAGCGCTATTTTTTAAAAATAATAACAAAAATACTAAAGAACTTTGGATTATTTACCTATTTTCCTATTTATATTTTTTTCACACACACACACACACACACACACACACACACACACACACACACACACACATATATATATATATATATATTCCAAGTCATTTTTTTTTATTTTCTGTCAGAATTTCTTAGATGATGAGTTATAATCATTTACATTATTTACACGCGGACTATTCCCCCCCTTTTTGTATATATCTTACTTTTATGTTATCTCTTTCTGCCTAATCATTTATGTCTTCGTAAGATCAAATCTACGAACGTAGTTCAAACATTTACATATGTATATGAATTATCTTCATAATCGATTATGAGGCATGCGTAGATGAATCAAAGTGTTTGCTATACAACATCTGATAAAGTTTCAAATGTAAATAATCCCTATATACGATATGCTCACTATTTATAAAGTAACGCGAACAACATGTCACGTGAGACCATCGGAGAGAAGTCAAATTAATTAGTGAGGAAAGTTGGAACTCAATCACAATATAAACATTACAGAATCGATCTCCGACTGGAGTTAACTTCGTTAAAGTGCTCTTATGTCAAGTCATTCTCATTTGATCACCATTCAATGAATTTCCCAAAAAAACAGATAGGTGTTATTAAATACATAGCTTGTTACAGTTTGCTGATACAAGATATCTCGTTTCAGTGCAAGTACCCCCAAAGTTCCAAATAAACATCCCCTGCCCGGCAATTTAATATTTTGAAATATTTTCACTTAGGATATTCTTATGCAACTGCACTCCCAGCCTTAACGTGTCTTCTGAAATATCTTCTTAAGGTGTTTGTTGACTTTGCATTGCAATCTTAACACGTATACACGATTTACTTTCTTATTCTTAATAAGATGACATTGCAATTGAATACTGATTAAAACGTAGCCATTTTTATTCATTTCCATTTCAATCTTGGTGTATAGGACCACAGATCCAAACTGCTGTTGTTTCTGTAACAAGTCGATTTTTACGGAATGTCATTGCCTAAGTTCAGATTTGTCCTTCCACAATGGATAATAATAAAAAACCGCTGCTTTCCTAACACGCCTGTTGTAGACATATGCTTAGGCATACTTACGCTTGACTTTAGTTACAGTTTCTGGGGATAATCTAGCGTGACCAGCAGTTAAAACAATGCCAGTAAGCTCAAACACTTGGTCACTATAACTTGGGACTTTGTGCTAGTATAACTATCGACGTACAATCCTGCCTACCCATGTTCACTCACAAGGATTGGGTCAACTCGTGGTATGGTTTTCACACACTTTTCAATGGGATCGCCTCGAGAACCTAACAAACTTAGGAGCTCAGGGTCGGAAAGTGAACTTTTTAATCAGTCAGCTAAGCGCCCATACATACATATATACTTAAATAACTATATGCAGAGCGATTTAAAAGTAAATCACTGTTTTATGTATGATGGACTTTCCTGTTTTGTAAAAATTATAGTTAGACGGTAGAGTCCATCATACATAAAATAGGGAGTTATTTTTCTTGTATATATATATACATGTCAATCAAACAGTGAGGCACGGTGGAGTAATGGATAGCGGCTTGGATTGAAGGATCGGAGAGTCGAATCCATTACATTCACTTACATGGTAAGTGAATCCTCTTCTTCTCCCTCCCGCTATGGGTAAATAGCATGACAGACTGGGTTCTATAGCCTTGGATGGCAACTGGTCTAGGAGAAGGACAACTCTGAATTCAAAACCTGCGGAGGGTCGTTTGGGGACCTTGTGGCACGTAGTGCACCAGGTCTCTGTATTCGGCCCTTCAAAAAGTGTGGATGGTCCTGCACGAAACCTTCACCACTAGAATCAAATCTCATGTGCTGTTGTCGGGCTGTCGGTTTCCTAGGAACTGATCTGCTTGACCCTAATACGTCGAATTCGACGGGAGAGTCGAGTGTATCTCTTCGAATTCGAGGATACCCGTCGACTAGGCCGGCTAGCCTATCCCTATTGTAGATTCTCGCTCAGGCAGATTTGTGTTTGTTCAATACGCACAGTCAACCTGAGCGGATATCTAGAATGATCTAGAATGATCTAGAATGATCTAGATCAACAAACTGAACAACAGCAGAGCACTGAAACCCTCGGTCACGATGATTTGTTACTTCGCTCTAGCACAGATATCGTCGACACCAAGTGTTCCGTCTACCCAATTTCACTCACAAGGCTTGGGTCAACACGTTGTATGGTTTTCAGGCACTTAAAAGGTGCCACACGCTATAACATCAAGAAGTCTCCTTCCAGAAAAATCCATGGTGAGATTCGAACCAGGGTTTCATGGTCAGAAAAAAAAATCTTGTGACCATTCGTTATATATATGTGTATATATATTGGGCGTGAGAACGAATGGTCATATATACATATATATATATATATATATATATATATATGTGTGTGTATATATATATATATATATATATATATATATATATATATATATATATATATAAATAAAATATAATTAAAATATAATATAATTAAAAATATAAAATAAAATAATTCGTTAAAATGCTGTAAGTTTTGCATTCATCACACACATGTATATCTATCTATCTATCTATCTATCTATCTATCTATGTATATATATATATATATATATATATATATATATATATATATATATATATATACATGTGTGTGATGAACAGCATTTTTAACGAATTATTTTATTTTTCATAGCACTACAGCATTTTAACGAATTATTTTATTTGTCATAGCATCGTTATTTCGTTATCCAAACATTTCCCACTAATTTCTACGTCATGTTTCATGTGAATTATGTACTTCATCACAAAATAAAGATTTCTGTTTTGATTCGAATAATTCTAGGTGAAAATGTACGATATCTTAATATTGTTGGAGACGCTGGGCTAACATGGTGCATTCTATGGCTTAAGGTAAATGAGAGTCTGAATAAAGGGCGACATGGGAAAAAAAATCAAAAAAAAAAAAACTTATTCAAAATCCACGGTATTTGCTGCTTTAAATTTACAGCCGGAGGAGAGTGGCATTGACTTGCAACCATATCCCCGGTCAAATTCTTTGCTGAGCAAAAAAAAAAAAAAAAAAAAAAAAAAAAAAGAAGCTAAATGTGCGAATTGTAGAGACGATGAAGCTGTCAATCAAACAGTGAAGCGTGAACTGTCTGTTTTGTTGATTTTAAACTATTTTCTAAATATGAAACATTCACTATTTACCATAATAATCAAATCTGAATAATGCCATTTTATTGATGTGGCATTATATCTTTTCTGTCTCTGCCTATTGTTAATGACAATACTATAATATCAATTGTTTGCCTCGACAAACAACTCGAGCAACATTTGTTATAACTACACAAAAGATATCCTGCTTTTAATAACGTTTTATTTTATAGATAAGTAGCAACGACACCCTGCGTTGCGCCGACCAAGCCCATTTTCGTTATTCTCCGGCGTGGTGTCTCCGACGACTCCGTCGTCTGCCTTTAACATTTCGCCGAGTGTTGAGTCGCGTCGATGCGATTATTACGTTATGTCGCGTACCGTTGCGGTACGGCAACTTTAAACTCCATATAGAATGACAGACTAGCAAAATGAGTAAACCTATCGAACTACTGTAGCTACGACAATTCGTTAATACTATATTCTGGTATAGCCAAATTCAAACAAAGAACAGATTGCGTAGCTCAGCTGAGTAAATGAAAAGGACTTAGCAGAACTACATCGGTTACCATTGCTAGTGCGTGTATATATATATATATATATATATATATATATATATATATATATATATATATATATATATATATATATATATATATATATGCGTAACAGCAAAATTGTCAAAATCATGTATCAGTAAAATTGTCCAATTGTTGGATTAAGATTTGAATCGTTGTATCTTAGAAATAATTAAAGTTATCGTACTGGAATTCTCCGAGATTTTTATAACGCTATTGAACTCTACTTTGAACAAAAAGAATGTATTTAGCCCTAAGTTTAAATGATGATCCCTCTTGCTGTTGTGATCTCCTGATCCAGTTTTCCTCTCTACTGTTACCTCTTTTTTAAACTTATTCACTGTTCTCTTGATGATTCTTAAATGGACTTTTTAGATGGAAGCCAAAGTATGAATGTTGGTTGCACTACTGAAGGCCTGAATGATCTTTTTCTCAGTATTGCGCGGTTAGGAAGACATAGTGAGGTTGACACAAAACGATTTTAGCTTGTTCTCTTTCTAGCTGAATAACTCAAAGGTTTTTTTTCTGTGATTCTTACAACAAATGGTGTCAAGATGGCTAAATGTCTTATCTGAAAATCTGGAAAAAAGAAACTCAACACACACACACATACATATATATATATATATATATATATATATATATATATATATATATGTGTGTGTGTGTGTATGTATGTATATGTGTGTGTACGCGTATGTGTGTATGGATGTGTGCATGTGTGTGTGTGAGACAATAAAAAGTATTGTATTTTGCTAAGAAATTTCAACCATGTTATTGCGCAAGGTAATAGTTTTAAGGCAAGCCATCTTTATAATTATCAAAAAATGAAGCTTCTTTAACAACAACAGCAACAACAACAATAATAATAATATTGATAATAATAATAATAATGAAATTCTTTCGCTTATCTTATAACTGTCCCTACTCTGACTTTCACGGAATTACACCCACACTTCAGGAGACTTGATTGTAATTAAAATTACCATCAAGTCTATAAAGAAAAGTTTTAATGGTAGTTGTGAAGCTTCTGTTAAATACTTTAGTATTTAAATCATATTTTACATGCGTTTTAAGGGAACTAAAAAAACTTATAATAAGAAAGGATTTATAATGAATTTTTAATAGTATTCTCTGAAAATCTAACATATATTAAAAATTAAAATATTACATATGAAATAAGCTACAATCAAATTGCTTAAAGCAATGGAACTGGTTTAATTATGAGAATGTCCCTTTAATGGAAAACACAAATCTATCAACCTGCATACATTATTGCTTTCATTTTACTCCCAAACTGTGATCTAAACGCTAATCTCTTTATCATTTTTAGGGAGGAAATGGTTTTAATTAAATAAATATCCAATTCAGTTAAACACGCCATCAACAATTTATTAAGTTATCAATTATTGAACGTTATTTTTCTATTGACCTCTCCACTAAGGCAAAATGTGAACAAGGTCATTTGTAACGTGGAGTGCCTATATGTATGCATATGCATATAGTCCAAGGACAGCAATTGCCCATTCCTGTCACACTGTTGGCGATATTACACCGACCGTGCAATGGGAAAGGTGCTGACAAAGGGTTGGAATCCCTGGGACCCGGAGCCTTCTTCCAACCCAAATGAGTAGAGAACAGATACTACTCCATCATCTCAGCCAAAAGGAAAGTCTACAAAAAAGATCCAATTGGAGATAAATAACAATAGAATAGTTTTTTAAAAGTGTGATTTTAAAATTTAAATATTCAAATTAGTTATTTCTGTTAAGCAAGAACTGCTAAATTGACGAACATATAGTGCACATGCTTGTACGTAAAAGTGATAGAACTACGTTTTTTGATGTTGCAGTTTTAGGAGATATTTGTACATACATATTCCTTTATACATCAGATAAAAATGTGCTGTTTTCAGAGGTTTAATATTTAAAGTTAATAATGATAAAACCGATAACCCTAGCAGTTCATGTAAAATACATTGATATAAAATATATTAAATAAATCGTTGTGAAAAAGATATATGATGAAACTTTAGTATTACGAATAGCGTTATTAAATGTAAGGTTCAAACTACTTAATTATAATCAATGTTTAGATTTTGTAAAGACGTTGGTTCATTATGTAATATTCATGAGTTTTGTCACTAGAATGTAGATCTTATTAAATTTTATGGCTAAAAGCGTATGTTTTTTCTAAGTGAATTAACATAAAATGACTCGTAATTCACAGATCATAAACTGAAATAGATGTTATAAGAATTATATTTTTATTGAGATGGGAACCACTAAAACAGTGAAGACAGCCAATGCGGAAAATAAAGATCAATATATCAGTCTTAACAAAAAGGAATGTATCAATTTAAGCCAAAAAAGAGAAATACTTTAAAGCAATCAGTTTTATTCAAGTCAAAAGTCTCAGGAAAATAGTCAATGTAGACTATAGGGAGAAAAATATGAGACTCAGTCTTATCCTGGGAGATTGGTTCATAAATAATCTAAAGATGAGAATATCAGTCATATCATAAGATATTGCTTCACAAAGGATACAAAGATGAGAAATGTCAGTCATATCATGAGAGATTAGTTTACAAAAAATACAGAGAATGTAAGTCATATCATAAGAGATTAGTTCACAAAGGATACAAAGACGAGAATGCCAGTCATATCATGAGAGACTGCTTTACAAATAATTAAAATATGAGAATGTCAGACATATCTTAAAGAGATTGTTTCACAAAGGATAGAAATATGAGAATGTCAGTCATATGGTAAGAGACGATTTTACAAAAAATACAGAGAATGTAAGTCCTATATCATAAGAGATTGATTCACAAAGCATACAAAGATGAGAATATCAGGCATATCATGAGAGTTAGGATCGCAAATAAATACAAAGATGAGAATGTAAGTCATATCATAAGAGATTTGTCCACAAAGGTTACAAATATGAGAATGTCAGTCATATCTTAGAGATTGCTTCACAAAAGATACAAAGATGATAAGATCAATCATATCATGAGAGATCTGTTGACAAATCATACAAAACCTAGAAGAATTAATTAGATACAGGTTGAGAGGGATCATGATATTCAATGCAGACTAAAACAATGAAAACAAGTTGGTTCACAAAGAAAATCAGTATTTAAATGAATCAATTATCTTTAGGTCAAAACATGACACTGTCAATATAGACAATATTTATGTAGGGATGATATTGAAGGACACATGTCACAGTGGATAAAGGTGTTGGTTAGATCCAGTGAAAGGACCCAAAGAGTGTGAGTTCAATACCCGGTTAAGGCAGTGGAGAACTTTCAGAGGGAAAATTAACAGGAGATAACTGATAACTGACATCCATCAAAACATGGCACGTGGAACTAGAACAGTCTATCCCAACAAGCGAAATAAAGGGTTCAGTTTGACATTCCAACCACCTGAAGAAGGCCGGAGCGTACAACGACTGAAACGTTGTGATAAATATGGCGAAAAAGATTAGGACAATAGTCCGAATAATTTAAATAATGTACATAATATCTCATCTCAGAATTATAGACAGAGTTAACACATATTAACAAACTAACAAAAAAGAGTTTAGCTTCGTTTTATCACAGTAATATTCAGTCCATTTGGCCTTTATGAAAATTTTCTTATTTTTCCACGGTATCGCAAGCGGCATACACAAAGTCACGATATGACCAGCCCTTTGGACAAATATACCACGCTCACAAATAAAGAGCAGCTTTGTCTGGTTGAAAGCAAAATAATATTTCAAAGGGCCAGGCTACACCATTAATTGTCCCATTTTGTTTTAGTCATTATCATTTTTGCCACAGTTGTAGCATCTTAAAGGGTGAATATATATATATATATATATATATATATATATATATTTATTATATGATATTATATTCGAACATATGTCAAGGCGCTACATTCATGTTTCGATGCATCTCATCGCATTTCATAAAGCGATGACCCCTATTTTTAAATTAATATCCTGATATTGAACACTTTTACCACTAAATATAGCATACATTAAAACTATATTTTATAATATATATATATATATATATATATATATATATATAATCACATAGGTTATCTACCTTGCATATCGGGTAACTGAAAATTATTGGGAAAATAAAAATTATTTAAAAAAAAAAATTTGTAAATTTTCTACAGCTAGCAAGAAATTCATCCGTCGATTTGAAAGGATCAAAATTAAAATAAATAGACATAATACGTCTAAATTATTTAAACAAACATGCTTTAAGATATATATATATATATATATATATATATATATATATATATATATATATATGAAGAAATATAGTCTTAAGATGGGCTATATTTTTGAGATAAAGTCTGTTTCATGCTAGACGCAATCGTCAGCCCTGACCATTGCGTCTACCATAAAACAGACTGTCGTCACTAAGTGCTGACTTCTATGTTCACCTTTTATATATATATATATATATATATATATATATATATATATATATATATATATATAGATAGAAAAACTGTTAGCATATAACTTTCGGATAAATCTAGCTATTTCAATTGTAAAAGGGTGAGACCTTGCCGCCAATCTAGTACTGCGCTTAAATTCATAAAGTCTAGATACCACGGAGGAAATTTGGACGCCAGTGTCACGTTGATTTGCTGCTATCTCACTCAATGCTAATACTACTGATACTATTGCTACTACTACAATTAGTCCTGGGTATGACGATAAATTTTGTCCGGCAGCAATCGGGCGATTGAAAGTTTTGAGGAACGTGGAACCACCTCCTTATTGCTGTTGTTCCAAGGTCCCCACTGACTCGGGGTGGTAGCACCTTTTGGGGTCCAAGCTATGGGCAAATAATGAAAACCCAAACAAAAGCAAAACACAATGAAAGTATAAAAATACATTTTTATAGTATAAAATACCAGCAATACTTTTTTCTATATGTAAAAAATTACCAACAATACCTATTTATAGTAAAATGACGAACAATACTTTTTATCTGTAATTGAAGAAGGCATAAAATCGCGTTCAAAATATTTAGATTTCGGCATTAAATAACCCATAGAGGTGATCATATGCCGCTAAACAAAAATCAAACAACCAACATGAAAGAACACTTTCATGACATTCATCCATATAATATCCTACAATTTCAATCATGCTGTATTCCAAAATATAAGTTCAATATAACTGCAACATAAAAACGCACACATCCCCACCTTTAGTAATTTTGTCTACACAAACATGTATATGTACAAAAGTTCAATATCCTCTACTATGTATTCAATTGTAACATATTTTTATTGCTTTAAAATCACTAATAAAATTAAATTTGTACGTTAAATAACCTATAAGGAGTTGATATGCTGCTAAACAAACTACTATTACTGTTAATAATAATAATAATAATAATAATATGGTATGAACACCACCCAGACCCGGTTACGGAGATAGGACCTGTTACAATTCTATGGGACTACACAATACACACTGACAGAACAATCAAAGCCAACCGCCCAGATATTCTTATTAAAGACCACAAACAAAAACAGTGCCTCGTTATTGATATGGCAGTCCCTGCTGACTGCAATGTATCTTTGAAGATATTCAAAAAGCTGTCAAAATACAAGGACCTTGAAATAGAAATCTCGAAAATGTGGCATATGGGAACATCAACAATCCCTGTTGTAGTTGGAGCCCTAGGACTGGTTGGAAAAGATTGCAGTAGACTAATTGAAGGGATTCCTGGAAGTCCATGCCTCAAGGAGATACAAAAAATTGTTCTGACAATTACAGACCACACTTTACGAAGGGCTTTATCTATGTAATTTTTTTTTTTTTTGTCAGTGGAAATTGTCATGATGACATTTCTAACCTTAGGTCCCTGGGCGGGACCCGGAAAGAAATGTGTAAACGCCAGAAATCAAAGGAAATAATAATAATAATAATAATAATAATAATAATAATAATAATAATAAATATCGCCTACACAAAGACTGATGAAAACAAAAGTATACAAAAATAGATAATATCTCGGTCGGAACGATGACTGAAGGTGAAATTATGCAAACGCCTTAGATTTGGCATTGCAGAACAAATTCTAGTCTGCAATGGATAAATTCTAACCGAGGACCTTAAAAAGTAAAATTCTTTGGTAACTTAAATTTCAAGAAATGAATTACGTAATTTAGGTCTGGAATTGAGATCTGTTCTCTGTAAATACTGAAACGAGGATCTGACAGAAAACGGTTTTCCAGGTGACACAAAAGTGAAATTAATGACGTGAAGCGTAGAAAGCTGAATAAATATCCGAACTTCAGAAGGGAACGAGGAATATCATAAATTTAATACTAAGGAAATAATTATACCGACATTCTTGGAACAACCCAAACATGCTGAATAAAAAAGATCGCAACGACAGCATTACAAAAATCAATTAAAATATCGATCAGAATGATGTTGTATGGAGATGACATGTTGACACCTGATCTTCAGTGAAAGCCACCAGAAATTAATGCCGTAAAAATAAATAAATAATAAAAATTTGGGGATAACTGACATCATTGCGAGTGCGCAGGTGGCAGCACAGCTTGAAACAACACGTGCTGAGGAAATCGTTTTGTCTCTGAACTGTGGTTTGAAGGCGAGATAAGATCATTATCACTGGGCCTAAACATCTGAGGGTCGGTTAGGATATTAAACAAAATAATAATAATGATTTTTCAGCAAACCACAAACTAAGATTTAAAGAAGGCGAAAGCTGAACAAGCATCTACACTTCGCTAAAAAAATGAAAAAATATTGAACATGAAAGTACTTATCCAAGTAGTGGTTGTTGTAGGAGCACTTTGAACGGTTTCAACGTGTCTAGTAAAAAGGCAGGAGGAACTGAAAATTCGAAGAAGGATCGAAATCATCAGGAAAACAACTTTACTGCAAATATCTAGAATACTGAGGAGAGTGGCGATGAAAACTTGCTGACATTTAACCTCCAAGGTAGTCGTGGGTATGACGATAAACTACATCTGGCAGCAAGATAGAAGATTGGAGGTATTGGGGTGCGTGAAACCACCTCTTAATTTCTTTTGTTGCCAGAACCATGGTGACTAGGGGTGGTAGCACCTGTTAGGGTCCCAGCTATGTGCAAATAGTGAACCCTAAAAAAAGCACTATGAAAGTCGTGGCCGGGCATTTGACCGACAGATATTTGGCTGACAGACGTTTGGCCGAGAGAGATCTGGCTGAACGGACATTTGGCCGAGAGACATTTTTTCCTAACAGGCATTTGGCCGAGAGACATTTTGTCCGAACTGATATTTGGCTGAGAGACATTTTGTCAGAACGGACATTTGGCCGAGAGACATTTTGTCAGAACGGACATTTGGCCGAGAGACATTTTGTCAGAACGGACGTTTAGCCAAACGGACATTTGGCCGAGAGATATTTTGGCCGAACGGACGTTTGGCCGATGGATTACACACAATTCCCACTGAATTTCAAGTGATTAAAAGAAAGCCTGTCAAAAATAAATAAATAAATAAATAAAACGAAAAATTATAAATTAATACAGTAAATAAATATTTGAAGCACATATTGGAGAAATTAAATAGCGAATTTACTGCTGAAGAACGTCCAATCTCACTATTTTGTTATGTAAACAAGTTCAACGTCATTACTCTTTTTCGTAAAAAGTTACGATAAAGTGTGTGGCATGTAAGCAAGAAACTACATTTTAGGCTAAACGTCCATTTGGTTAAATTTCCTTCGACCAAACTGTCCATCGGTCAAATGTCCTTGTGCCAAATGTCCGCTGGTCAAATGTCTATCGGCTAAATGCCCGAGTACCATGAAAGTATAAAAATACATTTTTATAGTAAAAATACCAGCAATGCATTTTTATATAAAAAATTACCAACAATACTTATTTATAGGAAAATTACCAAAAATATATCAATCAGCATCAACGAACACTTTTATGATATTAATTCACATAATATCTTACAATTTCTTAAAGAAATCAAACTATTCCAAAATATAACAAACATAATCAAACATAAACAAACTCTATTCTAAATACAACAGAACTACAACATAAAACACACATACTACTGCATCTAATAATTATGTCCACACAATTAAAAGACACGAAACGGAAAAGAACAACAAACTCGACAACTGAAATGATTTAAAGTATAAAATTCTAAAAGTTTGGGAAGCACTTACGGTATGAGCAATTATTGACCACTGGGGTTATGTACAAAAAACTTAAAAAAACCTTGCAGATATCGGCTTGCAATTTCGTGTAAAATAATAGTTTCAGACTATTCTTTTTTTAGTGGCAGTGTCTTTCGGCTTAGACCTTCTGGGGCTGACCTTGTGGTCAGCTGGTAGACAAAATAATGATGTCGATTTTCATTGCCTGGGCCGAACGGGAGGAATGTTAGAGTTAGAAAGTGTTTTCAGGGGTTACATTTTTACACGTCATACAGATTAGATGTGGTTATTTCGTGTCTCATAGAACTTAGTTCCCAGTGTGGGTGATAGAGCGATCCCACTGGCTAGTTAAAAATATGCACATTGACGTGTTAATAAAATAAATAAATTTAAAATCCCTTTTGTTGAAGTTCTCATTTTACCTTCGAACAAACCAACTAGCGATCAACCGGCCGGAAGATGACACAAAGAAGAAAGCAGCATATAAGTGAATCAAGACTGTCGCCCAAGAGGCCCCAAGAACATTAACATCGAACCCCCATAGGTATTTTTAGTGTGTGTGTGGGTGGGGGTAAGTTCACAATCCATAGTGTTATATCTGTATATATCTAAATAAATCAATTGATCATTTGCTGCGTTTTACAGAATTTTATGTTTTTTTTTAATACCATGTCTCTTCAGCATATAGACGATCATGGCTCTCCACAAATATCTTTTCTTTATTTTTCTGTGAATTGCCATGATTACTTAGGAAAAATAGTTTTTCCGTTGCATTCTTCACTGTTTTTATTCAGACTAGTTCTTCTTATCAACGGGCTCCCCTTTCAAGCCTACCCTGCAATTTAAGCTATTGCTGGAAGGTAAGAAATAGATTCATGCCTTTTACAAGGGCATTAGTGCGAATATGAACGCAGGTGACAAGGCCGGATCTTGAACTGAGCTAATTGAATCCATTTTGTACACTGATGATTGTTACCCTAATAAATTACAATAACAAAGACCCAAGATGTCAAAATCAATGAAGTTTAAAATCTAGGAAGTGTTTTAACTGGATAGAAAATGTGACACTGAATTCCAAACGAGCGTTGAAATAGTAAAAGAAGACATCTAAAAGCTAAGCAAAATACGAAGAAACATGAAAGGTTAATTAAAACCCAAGAAAAAAAGTTCCAAACTGTTATGTAATATCAATCTATGAAAGCTGGAAACTTTTCCTCACAGATGAAGAGAAAACTCGAGGCAACAGAAATCCGGTTCTACAGAAGGATGCTGAGAATACCATAGACGGAGCGTGCATGCAACCAGAAAGTCAAACAAAAGGGACAGTTATACCCAGAATCATAAAGAGACATTTGAAATTACTTGTATACTGAGGTAAGAAATCTTGGAGAATTTGATACTCACATGACATCGAAGGCAGAGTGGACAGAAATGTGTTACTTATCTGATGAGCTTGTGTGAATGGATGGCAGAAACGGGAGATGGGAAGGATGGTCAAAAGACAAAACTTACTAAGCGTTGCAAAGAATAGGAAGTTATGGAGAGCCACATCCCAAATGGACACGTCTCATAGAAGAATGATAGAGATCCCGAGAGTTTAGTATTCAATGTTAAATCATTCTGCAAGCACCGATTCATTTCTGCTTATTGAAGTTAAGCAACAATGAATTTAGCCTGTATTTAGATGGGTGACAGCTTTGGTAATGTAAGCAGCTTTTAGCCTGACATACTAATCAAAGTCTACTAAATAAAAAGAAGAGCATATTGATTGAAAGGATAATGTGTGTTTGCAATACACACTTGTAATAAGATACTTTGATGTACTTGATTAATAGCTGGTGTTTGCTTTACTTTTAATATTAACATTCGTTTCTGCTGTTAATGTTGTTTGACTTCAGTACGATGCTCATGGTGGAGTAATGGATAGCGGCTCGGATTGAGAAATCGGAGTTCGAATTCCAGTCGGATCCATTCACTTACGCTGGGAAAAGTATTAATCTTCTTCTCTACCCAGCTGTGGGTAAATAGCAGAACAGATAACTTGGATGGCAACCGGTCTAGATGTAAGCCCTGGTGTAAGGGCATACAATACAGCTAAAGAAAGGATCGTTCGCATTGATTCTATGATCCCGACTACAGTCGACCTGGAAGAAATAACATTCAAGTGAAGGCATCTACCTAACGAGCGTTTTTTTCTCTCAATACAAGGCCAAGAGTCACTCAAGGTAAAGGGTTACTAAATGGGGTGTGATATCCACATAAGAAGGAGTACCAATTAGAGTAGGGAGTTGGAATTACGATGATATGGATAGAGTTGATGAGCTTAAGATTGTGTTTGGGGAAGCATCCACACGGGAGCCTGTTCCAAAATGTAGCGGTTCTGGAGAAGAAGAGTTTTGAGTGAAACGCCCTTCCTACCAAAAAATATATAGGAAATGTGGATGATTCAACTGTGTGGTCATAGCAAGGTCGGTTTTTTTCTGTAAAGATCTCAGCTGGTGTCGCTAAAAAATAGAGGTAAGTATTTTCTATAGAAGTAGCGCTTGTGTAAATAAATGACAGAACATGGACTGGGACGGATAATCAGTGAACAATACTGCATAGAGCGACAAGGCAGATGAAGTTGTGGAGAGTCATGATCGTCCACATCCTGAATGGAGACGGCACAACGCATAAAAGAAGAAATAATATTTGATTATCCCTCCATGTTTATTAAAAAAATATTGGGGCGACTGAATTGGTCGTAATTGAAAAACATCTTTGCAAAATATGTTAATGCAAATATATTAGGTTCAGCGATTATAAAAAATAATGTTGTTTGCAAAGAGTTACTTTTTGATGGACACAAGGCTAGAAAATAGCGAACATTATCTATCAGCGGTGGAATTATCTGATTGGTCCTAATTTAAACGGTCGTCACATAATAGTGCTACCTTTGAAATAAGTTCTCACGGAAAAAAAGTAAAAGAAAAATGAAAAAAAATGAAATAAAAAGAAAACAGAAAACAGCCCAACTCATCCCCCTAACCTAAAAAGCAGAAAAAATCTTAACAAAAACAAAAACGTTTTATATATCCCCTACCACGTGTTTAATTGTTTGTAGGTAATGCGGATCAATATTCGACGGTTAAGAGTAGCAGCTGTGGAGGCCATTTGAAACCCGAGACCCCACGTCAAAAATCGTGAGAAAATAAAAGGAAGAGGGGGGGGGAACCTTATTCATTTACGTTTTAAAAGATAATAGCAGGCGAATAACAATGGTGTTAACAAAAAAAAATCAATATTTTAAAACAAATTGAAGAAGGTGCGTGAAGAAGGTTAAAGAGTAAAAAGAAAAGGGACACAAAGATATCGAGTAAAGAAAATAAAGCACAGCGCACTCTCCAATCTGTTTTGCTTATGCTCTGTGTTAAACGGAGACGACAAAGAATATATTATAACTTGCATTGCTAAAGCAAACAGAGTTTAAACATTGCTTTTAGCTGTAAAAAAAGAAAAAGAAAAGAAAAGCAGGCTAAAATAATTTCCGTCTGAAGGAGTTATTATTTACATTATTTATATTCGGACTAATATCATCATCTTTATCTGTTTATATTTCTGAGATGAGGTATTATGTATACTATTTACTTTATTCGGACTATTTTCCTCATCTTTGTCGCCATGTTTATCACAACGTTTCGGCCGATAGTAACATTAATAGGAGCCGTGAACTGGCTGGAAATTAAATTAAAAATGCTAAGTGAGAATCTCCCGTCGTGATTCTATGACGTTTGCACTAATTCCATTAGGAAATAAATAAATAAAATTTTTTCGATAATTTCCTACGACTAAATAGTGACTGTCTATATTTCTGAGATGAACTATTATGTACACTATTTACATTATTCGGACTATTGTCCTCATCTTTGTCGCCATGTTTATCACAACGTTTCGTCCGTTGTACGCTCCGAGCTTCTTCAGGTGGTTGGAATATCGAACTGAACTCTTTATTTCGCTCACTGGAGTAGACTGTTCTAATGCCACGTGCCACGTCTAATGGATGTCGGTTATCTCCTGCTAATTCTCCAATAGTCCGAATAATGTAAATAGTGTATCCTCATCTTTGTTGTTGTTATCACAACATTCCGGCCGTTGTGCTCTCCGGTCTTTTGCATTCAGGTGCTTGGGTAATCTTCAGGGCAATTTTTTTCCACGGTATTGCCGTTAAACTCATTTTAAACCTCGATCTTGTGTCCCATTCGGTAGAGAAATGGGCAAGCTGAAAAAAATACCCTTAGGTAACCTTCATGGAATTTCGTATATAACTTTTTATTTAATCGGCGGGGGTAGATTGTACGCGTCATGCTGTCCATGACTAGGGGTATCTCATTCTTATTTAATATTGTTTGTTACGATTCACCATTTTTACACTGGGTCTAAGTCTGTACTTGCCCAGTCCAGGGACTGGACTCAAAATTCCAATTTCAACAAATTCACGAAAACCAACGCTTTGATCCACTAGGCTATGTGTCCTGTTGGATTTGAAGAAGACCAGAACAGTGGAAACGTCGTGATAATTAAAACAAAGATGAAGACATTAGTCTGAATATAAATAGAGCTAAAATAATTATTCATATCACGTATTATGACCAGGCACTCAAATCCAAGTTCGTCTTTTTGAACGAATTCCATTTTTTCTTTTCCGCATGGAACAATGTTCTTGTTAAACATTTGCGAAATTTAAAAAAAAAAAACAAAAAACTCTGCATTCATTAAAAATAAGCGACTATAGAATATAAAGAGAAATTCTATTCCGAAGAACTAAAGTTATTTTCAAGCAAGTCTTTGAAGTGAATATAGATATTCTCAGACAATATTTGTATTGGATTATGTTGTAATATTAAAATGTGTAAAAATGCTTCATGAAGTTTATGAACTAAAATGAAAGGCAACACAAATATTCATTAGTATTAGAGTGCATTTTTATATCCATCTCGAAGCAATTATCCTGGACACAGGATACTGACAAGACCAATTTGCATGAGTCTTTATGCATGCGAGTAAAGCCAGAACGTAATTCGATGTAATAGTACCTATATAAGAAAAGGTAGAAAACTTCTGTTTTGAAATGTTTCACTTATAAATTGTCGCCTTCACTGATTGATTTTCTGATGACGAAACATGTCAAAATGTTTTTACAATTTCTCTTTTTTACATGCTTTTACATTAAAAGATACTTAATAAGCTACGTATAATATATGGATGTGTGTTGTAGCGTCATAAATATCGACTCGGAAAGAGAATTCGGAGAGTCGAGTTCGAATTCCAATCGAGTTCGTTACATTCCCTTGGGTAAGATATGAACCCATCTCTTCCTCCCAGTAGCAGGGCAGACTGGGTTCTATAGCCTTGGTTGGCAACCAGTCTTCCGTAGAATGAAATGACAGCCTGATGCGGGAAAATCTTCTGTGTAGTCAGTTATGAATTGAAAGTGACATAATCGCCAAAGCGTGTATCACGTATGACACGAAAACTGACTGACATAAATACGAAGGTAGGAATCGAACAGCTATCGTTGCGAATAGGCTAGCTTGGTAGATGTCGAAACCTGCGTTTAGTCTGGTACAGAACTAGAATAGAAACAAAAGTAATTAAGATCTACCTCGGTATTCCAGTTAATAATCTGCGAGGTAACCCTTGCTTAGCTCGGGATAAATTTAATTAGAATAGGACGCGATAGCTTAGTGAATAAATCTCTGAGATTTACTTGTCTGGTAACCTTTGGCCTATCTCCGCACAGCGCAAGAATAATTACAATCAGATTTGGTACCGTAGGAAATAACTGCGAGAATAGCTTAGAAGGTAAACCTCGCTTAGATGTGACTGGCACATGGGGAAATGATTAAAATTGGACTCGGAGCAAATAATCTGTGAGAATAGCTTAGAAGGTAAACCTAGCTTAGATGTGAGTCACATGGGGAAATGATTAAAATTGGACTCGGAGCAAATAATCTGTGAGAATAGGGAAATGATTAAAATGGACTCATGTAGCAAATAATCTTAGAAGGTAAACCTAGCTTAGATGTGAGTCACATGGGGAAATGATTAAAATTGGACTCGTAGCAAATAATCTGTGAGAATAGCTTAGAAGGTAAACCTAGCTTAGATGTGACTGTCACATGGGGAAATGATTAAAATTGGACTCGTAGCAAATAATCTGTGAGAATAGCTTGTAACAGAAACTTAGTCTGGACAGGGAAAAATTAATAACAGGCGAAATTATCAGCAAAAATAGATTAATAGTTTGTCCTAGCGTAGCTCAGTCTGGGCGAAAATGATTAAAATCGATCTCAGTGTCCGAACAATTTATCTGGGTGTATAGCTTAGTAGATAAGCCTAACTTAGCTAAGTCTAGCACAGAGACAAACATTAGAATCGAACTCGTTATTACTGCGAATAGTCCGCGAGAATATCATGGTAGCTAACACTACTTTAGCTTGGGCTGGCAATAGATTTGATATCCTATGGTTTAATCTACAAGAATAGATTAGTAAGGGAACCTTGCGTAGCTCAGATTGGCATAGGGAAAAAAAAACTGAAAAAAAACAATAATTACATTTGGGCCATAGTAAATAATCTACAACAGTTTGGCGGGTCATCGAATCTTGGCTTAGTTAGACACAGCGCTAAATTAATTGAAATCATACCCTAACGTATGTATTTGCAAGGATAGATTAGTAGTTAGCTCTAGATTAGATTTGTTACAGGGCATAATTAATTGCAACCGTACTAGTTAACATAGCAAATAATCTGCGATATTAGCTTAGTAGGTAATCACAAATTAGCTTTGTTTGGCATAGTGTAAATATTACAATCACACTCGGTCTCATAATAAATCAGTCAGTTATGTGCCATGCGTGATACACGCTTAGGTAATCATGTATCTTTCAATACATGTCTGACGAGGCAGATTTTTCCCTCATTTCTTTCTGCGGTAGACAAGTATAGAACCCGGTCTATTCTGCTATTTAACCATAGCTGGGGGCGGGGAGAATAGGATTCATACCCTTTCCCAAGGTTATTAGCACGTAAGTGAATGTGATGGATCCGACTGGGATTCGAACTCGGCACTCCGATTCCTCAATTCGAATCGCAATCCATTGCTCCACCGTGCCTCCTAATAATTTGCGAAAATAGCACGTTCGGTAGCCCTAGAATTGCTCATTCTGAACAAGGCAAATATGATTAAAATCAGACTCGATAAACTATTGAATGATCCGTGAGAATTACTTGGAAGATGACCCAAGCTTAGATCTATTTGGAAAAGGATAAATATAATTAGAATTGGGATCTTTACCCTAGTGAATTTATTTGCGGGAATATCTTATCAGATAATCCCAGTTTGGTTTAATCATGCACAAGAGAAAATAATTAGAATCGCGTTACCCTCTCAATCTGCGAGTAAATCTTGGCAGGTAATGTTAGCTCAGCTCAGAAACATTAATTAGAATCCGACTCATTACCCTGTGCCATCAGAACTAAAAAAAAAGAGACTAAATTTGTCATCTTGGATTCAATCTATGACAATGCAATTCAGCTGTCTTGTATCATCCGTTTAACAGTGGATAAAAGCGTTAGTTAGATCCAGTGACAGGACCCAAAGAGTGTGAGTTCAATACCTGGTTAAGGCTGTGAAAAACATTCAGAGGGGAATTAACAGGAGATAACTGACATCCATTAGACGTGGCACGTGGAACTAGAACAGTCTACTCCAGTGAGCAAAATAAAGGGTTTAGTTCGACATTCCAACCACCGGAAGCAGGCCGGAGCATACAACGGCCGAAACGTTGTGATAAACATGGCGACAAAAATGAAGACAATAGTCCGAATAATTTAAATAGTGTACATAATACTTCACCTCAGAAATATAGACAGTCATTATTTAGTCGTAGGAAATTATCGAAAGGTTTTGTTTTATTTATTTCCTAATGGAATTAGTTCAAACCTCATAGAATCACGACGGGAGATTCTTACTTAGCATTGTCAATTTAATTTCCAGCTGTGCCATTTCACGGCTCTTATAAATGTTACTATCGATCGAAGTTAAAACGCGTAAGAATTAGATAATATACGCCGAGCTAAATTAATTGACTGCGTTTGTCAAAATGACGTAACGAAATTAATTGATGATAATGAGGCATGCTGTATCACTGATTGTACCTGCTCTAATGGCGACAGCATCAGCGTCAAAATCAGGCAATAAGATGAGCTGAGGAAATAAATACAAACATTAAATATCTAGAAAATGTTTTAAAAATAAGGCGTATTGGGATAGCGAAAATTGCCTTCAGAAAGTTAAGCAAAGTATAAAGAAACAAGAACATTTTGTTAGAAACAAGGAAAAGAATAATTAACTGTTATGTAATATCGGTCCTTCCATATGGCAGTGAATTTCATCACAAATGAAGAAGTGGCTTGAAAACAGAAGGTAACAGAAATATGGTTCTACAGAAGGATGCTGACAATAACATAGACTGAATATGTGAGCAAAGATTAATTTTTTTAAGGAAATTGGAAACTTCGAGGGTACATAATGTGGAAAGAGGGTTTAGAAAATTTGATACTCACAGGACATATTGAATACAAGAGAGACAGAAGGAAGCAACGCATAACCTACCTAGCGAACTTGTGCCAATGGCTGGAGGAAGAGTTGGTAGGAGACATAGCAAAAACATATTAAGAGCTTTTGTAGCTTTTGAACAGGAAATTGTGGAGAGCCATGATCTCTCACGTTTTGAATGCACAAGTCAAATAGAAGAGGGGAAAATGAGTGTGTAACATGAATACAAAAGTAGCCCACGTGGAGATTAGAGCTCACAGTTTCATCAATAACAGGACGACGATCGCCAGTAAAACGACAGCGATATGCGTAGGACGGTGTGGGGGGGTCAGATGTCTGACCCCTAACTTTTTTCTGAAAATCAGAACTAAACAAAAGACTAAATTTGTCCTCTTGGATTCAATCTATGGCAATGCTATTTAGCTGTCTTGTACCATTTGTTTAAACATCAAAGCTTCAATTAATTTTGAAAATTAGAAAAATTTATTTAACTTTTTTTATCCCCGAAACGTTAGCTTTTAAAAAGTTTCATGCCAGTTTATATGCGGGAAAAAATCCATTATTCTAGAAAATAAATAGAAGAAAATATATAAAACAATAAATAATAAATTATGTCTGTTTATATCTCTGAGATGAGGTTTTATGATTATTTTTCATTATTTGCATTATTCGGACTGTTATCCTCATCTTCATTGCCACATTCACAACGTTTCGGCCGTTGTACGCGCCGGCTTTCTATAGGTGACTGGAATTACGAACGGAAGCCTTTATTTTGTCCACCGGGGGGATAGATTGTTCTAGTTCCACATGCCATGCCTCTTCCGGATGTCTCAGTTATATCCCTTTAACTCAACTCTCCAAGTTTTTTGGTCCACCATTTCCTTATCTCCTATACTAAATGTGTTATAATTGATCCATATATCGAGGTATTTGAAGTATTTAGGATTTACTCATTTCACATACTGAATTATTATCATAGATTCAGGGTATGTTCCATTACTGCTTTCATTCAGATAATAGTGTCTGCTTTTGGAAAGGTTTATCTTGAGCCCTAGTTCTTGGAACACTTGGTCGAACATATATCTGAAAGATGTTTATTTTATTAGAGAATCAGATAAAAAATGTAGAATTAGCAATCTTTAAAACTTGATATCTCCTCCCACACTATGAATTTAACATCTGACTTAGCCCCAATTTGACAACATTTGACTTAAACACTTTACATTTAATATTTTAAATAACTCCCAACCATCCCAATTTTATTTTTTTGGCACTTTGTATATAATGAGCTTTATAAGATCCACCGACTGTAATTCCATAGTTTTATCAGAGTATCATATGGATCACCTCAAAGAAAATGCCCAAGCATGTAAACAAGATGTTATTAAATAAAATGTTTGGCTACTTGGAAAATGATAAATAATATTGATAAAGATTATGCTTAGTTTAGTACAACTAAAGGCCAAATAAGCTTAGATAGATTGTATTTAACTAGTTTCCCAAACACAACTTATGGTCTGATGCCCTCGTTTTCATCTCGAGGTCCTAGAAGAAATGCAGAGTCGGATATGCGATGTGACAGGTCCTGATCTGGCATCTCATGTGCAGTCACTTTCTCACAGACGTGATGTGGCTTCCCTCTGTCTTTTCTACAAATATTTTCATGGCAACTGCTCTGACGAGCTACTTTCACTGGTACACCATCTGCATGAATTTAAGCGTGCTACTAGGTTGGCATCTCGGTCCCACTCTTTCACTGTCAAAACGGTTAAATGGAACCCCCTCTTCCTTCCAACAGCTTCTTCTCCCGCATGTCTCGCCAAAGGAACTCCCTTCCTCCTACTTGCTTTCTGATAGCTATAATCTTCAAATATTCAAATGCAATGTCAGTCGACATCTTCTAATGCCTTGAACCTGATCCCCGTCCTTCTCTGTATCCTTTCCTCAAACACCCTCTTTAATCTTTATTTTAACTCTCACTCTCTGTAACCCTTGCGTGCTAGTAGCACTCCCGGCTTGCTTGGGGTGAAATGCTTAAAAACAAGAGAAAAAAAAACTGTGCTTATCTTCTTGCTTGTCTTGGGTACTGGTAGCACGTACCCTGAATGGTACCTATTCTGATGTCAGCGACCCAGAATTCATTATAATAATTCAGAATGTTGAATCGATAAATTTCAAACACTAACAATCTTGGAGTCTGGAACGGATATAAAAAAAAAATTAAGGAGTAAAGGAAATTGAACCCAGGATAACTTCCCAAGTGAAAGATGCTGCAGAGCCAAAATATTGGCGTAAAAACTCATATCATGTTCTTAATATCCTCGTGAAATATAGTCTTTCAGGCGGATGTCATTCATAGCATCCGATCCATTCGGAAATACCCAAACTATCATCTGCATACAACTTTTTTCTAAGATCAATGGTTAAAATGGTCCCAAGCGCATTAATACTTTAAACCTTAAAGACGAACCATCACCAGATTCTAGAGGTTGGCGCTACAAAATTACAAACGATGAATTTTACCAAATAAAAAAAAAATCATTTGAATAGTAACAACAACAATAGGTAGCACATGAAACTAAAAGAGAAAATAAGGATATAAAAAAGATGTAAATTTTCCGCACTTCCAAAAGCAACAAGTTTGGAAAGAAATTCCCATCAATAGTAACAGTTAAAAAACTTAAGTCTAATTTCTTGAAAAGCTGTTTTAATAAAGATATTTTATAAATTTTAAACAAGAGTAACACTAAATTTTCGGTTAAGTAATACCGAATATTTCCTTTACTGAAACAGTTATTTTGACCTTTGCCATTAGTTTTTGAAGAGTTTCTTTTTCTGGAATCGAACATTAAACACTGATGCCAGTGCAAAATGCACCAAATATCTAATATCATATTTACTTAGAATATGTTATCGATCTGCACATTAATAGCCTAACTGTCTGGACGAATAGTTGGAGATTCGTCTCCGGTTCTGCTGGTCAAACTCTCTGCCTCCGGGCAGAGAGGATCTCCCGACGAGGTTATGTCGAAGGGCAGAGTCTCGTCTCGGGAAACAGCTACTCGACCCCGTTTTATACGTGGTCTACGGGGGAATTTTTGACGGGCTCGGATACCACACATTACAATAACCCTGTGCCACATCTGACCGCGTGGGGCGGTTAGTAGATATCCTGTCTGGGCGAATGGGTGAGGTGTATTGGTTAGGAAGTTAGTCTAGTTGATCTTCACTAATGCGTAGTGAGAATGATACTCACTGTATTATCCATACTCATACCCTTGAGCTTAAACTAAGCTAATGTTACTAAACAACTGTATCCTAACAGTTCATGGCTGTCTATTAGAGATTCAGTTTATCTATTGGTTTATCAGAAAAGTGAAAAACAAAGGCAAAATCAAAAATGAGACGAAATTCAATAGCCCCAAAATGGCCGGCCGAGTTTTAGCGTTAGAACTCTGACTGCAGAAGACAACCAAACAGAAGATTTTTTAGTAACAGTCTACACATTATTATCGATTTTTTATTGTATTTCTTTCATCTTCAGTTGCTGGCAAGTAACTGAAGTTAACAATACATTGCTTTTCAATGCTTATTAGTAAATAACGTCTTGAACATGTAGACTCATTTTTTTTCTACTACATAGCCGCAGACAACCCACGTTATGTTGGGTTGCTCAGTTTTCAGTAGCTAGTAGGTTTTACTCAGAGAGGTTACTCACCTATCGTCCAACCTGTTCTAAATTAAGAGTTATTCTACTCCTATACTAGTTACCAACTAAGGCTATAGAACCCAGTTTTCACAGCTATTTAAGCCATAGCTAGTAGGTGGAGAAAAGCTCGATTTCTACGTTTTCTGAAAGGCAGTTGTTTGAAAATCAAGACAACGGCTGAGTAATTGAACTTGGTTCGACTGACGTATTTTCCATAAAGAGAAACCGCTAAATATCGTCTAACGGACATGATAAGGTTATGTAAATCGATGGTAGAATAGGGACTGGGAAAGATAGTAAGGGAGCAAAACACTGCTTAGAGCAACAAAGAATAGGAAGTTGTAGAGTGCTGTGATCGCCCACGTCCTGAAAAGACATAAATAAAGAACCAACTGGAAACTAGTACGTAACAATAACAAAAATGAATAGATCAAACTGAAATCAATTACTAGATGGTTTCATCCCTTTCCCAAGGGTATTTTGTGCGAAATCAGCCAATATTTGAACTCGGCACGACAATTCAACTTTACCACGTCGAAAGTTGTTACGTTATGCTTACATCCGAATAGGTGCTAATGAAACTATATTTATTGCTCTCTGTTCGATATGCTTTACTTCAGTGAGTCGTGTTTATATTCGTGTCTTGCATGACTTCGTGCTTGAGGTGTTTTGGCTTTTCTCACGGTTACTTGCCCGAATATACATTAATAACTGTAAGTAACTCTCCAACATCAATCAACATTGCCAAGCGTTATTACGAATACATCATTCAGTGAGGCAAACAATAATATATTGACCCCATCTGTCTTTTTATTGTTAATGCATACGCAAATAATTATGGTAAGAGTCGATTGTCTTTGTATTCGTTCACTCATTTATTTCTTTGTATATCATAATGGTGCTCCAATGACAAGACAATAGCTGAGAAAATTAGCGATGGTTACGGGGCAAAGCGAGAGTGGGAAAATGCCGTTTACAAGGGGTTAAGAGGGGAAAAAAGTTGGACTCATTTTTTTTACTTTTGTTTTAGTTGTTCCTAATGGCAGTCAATATTGCTTTTAGTAATCATAATCTTACTTATTATAAAACGCAGATCGTGTGTGTGTGTGTGTGTGTCTGTCTGTACGTTTATATATTGAATCGGATTCCCTACATTTTTCAACCAATTTCAACAAAACTTCACAGGACTACGTAAAATTACCATGCGGTGGTTCCGACAGCGCCCAAAACTATAAAAAAACACAATTGTTTTTGCACGAAATCAATTTGAAAACACGATTAAGAGGCATCACGAGAATGAAAGGGGGACAACTCATATCGAGTTATACTTATTATAAAACCCAGGTTGTTTGTGTGTGTGTTCGTTTATATATGGGATCGGATTTCCTACATTTTTCAACCGATTTCAACAAAACTTCACTTTTTTTGGCAGGTAGTGTTTCTTATTGTCTTGCACACTTTTTCTTTATTTTTACATTCAGAATGCTTTAAAAATTCCATTTACAAGACAATTGTTTATAATAAAATTATATTCAACCGGTAGACTCATAACGATTGAAAACAATGTTTTTGTTTGAGTTTGGGTTTGACCAATCCGTAAAAAAAAAAAAAACTAATTAAGACATGCGTGTCCGTCAACCTTAAACAATAATCTTTGTCAATTTTATTTTTCAGTCTTTATGATGGTCGATACTTGATCTATCTCTTACTGTTACATTCCCCGGGCTCTACTGCTAGTATATATATAAAATACCTCAGAGGATGAAACGCGTCGTCTAAGATAAGTTTCCTTTTGTATTTATACATATATTTTTCCAAGCATATGTCTAATTTTTTTTTATTTTGATCCTCTCAAATTTATGGATTAATTTCTTAGTGCTGTTACAAAACTGATTAAGAAAGATGCCGTAGTTTTGGTTATTTTTTCTTAATCAGTTTTGTAACAGGACCAAGAAATTGGTCCGTGAATTTGAGAGGATTAAAAAAAAAATTAATTCGCATAATATGCTTCAATGAAGATATTCTGTCTATATATTTATATCTATATATAGATTATTCTCATAAGGTAGAGTATCCACTAAGGCGGCTAGCCAATCCCTATTGCAGACGCTTGCTCAGGCATATTTGTGTTTGTTCAACACCCACAGAGCACACCTGTGGTTTATACTGCAACTATGCCTGGGAAAGAGCGTGTTATCTAGCGTGATTAACAATCTGGTCAAGGCCAGCTCAAAGTCTCGGTCACGATGACTTGTAACTCGTGCTAATAGAATTGTAAATGTAATTGTAATAGTAATAGCTTTCGGAGTGATATTATATAACAGTTCAGCACGCTTTGTTTCTAACGAAATTTTTCTGTTTCTTAATACTTTGCTTAGCTTTTGGAGTAATATTATATAACAGTTCAGCACGCTTTGTTTCTAACAAAATATTTCTGTTTCTTAATACTTTGCTTAGCATTTGGAGTGATATTATATAACAGCCCAGCACGATTTGTTTCTAACGAAATTTTTCTGTTTCTTAATACTTTGCTAAGCATTTGGAGTGATATTATATAACAGTTCAGCAGGCTTTATTTCAAACGAAATTTTTCTGTTTCTTAATACTTTGCTAAGCTTTTGAAGTGATATTATATAACAGTTCAGCACGCTTTGTTTCGAACGAAATTTTTCTGTTTCTTAATACTTTGCTTAGCTTTTGGAGTGATATTATATAACAGTTCAGCACGCTTTGTTTCTAACAAAATATTTCTGTTTCTTAATACTTTGCTTAGCATTTGGAGTGATATTATATAACAGCCCAGCACGATTTGTTTCTAACGAAATTTTTCTGTTTCTTAATACTTTGCTAAGCATTTGGAGTAATATTATATAACAGTTCAGCAGGCTTTATTTCAAACGAAATTTTCCTGTTTCTTAATACTTTGCTTAGCTTTTGGAGTGATATTATATAACAGTTCAGCACGCTTTGTATCTAACGAAATTTTTCTGTTTCTTAATACTTTGCTAAGCTTTTGGAGTGATATTATATAACAGTTCAGCACGCTTTGTATCTAACGAAATTTTTCTGTTTCTTAATACTTTGCTAAGCTTTTGGAGTGATATTATATAACAGTTCAGCACGCTTTGTTTCTAACGAAATTTTTCTGTTTCTTAATACTTTGCTTAGCTTTTGGGTGATATTATATAACAGTTCAGCACGCTTTGTTTCTAACGAAATTTTTCTGTTTCTTAATACTTTGCTAAGCTTTTGGGTGATATTATATAACAGTTCAGCACGCTTTGTTTCTAACGAAATTTTCTGTTTCTTAATACTTTGCTAAGCTTTTGGAGTGATATTATATAACAGTTCAGCACTTTTACGCTTTGTTTCTAACGAAATTTTTCTGTTTCTTAATACTTTGCTTAGCTTTTGGGTGATATTATATAACAGTTCAGCACGCTTTGTTTCTAATGAAATTTTTCTGTTTCTTAATACTTTGCAGCTTTTGGAGTGATATTATATAACAGTTCAGCACGCTTTGTTGTAACGAAATTTTTCTGTTTCTTAATACTTTGCTAAGCTTTTGGAGTGATATTATATAACAGTTCAGAACGCTTTGTTTCTAACGAAATTTTTCTGTTTCTTAATACTTTGCTAAGCTTTTGGAGTGATATTATATAACAGTTCAGCACGCTTTGTACGCTTTGTTTCTAACGAAATTTTTCTGTTTCTTAATACTTTGCTTAGCTTTTGGAGTGATATTATATAACAGTTCAGCACGCTTTGTTTCTAATGAAATTTTTCTGTTTCTTAATACTTTGCTTAGCTTTTGGAGTGATATTATATAACAGTTCAGCACGCTTTGTTTCTAACGAAATTTTTCTGTTTCTTAATACTTTGCTAAGCTTTTGGAGTGATATTATATAACAGTTCAGCACGCTTTGTTTCTAACGAAATTTTTCTGTTTCTTAATACTTTTGCTTAGCTTTTGGAGTGATATTATATAAGCACGTTTGTTTCTAACGAAATTTTTCTGTTTCTTAATACTTTGCTAAGCTTTTGGAGTGATATTATATAACAGTTCAGCACGCTTTGTTTCTAACGAAATTTTTCTGTTTCTTAATACTTTGCTTAGCTTTTGGAGTGATATTATATAACAGTTCAGCACGCTTTGTTTCTAACGAAATTTTTCTGTTTCTTAATACTAGATTTTGAAAGGCATCTTTTGCTATTTCAAAGCGCTTTTGAATCTGTGTCATCTTGAGTTGTTCCGCTTTCCTAATGATCATGCATTCTGTCTTCTTACAATTGATGAATAATTCATTGTTCCGTTCCTTTACGATATTTTCTAAGAGTTTCTATATTTTTTATGTCTTCCATCTGTGGTTTTATATTGTTAAGATAATGTACACATTTTTAAAACGTTACGCTGGGTTTTTTTTTATCGTTCAGACTTTTGAAATAAGAGTTGAAATTAATTATTTACTGAACAAAAAACCTTTTCATAATCTGCAACGGAGGAAAATTTATTCATTTAATTTATTTGTAAATGAAAGAAAGCTGCTAATATTGATTGAGATTTTAGATGAAGCTTTCAGGGAAGATCATTTTTATCTATTTCTATAGGGTATTTGTTAGCTCTCCACTGTTGCGTGTTAGATACTTATTAACTTAAATGTCATTAGGACCTGATTTTATGCCACAATAACAAGAGAATAAATAATGCTATTCTTTTTGGATGTTATTAAATTGAGTAGTGTGATGTCACCGCGGGTGGGGTATTGTCATATATGGTTGCTTATGTGGCTCGAAAGAGGGTTTGACGAGCACTGGCGTTGTCTCGTACGTGGCTGAGTCTGTTGCGTCGGGACGTTAATTTCCACGACCCTCTTGAAACCAATATGCCAAAGTTAGACCGCCTTTGACTTTTGCGGAAAATCAAATTAGTTCCCTTTTCACCAAGAAAAAAGAATAGCACAGCGCATTTGATTTGTCTTAGTTGCTTTTATTGCTCTTCGGAGGGTTATTTTACAAGCTTCTTCAAAGTAAAGGAGGGGGGTGTAGATAGATAGATAGATAGATAGAGAGAGAGAGAGAGAGAGAGAGAGAGAGAAAGAGAAAGAGAGAGAGATGAATGACAGCGACTTCCAATCTGTTAATTTCTAGCAGGAAGAAACTTTTTCTTTTTTTTGATAAGAAAACCTCCCCGCCTTCTCGCTAATTGCCGATTCGTTAATTAACAGACGCATAAATAGGCACGCCATCCTGTCATATTTTTCCTATTTTTACTATGATCCTGCCGATGCCAATGATCTGGTACTTTTGGCCCTCAACTAACCCTACCAAATATATCGTATTTTATAAATACGATATATTTCCAACACCCTGTGTACCTGTTTATTAGTTAGAAGTGTTAACCATGTTTGCCGTAGTCTTTGAATAGAGAATCAAGTGAAGTACTTACTGTGTTCAATATCAGAGGTTGGCAGTGATGATTCGGAGAAAAACAAAATGGCTGCCTTTATACACGTTGGATTGAATATTTCGAGCGTTCTCATTGGTTAACCCTTCTATTAGTGAACTATAAAATAAGTCAGCTCATTTTGGCTGGCTCACTAGTACCACGCTACCTCAAAATTCCAAGAAGAATATCTTGTTTTCTAACCCTTAACCATAACGTAATTGTTTTTACTTCAGACACGCAATAGATCGGGAGATAGTTTAGACTGATATACCAAAATGCCTAGTATCGTGTATGATTACTTCTACCCCGGTCATATGCAGCAACCTGTTGTTTCATCGATTTTACAAATAGCCTGAAGACCTCTTGAGTGACGTTGACCCATACCGTCTCAACAACTCCCTACTGATCCCTGGCACGCCCTAAAAGTCACAAAATGGGTTATTAGTATCAATGCAGCAATTCGTATATGGTATCGGTTCTAGATGTCTTCTTGATCGCCGACCGCAGTTTCCTCATATTTGTTGGTGCAGCATCTTCATGCCGATAGATCCACCCCCCCCTGACTCATGGATGTTCAATTGACGAACTTTGTGGCCACGACATTCGTCGAAAATTTTCAGAATGCCCACCTAACTAATTCTTGGCAAGTTGAAACCGGTGGCATGGTGCAATGTCCTGCTGGAACAATCCATTTGCTTTTGGGTTACACAGACTCACTAAATAGGTTTCGTAATGATCACCGGTTAATGATATGTTTAAGCAGACCAGCATACCCAACCTCTGCTGTATGAAGACAACTCAAGACACTTGAGGAACCACTATTAGCCTGAACGGTGCTATATTGAAAACTGGGGTCGGTGGACTTATGGGGACGCACCACAACCGAATGTTACAATCAGCCCAAAACGCCTAGAATAATAAATCATTAAACAACGCCCCCCCCCACAACTGTTAGTCATTCAAGGTTCAGTTAGCGACGTCACGAATCCAAATAGGCATGCTGTGTCCGAGAGCATTCTACTGGGATTCCTGCCTCCACATCCCATAGAATTCTAAAGTGACCCACTGGATATAGGTTTGCTGCTTCCTGCATTGCATGTGGATACGATTTGTTTCAGGTATTCCATGTAAAAAAAAAGCATATTACCATATGACGTTGTAACACCGATTCTCGTATGATCACCAAAGTTAAGCAACATTGAGCCTCGTCAACGTTGGGTGACATCTTGGGAATACCATGTTTTGTAAGCTTGGGTGTAATGGAACACTGGTTAATTTGAGTTGTCTAGACGGTATGCACAATGGCACAACAGATGTCATCGAACAACTAATATAGTTCAAGTCATTCTCATGACGTCAGTATACGGTGGCGCCACCTGCTGTTATGTTATAATGCTAACCCATGATTTTTGGTAGGTCATTATAGTCTAGACATGCTATTCTAATGTAGACAAAATGAAAACCTTTGCTTTAACACCTTACCAACGCTGAGTCCAACACATTAACATATATACAATACATAATATGTTAGAATATATAACGGACTCATATTTCTTAATACTATAAATGCTACATTATTTACATTATTCGGACTATTGTCCTCATCTTTCTCGCCATATTTATTACAACGTTTCGACCGTTGTACGCTCCGGCCTTCTTCAGGTGGTTGGAATGTCGAACTCAATCCTTTATTTCGCTCACTGGGGTAGACTGTTCTAGTTCCACGTGCCATTTTTTATGGATGTCAGTTATCAGTCATCTCCTGTTAATTTTTCCTCTGAAAGTTCTCCACTGCCTTAACCGGGTATTGAACTCATACTGTTTGGGTCCTGTCACTGGATCTAACCAACGTCTTTATCCACTGTGCCATGTGTCCTTGAGGACATCTGTGTATCTAGAACAGTCTACTCCAGTGAGCAAAATAAAGGGTTCAGTTTGACATTCCAACCACCTGAAGAAGGCCGGAGCGTACAACGGCCGAAACGTTGTAATAAATATGGCAAAAAAGATGAGGACAATAGTCCGAATAATGTAAATAATGTACATAATGCCTCATCTCAGAAATATAGACAGATACTGAAAGGCCGAAACGTTGAAATAAATATGGCAAAAAAGATGAGGACAATAGTCCGAATAATGTAAATAATGTACATAATGCCTCATCTCAGAAATATAGACAGATACTGAAAGGCCGAAACGTTGTAATAAATATAAAAAAGATAATAGTCCGAAAAATGTAAATAATGTACATAATGCCTCATCTCAGAAATATGTTGATACTGAAGGCCGAAACGTTGAAATAAATATGGCAAAAAAGATGAGGACAATAGTCCGAATAATGTAAATAATGTACATAATGCCTCATCTCAGAAATATAGACAGATACTGAAAGGCCGAAACGTTGTAATAAATATGGCAAAAAAGATGAGGATGAGGACAATAGTCTGAAAGGCCGAAACGAATAATGTAAATAAATAATGTAAATAATGTATAATGCCTCATCTCAGAAATATAGACAGATACTGAAAGGCCGAAACGTTGAAATAAATATGGCAAAAAAGATGAGGACAATAGTCCGAATAATGTAAATAATGTACATAATACTGAAAGGCCTCATCTCAATAATGAAATATATAATGCCTCATCTCAGAAATATAGACAGATACTATAAATGCTGGTTTTAGTTGGTACACGTATTTGAGTTACTATCCCTGTTTTCTATTGACTTAAACATTGAAATTAATAATGACAGGGCAAGATTGAGTAGTCCTTGTGAAGAAAAAAATATGCCACCGACAGGAATTGTACCTGTAACCCACCTTTTGTTTTAATCAGTGAAACCACTTTTTTTTAGTCAAATTGTGCCGCTACCAGTTAAACAAACTGCCAGAGAGAAGTTTGATTTACTTCTTCATTGGAAATACATTTTTCGTTGGGATTTCTACGAAACTATTTCCGCTAGCTTCAGTTTCGTACCCGAAACGTAACCGATATTAATGTTTAAAGGGAGTTCTTTTATCAGACAATGGGAGTATATATAAATATAAAGTTTTCAGTATGATCCACTTCTCAAAATGTGACCAAAACAGTATTTTCTTTTTCTTTGGAAAGGCTTGTTGCTGGGGGACGAAATCTTTTTTTTCCTTACAACCTCGTAAAATAGTCCGATTTCCTCGACAATCATTTACTGTTTTTTTCTATGTAAGATATTTTTACATAGAAACATTTTATATGGAAATTACAACTTGTAAGTTTAATCAGCATAAAGTGTTTATAAGAAAAACGAATTAATCAGGACGCACTAGTATGATTTTGATTGTTTTATCAGCATCAGAATAAATAACACTCTGAAGCGTAAACTTTTGATGTTATAGTATTTTTGCTGGGATTGTCTGTGCAGGAAGAGTAATTATGGAAGGGCATAACTCATTGCTCTTCTATTTTCTCCGAAAGCACTGGCAACATGTCAATGATAAGACATTTTGTCGGAGTTCCTGACGATGGAACAGATTAAAAGAATCTGATCACGCCTTTGTTAAGTGAATCTATACAGTTTCCAACGGAATTCGAACTAAGTTGTGTCATAATAACCATTACAAAAGCATGATACTCCTAAAATAAACACACACACACACACACACACACACACACACATATATATATATATATATATCGAGAGAGAGAGAAAAGAGATAAAGAGATAGATAGATAGATAGATAGATAGATAGATAGATAGATAGATAAAAGTTGAAACGGACTTCAATATTTGCGCAAGCACCGTTCCGTTTGAATTCCTTAACATATATTTATTTATTTTAAATAAGCTATATAAAAAAACGCCGATCATTGACTTCAAATAGATTAAAAACCTGTTCTATGCTAAAAAAAAAAAAACAATGTGACCACATCTACATGCATATATATGTGTAAACATATTCATATATATATAAGTATAATCCTTTACCGATAAAGCAAGCATATGTATTTCAAAAGGAAAAAAACTGCTTCGTGCCCTGAAAGAGTTTATATGAAAAATCATAAAAAAAAACCGCAAATTTAAAACTTATGCGTTAAAGCAACATTAGTCATGATTTGTATAGAAAAAAAGTAGGAGATAATAATCATTATTTACCCGAAAGCATTAAAAGATAAGTTAATTTGATAAGTGGGAGAATTCAGTGCGATATTTCGTTAGTTTCAGCTGTGCTTATTCAATGGAGATTACGATATGATGACAAATGTTTAGGCTCCACAGGCATTGAAGCATGAAAAGCCCCGTTTTAATTGCTATTGTAATGCGAACTAACAAACTAACAAACATCTGGATATGGGATATAATGAATGCAATCTTATTTGCACCATAGAAAAAGTGTTATATATATATATATATATATATATATATATATATATATATATATATATATATAAAAAATATAGTCTTAAGATGTGCTATATTTATGGATAAAGTGCTCAATATCAGAGACAAAGCGTGTAAAATATAAAAGTGAACATAGAAGTCAACACTTAGAGGCGACACGTGTCCTGACGATTGCATATAGCATGAAACAGACTGTCGCCTCTAAGTGTTGACTTCTATGTTCACGTTTATATATATATATATATATATATATATATATATATATATATATATATATATATATATATATATATATATATATATATATATATATATATATATATATATAACACTGTTTATATATATATATATATATATGTGTGTGGGGGTGTTTTGAACAATAAAAATATTTACAAAAATTAAATTTCCAGACACACTGCGTTGTATATTAATATTTTTTGTTTTATTATTTTAATTAGGTTCCTCGATTAGTTTCGGCCAGCATGCTCATCATCAGAAAAATCTCTGCTTGTTAGTAGCAGTACAGAAGTGAATGTCTGTCTCTGATGAAAGTGAACTTTATCTGTAATTTTCATTTGTTTTTTATTGTTAATTTTGGTCAGTCCTTGTATTGGTCAAACGGCCTCTTTCAAGTTGTTTTTTTAAGATAGAGGCTGGGAGATTAATGAGTCTCAGAAATCCCTCCTTGGTCATTTGGACAGCTTCATTAGTTGCTAGGAGGGGATGACTGTGTTCAGTGTATGTTATCTTTTAGTTTTTTGGGAATGTGTGCGATCTGTGCATGTGTATATATTTTGTGTGAGTGTGTGTATAAGCATGTCTGTCTTGTGTGGGTGAGAAATGTAGGTAGGGCTTGATTTATGGGATTATATCTTAATTCTATCTGTGTTGTAACATTTGTGGTTAAGCTCGTCTGGGCAAAGTGTTTTGAGGTGTAAAATCCATGTGTCTTCACGTTCCTCTAGTATTCTCTGGGATTATCCTTTCCATCTATATCTATT
>CAHIKZ030004034.1:3247500-3302500 GCA_903632075.3 Acanthosepion pharaonis | reverse complement strand
AGCATAATTTTATTATATAAATATATTGTATAATTATACAGTGTAACATCAAAATTGTGTAAATGATGTTACAGCATAATTGTCCATCCCATAAATGTTTAATATCTAAAAAACACTAGACTAATTGAGTTTCTTTTTTCCAGGTTTTCAGATACGACGTTTAGCCATTTATCGTATGAACCACTGAAAAACACTTTGAGTTATTCATTTAGAAAGAGAACAGGTTAACTTCGTTATATACATTCAAGAACCATCAACAGAACAGTGAATCAGATTAAAAAAGAGGGAACATTAGAGAGGAAAATTGGGTCAGGAGGTCACAACAGAAAGAGGGATCATCATTTCAATATAGAGCTACAAAGATCAATTAGAAAAGATCCAACTCAATCCATAAGATTTTTGGCATGTGAGAGAGGAGTTTCAACTATGACGGTTCAAAGAACAGTGAAAAAGGACTTAAAATGAAATAGTACGCGAAACCTGTGAGGCAACTTGTTACACCAGGTCAGAAAGATAGAATGTTAGAAGTGGGCAAAGATCATCTTGAATGAAATCGAAAATGATCCCGGAATAATATATATATATATGTTTGAACTTAATTTCAAGCCTTCATGAGTTTCCGAACCTCAGCTATGATTATTTAATGATGAACATATTTTCGTTTATGATCGATTTCATCACGGTTCTTCAGTTAAACTGGGAGAGTAATTACACGTTCTTCTTATTGCTCAAAATAGTAGTGTCCAATAGTGTTATGAAAACCTCGGAGAATTCCAGTAAGATATGTTTAATCTAAAGATACACCAGTTCAAGGCTTAATCGAACAAATAGACAATTTTGCTTTTACACTAATTTTGCTGTTACACCCGGTATATATATATATATATATATATATATATATATATATATATATATATATATATTTTATTAAAGACATTTTTTATGTTTAACGTTGTTATTTATAGATACAAGTATTTAAGCAAATGCTCTGTTTATGATAAACAGTATTAAATAACATTTACCGGCCTGAATGTCCGAGAAATTTTCATAGAAAATATTCGTTCTTTGACAGGATTCATGGAAGATTGAAGTTTATAAGCAGTAAATTCGACCTTGTCTACTGAAAGGTTCTTTGTGGCCCAGAGGTTAGGCACGTCAGCGTAAATGACGGTTCCGTATAGGATGCAGGTTCGAATCCTGTCAAAGAACGAATATTTTCTATGAAAATTTCTCGGACATTCAGGCCGGTAAATATTATTTAATACTGTTTATCATAAACAGCGCATTTGCTTAAATACTTGTATCTATAAATAACAACGTTAAACATAAAAATGTCTTTAATAAATAAATTGTCGGACCTTGTCCATTTCTTAATATATATTTATATATATGTGTGTGTGTGTGTGTATTTAGGCAGTATATCTTCATTCAAATATTAATATATATTGTCTATCCATAATTCTTTCCAGTTCTCTAATCAGTTTCTTGATGTTAAGATGAAATTCCTCAGGGAAACCACGATTTTATTTCCTACCCAAGTACTTTCGATCTCACCCCCCCATGGAATTTTTTGCATAAAAAGCCATAGCTACAATGGATAAATTAAAATTTTAAAATAATAAATTTTAAAATTATAAGAGAGCATGTTCATGCGTATTTAAAAAAAAAATCGCCACCACAACGATCACAGTTATAATAAATTTGTCTTTGTAAGTCATCCCTGTGAATAAACTTGCAGAAGATCGAAAGTACTTGGGTAGGAAAAACTCCGGCGACTTCCTTATTGAATTTCATCTTAAATGATTAGAGACCTGGAAAGGATTATTATACAAAAAATAGACACAATATATCTATATTATTCAATGAAAAACACATGCTCACACACACACACACGCTCGCGCGCGCACACACACACACACACGCTCGCGCGCGCACACGCACACACGCTCGCGCGCACACACAAAACACACACACACGCGCGCACACGCGCGCGCACACACACACATATATATATATAGTAACTACAAAATTATATTTTAGCATATTATAAAAATAAATATTAGGGTATTTACCCACAATTTTGATCCAGATATGCAACAACCTTTCTAGTAATGTAGTATTCTGTTTTCTCCTCCCTTTATCTCTCTCTCTATCCCTCTCTCTATCCCTCCCTCCCCTGCCTCTCTCTCTCAATATATATATATATATATATATATATATATATATATATATATATATATATATATAAGATAAAGAGCAAATAGGAAACGTTTATTAATCTAATCAGTTTCACTTTTATTAAAGTTTCGTCGGAAATTTATAGAAAAAAATATTTCTCTCAATCTCTGACAAAGTTTTAATAAAAGTGAAACATGTTAGATTGATATACGTTTCTTATTTGTTCTTTTATTTTATCATTCTCTCGGATTCCGATCCATATTTGATCTGCAACTCAGATTGGGACATACCCATTAGTGTTCATAGGTATGCTATATAACACTTCCTGATGTTAAAATGAAATTCATCAAGACATGCATCGTATTTTTTTTTTTTTTAACCTAAGTACTTTCTATCTCCTCTGAGATCATCCTCAGGGGTGAATTACGAAGACAAACTTAATGTAAATATCGCTGTGATAGTGATTTTGCAAACTCGCGTGAACGCGCTCTGCTGTAAATATTTTAAATTAACCGTTGTTGTTACGATTTTTGTAAACAAGCGTCCCCAGTTCATGGGGAAATAACCAGACATGCTAAAATTGTAAACTGCAAAATGGTGTTAAATACTATTTAACTCAAATGCATTTTAAAATATTGCTACTAAACTTATAATATATATATATTGTTCAGTGTTGGTTGCTTTTGATATAGAGAGCCTTGAGTTTTTTTGTTTATTATTTCAAATGGTGTCGTATATTGGTGTTGTCAATAAGTATTTTCCTGTGTTGGGAAGATTGACAGGAATGTGTCATTAAATGTTGTGCGATAGAACTTGCGTCCGATAAATGGAATGTAAGACGTCTTGAGAGTGTTGTGGTTGTCAAAACGACATATGTATTTACTTTTATGACAGAGATACAATCTCCCAAAGGACATTTAAAATGATATATAATGTTGGTACTTTCCAAAACACTAGTTGACGTAGAAAAGTTATTTCGTATAATTAAGTTAGTTGTTTTAAATTTAGTATAGTATATAGTTAGTTATGTTTTTAGTTGTTATCAGTGTGGAGTACATTAGTACTTATGAGATATTTTAGGATTTTTTCATCTTATTTACAGTTAGAATGCATTTGATTACGGTGTAGTAGGTTGATATGTTTAGGGTCATTTAAGGAAGTATTATGTTCTTATTGATTTATGCTAATATTTCTAATAGCTCGTCTAATTTATTCATCAACGATGTAATTAGGAAAGTCATTATTAATGAGAGTTTAATCGTTTTTTTTTTTTTAATTTAGTGAAGAATTTTTTCCTGGAAGGGTTAAATTTTGCACGCTTTATTAAAATTTTTATAATAGATATTTTGTAATAATCAGGTCATTCGCTTTTATAAAACGAAACTTTTCTAACTTTTATACTTTTTCACTAATATATATATCTATATATGAAGAAATATAGTCTTAAGATTTGCTATATTTATGGAATAACGTGCTCAATATCAGAGATAGAGCGTGTGTAAATATAAAAGTGAACATAGAAGTCAATACTTAGAGGCGACTGTCTGTTTCATGCTACATGCAATCGTCAGGCCACGAGTGCTGTTATTTTTCTCAGCTATTTATATATATACGGGTCAGTGGTGCATTGTGGGTAGTCTATTTTGGTGGTTATTTTACCGGAAGTCGTTTATTTGTTTATTTATTTATGTGGGTTAACTTATTTTGCTTGTTTTTATTTATTTTTATTTTTTATTTTTATTTCTTATCTTATATATTTATTTATTCTTATTTCTTATCTTATATATATATATATATATATATATATATATATATATATATATATATATATATATATATATAATTTGGAAAAGCAAAAGCAATTTCGGCCAGCTCTGATGCTTACATTGCAATGGCCACAATTCATATAATACAAAGAAGAAAATCTATCGTTGAAGAAAATTCGTAATTAGATCTGAAAAATTATTATTCAATTTTTAACGAAAATTGTAAAGTAAAATTGATCATTCTTTTCATTTAGCTGTTTTTTCTTTTGATATTTTAATATATATTAAATATGTATTAATTAATATATATTATATATATGTATGATATTTTCTTTTGTTTTTTTTTTTCTTTTACTTTGAAGCATATAGCTTCAGACCCTGCGGTTTGTTTCATTGACTTCGTTTTTAATCCTTCCGTCTCAAGTAAAGCGATAATGCCACTAGGGCGCAAGGGGTTACTGGGAGTGAAAGCGAATGAAAAGACTTTAGTGAGAGGGAAATCTTTGACAGGGAAACGAGATATCGGAATGGAGTTCCACAGGCGAGAAATGCGAGAAAAACATTAGTATCGAACATAGGGCTACATATAGTTTGTTCGAATGAAAAGTGGTGAGACCTAGTTGCCAATCTAGTAGCACGCTTAAATTCATGCAGTTGAGACACCAAGGATGAAAACTCATGAGAAGAATTGTCATGAAACTATTTGCCAAAAAGACAGAGATAAGTCATATTATGTCGGTGAGAAATTGACTGAAGTCGAGATGGTCGGTCAAAATCGGAATAAACACTTTTATTAGTATTCAAAACAACACAAAAAATACATGCCAAACCGTCAAAACACGAATAGAAAATAATAACACCAAAATAACCACCCTTGAAAACGGCTAAGGAAGTTGCCGAAAGCGTTTGAGACAATGGACTATATGGACAATCTTTGTACTCCCTCACTCCCGCCAAACAGAAAAATGTAAGAATGCTAGAAAACTAAAATAAAATATTAGTAATATATATATATATATATATATATATATATATATATGGTATCGTTATCAATGTTGGCCCTCTTGTATATTATACTGAGATTACAGTTTTTAATTTTTAAAATTATGTTTGTCATTTAAACATATCAGGATTTGTATATATATATATATATATATATGTAAAAAATTATTTTAGAGTTGTGAATATTATTTTTTTTATTTTTTATATTAAACACAACAATTACTTGATTTTTAAATAAGAATAAAACATAATTTACATTAAAAATTAAACTGTATCAACGTATTTAAGCAGATATTTATTTTTATGCCTACATGTAACCATCAATTCATTTCTTCTGTTTAATAAGTTAGGTTTGCTTATGTGTTTTAAGAGCAATTTTTTGACAAGACGTAAGGTATATATATTTCATTACCCGGTATAAAATTTGAATCTTGCTACAAAATCCCAGTTAATAAAACGTGTATTACCATCACTCTTTGATTGCCAGAAATATTCAGATAGAAATTTTGTATTTTATATTACCTAAAATCATTCGATGATGTTAAAAAGAGAAATTTCCAAGTATTTTCCTTAGAACCAAAATAAAATTTAATATCATTACCGGAATGTATGCCAAATCGGTATACAATATTATCAGTCATTTAAGGGACAAATCCTATTTTGCCGGCAGTTGCATTCATTTAAAAAAAAAATGACGTTATCTTTGTTGAAAATATATTAGTTTAATATAATGTTGTTATGCTGGAAATTAGATCTACGTTATTAACACAGGTATAGATGATCTTAATGTTACTTTTGTTAAAAATCTTCTTTACTGTTGGTGAATGGTTAAAGTGATTATGAATTATATTTAGGAAAATTCTTCCGCTATTAGTATGAACATGACGATTAAAAGGTGGATTAAACTCTATTGTGTTATGATTACGGTGTTTCTGTTTATTTTTACCGCTTTTGTTTTTTTTCTAAATACTCTCAATGTACTTTATGATTGCTGAGTTCTAAACCCTTTAGATATTTAATTTTATTGTTAACAAATATTTCGTTATTTCTGGAGTTGGTAGATAATCTAACTTGGACTGAGTTATGTAAATTATCTAGAATTTTGTATGCAATTGGTAAATTGTCGCCAATTTATATTTTAAATTTCGCGCATGCGCGTTATTTTTGTTTGATTTTGTCAACTGCATATTATAGTAGAGTCAGTTGGGCAGCTTCTGTGAGAAAAGAAGCACCATGACACAATTCATTTCACCAGAAGATTGGAAACGGTATGCTGTACCACTTGACATTCGTTTCGGAAGTTCAAATACGAACATTACAGACTGTTTGGGCGTCATTCTGAGGAGAGTGCAAAGGATTATGAAAGAGTTGTACGAGTCTCATGGTGATTATGAATGTACAGCCAATCGGAAAACTCCCGCTGATCGTCCAGATAAGAAAAGAACTCCCGAATCTTTGGTGAGGGCCTCAGACTCAACGCGGAGGCCTGTATCAAGTGCGTTGAGGAGCCAGTGATTCCCTGGATTAAGAGGGTGGCTGCTGGAAGACCCTATGTTTGGCAACAAGACTCTGTACCATGCCACACTAGCAGAAGAACTCAGTCATGGCTGTCAGACAATTTCTGCGACCACATCACCCCTTATGTCTACCTACCTAACTCCCCAGACTGCAACCCCCTTGATTATTATGTATGGAGCGCTGTTGAGCGAGAACATTGAAATCAATTACAACTTGCCAAGACTGAGAAGTCCTATTGGCAATTGAAATAAAAATAAGTTTTATAATAACAAGAAATACTGTCGCATAAAAATCCATTCCTATATATATATATATATATATATATATATATATATATGTGTCGCCCACGTCACGCCGACGTGATCATATTGAAACGGAACGCTGATCTTGAAAAATTTCAGTTATCTGTTTTGATTAGTCATACTCTTATGTCCATCGTCTTTTCATGTTGAATTAAATATAGTATAATGTTAATTATGTTTCATGAATATGTCCTGAAGTTGGTCTACTAGACCGAAACGTCCAACATTATATTAACATTAAAACAGCATAATTGCATATTATATTTGTTTGTTTTTTTCCGTATATTTTTTCTTATATATATATATATATATATATATATATATATATATATATATATATATATATATATATATATATATATATATATATATATATATATATATATATATATATATATATATATATATATATATATATATATATATATATATATATATATATATATATATATATATATATATATATATATATATATATATATATATATATATATACATATATATACACGCATATATATATATACACGCAAATATATATATATGTATATATATATATATATATATATATATATGCGCATATACGGTTTATAATTATAATTATTTGATTTACCCACGTCTATACACACACACACACACTCAAACACACATATATTTAATAGAAAGATAGGTAGAATATATAGATATTATTATAGATTATCTTGATTACTAACAAACATTACATTTGCCTCTGCTACATGTGTTTGTGAAAACATTTCTTTTTCAAACAGTGAAATTAATGCCTGCCAGTCTAGAGATCGAATGTTTTAAAATCAGCCTCCCGACAAGAATCGAACCCGTAATCCATTTTAATAAGTGAAATCACTTTCAAGACAAGCGTGTTTTATCATTAAGCCTCGAGAAGACCCAATTATCCTATTGAAGATATATTCATTTATCAATGGGTCATTTCGAAATCTATAGCTACTAATTTTATTTCCGTACGCGGAATGTAAACAAACAGATTTTTAAGCAATTATTACCATAAGCGCTATATATTTCCTTTTTGTTTAATTATCAAAACAAAAGTTAGATTTAGTTTACGTGTTTCAGCAGTGAAATGAATTATAGCATTTTCGTAATAAATATTAAATCAAAATTAATCAGCTCATTAATTTTTTTAATCATTTCACCCCGAGTAAGACAACAAAGTCACAAACACGCAGGACGTTACTAAGTTTGAAAGAAAAATAAGAATCGAGAACAATAAAAGAACAGAAATTAAGAATACAAAAGATAATGATTGATATTGGATTTAAATTTTTAAGCATCACACTTAACTGGAAAGCAAGAAGATTTGATCCAACTTGGGCGGAAAGCAAGCGAGAAGTGCGAGAAAAGTAACTGTTTGTATTGAACTTACGTTTCATCTAGCCATTTTAAGTCAATGAAATGTTGCCGCCAAACTATAATTGCGTAAAAAATACAATTATGTGTAGACATTTAATCCACAGTTCATTTAAAAATAGAAGAAAAAAGAATATAAAATAAAGATCGATTAGAAAGGACTGATCAGTAAAAGGATAGTATTTGAAGAGACAATTATTATTTTGATTCATGCACAGTTTGGAAATAATTAGAATGCAAAAAGTTTTCTTTTAATTGTCTCATAGATCAGTGGCAGAACTAGATTTTAGATGCCCTGAAGATTAAACAGATATAAGGCCCCCTTTGTAAACAGACACAATATATTTGAGGATTCAACTAGCAAAATTAGACTATGAATAGATATTGTTGTGTTCAAGGAATCCATACCGTTGGGGGTTTGAGTGATGCAAGCATCCAAGAAAATGTTGAAATTTGACCATTACAGGATAATTTTGAGGACATATGAAATGGGTATTATATTTTATTCTAAGGATAACATTAGCTACTTCAACCAATTGGCATATTAATATATCACTTAAATGATCTTATTTTAATAAGAAGTAATAAAAAAACATCGATTTTGTTAAAAAATTCGCTCATAAAAATGTTATATTCGAAGTTCCTCTACGATCAGGGGCCCCTTTACGATCAGGGTCCCCTTAAGCTTAAACTTCATTAGTTTCATAGTAGATCCATTACTAACCAGACGCTTGTTTTTTTTTTCTCGTTTACCTTTTATTTCTTTGTATATGAATTTAAACATAAATATTTCTAAGCATACCACGTGGAGGTAACAAAATGTTCTTAGCACGATCCCCTTCCCACAAGCTAACCAAATTAGTATACATAAGAAATAAAAAAAATACCCTTGTTCAGACCGGCTCAACACCCCCTACTATAAATACATTCTAAAAGAGATTTTAAAAAAAAATTATACATTGACGAGTCAAAAGCTTATCGCTGACCTAATATTATATTGGCCCTTCATGCACTTGTAAAACAGCACTTACCCAAGAAAAACTTCTAAAGATATCCTCTGAGAAGACTCTTTTGCCTGGTAGAGTTTGTGCAGAGAAGAATCAGAGGAATGTTTAATGAGATTGAGATCGGGTGCGTTTAGTGTCCAGAGCAACATCAAGTCTTCTTTATGTACCTGAAACCATTGCAGTACAAGTTGTGTTAAAGCGCGTTGTCGTGATGTCAAATGCCACCGATGAAAACTTTGCAATGAAGAAGTATACCTGGTCAGGATATTGAGGTATGTGGTAAAAGATGAAATACCTAGCATATAAATCATAGAAACCAGTGTTTTGTTTTTAATCATATCACCCCATGCATGGCAGTAAAGCTACTAAGACACACCTAATGTGAAAGAATAAGAAAAAAAAAGAGAACCATTATTAATGAGCGAGAACAACAGAAGACTAATCAAGAAGACAATAGATAACGATTGACATTGCCTTTAAATCTTTAAAGATTAAAGATGGCTGGAAAGCAAGATGCAGAAAGAGAGTTCCACAGGCGAAAATTGCGAGAAAAGAAACTGTTAGCGAGGAACTTACGGTTATATCTAGCCAATTCCCCTATGAATTGATGAGACCTTGCCGCCAATCTAGTAATGCGTTTAAATTCATAAAATCTAGGTACCACAGTGATGAGTTTATCCGAACAATTACCATGAAAGTATTAATAGAAAAGACACAGGAAAGTTACATTATGGCGGTGGCACAGTGATTGAAGCCAAGGCGCCAGATAGGCACCAATAATATTGCATATTCTTTGTATTTTTATCAAGAATCTCTAAATATACAGCAGCTACTGACCATATGTGGCGGCAAGATTCAAATGCACGAATAGTAGACTTATAAATATGTAACATAGATTCAGGAGAGAAAAATTGTCTAACACGACTCAGGGAACTAACATTTTTGCAGCAGGCCTAACAATGGATTCAATATAATCCATTTCAGTCAAGAATGTGCAACTAGTAACTCTTAGGGTTGTTCCCTGCAGAACATTGCCTAGACGATCAGACTGCCTTCAGAAACTTCATGTTTTCCTACAACGGAACACGATGTCATCGCTTCGCCCGGGTTAACAACACGCATGTAATTGACGTGAAAACGTGATTCTCATAGGACCAGCCGACCTTTACCCGTTGATAAAATTTTCGTGTACCCATTGAATACACTCACGGCAAGGAATATTCGTTAACAAGGATACCACTTACGCAACAATGATTTAATATATTTTGCTTTGTGTCGCTTTCATTTTACACTTTGATTAAAGATATCTGCAGTTTGTGCTAGATTAGTCATATAGTTGAATGATACTTAACTAGTTAGCTTTTGTTTATTTCTCTCATTGATAATAAGTCTTGACTACGCAATGCCTTGTCAATGGTTGGTGCTTTCTCCATCCTCGGACCACTGTGGGTAGACACTCAGCATAATTGAATGTGAGCACTGCACAAGTTGTGCTGTATCAGAAAATCCGTAACATTGTCTTTCAAAAAGGCTAGAATAACCTTCATCAAACACATAATTTTTTTCTACTTGCCTTTAATTACGACATTCAAAACAATAAAGTACTCGATACCGGCATATCCGCTCATATACATCTGACTTTATTACTTAAATGAAAAGTCAAACAATTCTTTAGAAATTGCTTTGTTTATATTAGGATATGGAAGTGAGCAGATCTCGAGAGCAAGATTTGCGTTTGTAAGGCCCAATTCAACTTTGCTTGATCAGGGACGAATTTCATGGCGATGATGGTGTAAAGCACGCCGTACCTAACGGTATCCCCTGCCCAGGGAAAGTAGATTCTGTCGGAATCCTCTCGGATTACGCATAATCTACTTTATTAAAAAAAAATATTAAATATTCAGGCTGGTAGGCGTAAATACATAATTTTTTTCAATGAATAAACGGAGCATCTACTCAGATATGGGTATCCACTAAAAATAACGGGTCAAATAATAAAATCTGTCGGATTAATAAATAAAAATCCATCATTTCTTTAGAAATACCTCTGAGTCTATTATATGCAATTGTTACGACGCTGTAGCTGACATTCTTGTCAAAAGTCACAGGTTATACTTTTCGCTCATTTGGGTATTTATTGATACATTTACACTGCCTTTTTTTACTTTGTATTAAAAAATAATTTTCAATTCATTTGATTACATATTTTTATTGCTTGGATAGAGCTGAAATATTTTAAGTTTTTTTAATGGTTCAAATTACCGTCTTATCCTTATTAAGACAAAACTATTGTAGTCTGTGATTCTTGCCTGAAAATACTACGTCTGAATCGGAATTAATGTCCATCAGAAAGCCTGATCTAAGAAAAGTTGATCTGTGGTGACCCATGTATGTACTGGATTCAGCCTAAAAGATACAAGAGTAAGTTTTGTACTCAGTGTCACCTCAGAAATTCAAAAGACCAAAGATTCTATTGGATTTACTTGAAAGGCGTCATCAAAGCCATCAAGAGCAGAATCGGTCCTCGAAAGAGGTCAGTGGGTACATAAACATAAACAAGGAAGGGAACTCGGCTGGACTTAGGATAGGCACACCGCAGGGTGCCAGCTGATAAGGTGTTATATAAACACCCAAACCTACTTGAGGAAAAAGGAGAATCATTCACAAGAAGATCGAACGTTCGAAAAAAGACCCTGAACCACATACCCTCGATTCAGCCGATGTTAGGACCGTAGAAGAGTAAGGAACTATTTTGCGTAATCAGAAAAATGGCAGTTTAAAATAAAAACTGCAAAAACATTATTATCTCCAAAACTGACTTGCTCTTTTTCGCTTAAAACCAAAGGATAATTATCTAGGACTATTATTTTCCATACGAGCAAGTGTTGGGCCATTAAATAGCAGCATTCGATTATTGTTTTGGGGTAAAATTATCACAAACGTTAATAATCAAACGATCTTTTTGCTTTAAGGAAGTCCTTTTTCATCGTTCCCTTTTATACATAGCTATTGTATTTCATTCATCAATCGTAAATATCATCAGTTAGTTGGCATACAACACACGAATAACTAACACTGGCAAAAAGATTTACATCTGAAGATTAGTCATTCGGAAGCTACTTAAGAACGTCATATCACCCTTTGATCCCATTCATTAAGCTCTCAGCATTTTTCTTTCTTTCATGTTTAGCATAATTTATCCGGTGTATCCAGTGCCCACGTGATTCTTTTCTATGATTTTGAATATTATTTATTGGTTAGTTCAAAAGTTATTTCGGCGCCCGTCTCAATCTTCTTGATTTTTTATTAAACCTAAGCATATTTGTTAAGTTTCAGCAGCAAATCACGCACACAAAAAATATAGCTCATTAAACCAGTTGATATTCTTTGCTTAACTTTGAAGTTGCTGCTACAAATGATGTTCAATGCTTAGTTTTAATTTTATCTGCTTTGTTAATGCTGGAAATATGATCGATTCATTCTGTCGCTCCGGGATGGATGCACGGGTGGTGTAATGGATAGCTTCTCGGAGTAAGAAATCGGAGTGCTGAGTGCGAGTTCTAGTTGTGTTCGGAACAGTCACCTAAGCGCAAATACTCCCTCTGGTCGGGATATTGGAGGCGATAAGGTATCTAATTTAATTTGATTTATAGTTATTACTTATCCACAGAGATTCCGAGCCATTTTCCTCACATACGGTTTTGTCTTTCTTTAATTTAAACCTGAGGAAGCGAAAGAGAGAAGACGCTATTGGCGAAACGTGTCGTTAATAAATTTTTCGCTTTGTCTCATCATCTTTACTTTTGTTTTGGATACTATTAATAATCCTAAAAACACACAAACACACATTCTCTCTCTCTCTCTCTCTCTCTCTCTATATATATATATATATATATATATATATATATATATATATATATACGTACATATACATTCATACATATACATATACGTTTGATTAAAATGACTGATAGGGTACTGCGATTAAGTTTTTTATTTAATTTTCTTATAAGAACACAAGAAAAATTAAATAAAAAACTTAACCGCTGTTCCTTGTCAGTTGTTTTAAATGAAACGTCTATAAAAGAGGGGTTGCTACCCAAATACAAAATTATATATATATATATATATATATATATATATAGAGAGAGAGAGAGAGAGAAAGAGAGAGAGGGAGAGAAAAAGTGAGAGAGTTATTCAGTAGCTATGTTGCTGCAGTTGCACGAATAAATTATACTATTAATTCGAGCGGATGGAGATTGTAGCTCTTAGAGAGGACCATTCTTCTTAAAACCTTGTAGACTGGCGCTACAGAATCAAAGAAAAAAAAAACTTTACCTAATAACAGAAACCATATCACTTGAGGACTTTCAACAGCAGCAACACCTAAAATGGACAACACATAAGAAAATAATGACATAAGCTATTGACATTCGAAACTACTTTGAACAAAAGTTTGTGGGACTTAAGAAAGCATTTTTACCTGAAAAATTGTTTATCGAGAAAGATTCAATAAATTTCAACCAAATGTAGCACTGGCTGCTTGGTCAATGAATGCTAAACATTTCCTTAGTAAACGGCTAATATTATCATTGCTGTTAATTAAACATCACTTAGGGAGTGTTTTGTTTTATAGATAAAGCGTAGAAATTCCGTTATCTATGTTTTGTCTCACGAGAATGGGCACCCTTCATCTGCTCATTTTGTAAATTCTTCGTTTAATATGTTTCCTTTATTAATCTACGAATTCGCTGGTTGCTTCATTTCTTCCTTGTGGCGTTTCTTGATTTGTTCCAATTTTCAGAATAAATTAACGCGTTGTTGTTCCGACTCGATTATAAATCTTTATCCACAGTTATGCTTATAATCATAAGAATGCCGCCGACCGGAAGGTCTAACCTGCCTCATTGACCATAACTCATTCTAGTCAAGCTCCAGTAGATATTCCCGACCTTTTCACACTGCAGAATAAATAGAAATGAAACCGGAAATACACTCCATTAATTCAAATAATACGGAAGTAGATTCGTGGCAAATACTCCATGGATTTTTACTAAGTGATCCATTGTCCAATGTTTGAGCCATAGTATTTTTAATACGTTGTTTATTTTTACAGTTCAAGAGTTAATACAAATAATATTATCTTGTCATGTATAAAGTATTTGTAACGGCTTAGTTCTAAATTTCTATCTATTTTGTAAGTCAAAGGATTTAGATTGTCAGTCAAAAGCTGACTTAGTAATTTTCATTTATTTTAAAGCAATGTAATTTTGGTGATGTAAAGTTTAGTTTTGTAGTTACCAATGAATAGAAACTATATTACTGAGAGATTAATATATATTAATTCTCTCAAAAAGACGGGTTTTCAATCGACACTACTATTATTTTAACTACCTTCATCCTTTGGCAATTCTTATTGTTTTAAAAAGTGATGATTTATACTTTTTTTTTCATGGGAATTGACAATAAAAATAATAAACAATATTTTTTCTTTATTTGATTTTGATATCGCAATATATTTATTATTTTTCAATTATTTTTTATGAGATGATGAAGAAATAAAATTGTTTAACAGGTACCGACTACTGCTTTTTTTATCATTTAAAAAACATATAAAAAAAACAAAAACAAAAAAGACATAAAAATAATTACGATGTATCAAAATCAGGTAAAGGAAACTGTTCTTATTGAAAGACTAATATATCTTAATATTTTCCTGAAAACTGAAGAAAATCTGACAAACATAGCTCTTCAAAAAAATACAAAAAACTATGAAAGACAGTTTTCCCATTGAAAATGATATTATCTATGATTATTATATTTATTGTACCTTAGAGTTAAGTATCACTAATTTAGATGATGAATAAATGTTCCAGTATCTCCCATATCAGTATATTTATTAGCCATTTTCTGTTAATGTAAAATTACAAGACAGCGTATTTGTATCTTTACAAAGTAACGTTTTGCAACTTCTGTACAACATTGCAGGAACTTTGTAGTGACACGATTTTGTTAGCTGGGCACTCGAGTATAACTGAGCTTTGTACAGACCCCCTCCTCCGATGTATGACAAGATATACTTCACTTTGCATCTCGAGATATAGAACTATGACACCTACTCTTTTATGCACTGTATCACTTCAGGACGTTGGCGATCATGGCTCTCCACAATTTCCTGTCCTTTGTATCTCTCAGTAAATTTTGTCTTTTTGCTTTATCTCCTAAACCCTGTTCTGCCAACCATTTACAAATCTCGTTAGGTAGACTAATTTTTTTTATGATGAATATCAACAACTATGATCATCAAGTCTGTACAACCTCTGCCCTAGACTGATCTTCATGAATTTGAAGACAAGAAAAAAAAATAAAAACACTTGAAATTTAAAACAAAAAGAAAAGTTATTTATGAAATTTTATTGAACTTTTCGGAAATTAATCGCCCATAAATAGAATTATTTCTTTTAAATTTGTAGAATTATTTTTGAGGTTTGTCCTTAAATTAAAATGTATATGCGCTCATGCAAACGTACGTACATACACAATTTGGGTGGAATTGAAATGAACATTTGTGTTGTGAGGGTTGATTTTTATATTCTGTCTGACAACAAACCTTGGATAGCAGGAAAATAGTATTTCGGCCTTTTGAAGACATTTTTATAAATCCTTCTGTATTTAAACAGGATATGTTTTAAATAAAGGAACAATCTCGATTTAAAATTTGAAAACCACCTCGTAAACGAAGTGGTAGATACCGAACTAGTAGCAATAATAAGAAATAGGTATAAACACTTTGGTAGTTGCTTATTTTATATTCGGCAATTTATAATATTATAATTAATAATGCTTATTAGATTTTCAAAATATATCATTAAAAATGTTAACATTGTTTACTTCCCATTATAAATTGCTTAGTTTATTTCACTCCAAAGCTGTGATCGAAATGCTGAGGTAATTTTCACTTTCAGTGCAGAAAATATCGTTATTCGAATAACTAAACTTATTTATAATGATGACAAAAAATGATTGAAAATTTATAACTAAGAATAGTTGACACAATTTGATTTTTTTAAAAACTCATATGTGCTAATTACTTGCCAAGTTATCTATCTATCTATCTATCTATATCTATATATATATATATATATATATATATATATATATCCGATTAACAACTTGTTCACATCAAATTCTTCTATGCCTAATTCATTATTACTATTTATAATCATTTAGTTATCACTCAGTTATCAAATATACTCTAAATATAGCATAAAGAAAGAAAAATATCAAAAGATAATGTTACAGATTATGATATTATTTTTAAGTAATTATTCTTTGAATCTATATGTAAAAATTCTATGACATCTGTTTGTCCGTCCGCGTACCCTCTAAAATAGCGATACATTGATTGATAGAAACCATTTTTTTTGTGGGGAAGGGAGTGCAAACTGATACAAAGGACAGTTGGTTTCAGTAGGGTGAGTAACTTAGTATAATAAATTTTCATTAATTTGTTTGGAAAAATTAAAAGTTTTATTATTTATGAAAAAAAAAAAAAGTTTTATTATTTAAGAAAAAAAAAATTAAAAGTTTTCTTATTTATCATATAGATTACTCCTATTATTTTAAAAACAATTTAATGATTAAAATAACAAATACTTTATTTAATAAAAATGCAATATTATTTTTTGTATATATTTTCTTTAAGTTTTTATGTATATTTCATTCTGGCAAAATATGCAGATTAGTAGCACTGTAAATTTAAACACATTATGGAGAGAAGAGTTTGTAAATCTCGACAAAAATGCTACAGTAACTTTAACAATACTAAATTCTAGTTGGTAAAAAAAATAGAACACCCAAGGATATGAGCATTTTAATAAATTGTAAACTCAATTTAAATGCAAAACATAGTGAAATTTGAATGTTTTGGCAGAGACAAGTTAAACTTTACACGAGACTGTAAATGTATATACACCTTTTCTCTCTCTTTTTTTTTTTATAAAAGCAGTAACTGGAAATTATTATATTTAAATATTTAAATATTAGGTATACAAGTATCTAGTCGTACTATTCATAAAAATAGCTCTCAAACAAGTAGCATTTACTAATAATTAAACTGTTGAAATCTTTCTGCATACATAAATTTAAGAAAATGTGTCAAAATAACATAAAATGTAACAGTTCTTAATTCAATTTCAAAGCAATCAGAATTACTGATAATGAAGTTAACATGAAATGATCAGTATGTGGATATTTGAAAGCTTGCTGCCTGATTGTATATGTTATTGAGACATTTCATATTTAATCACGAAAGGGAAACAGAAAAGTAAAAGTGTAATCAGGAAAGTAAAATGTATATTACTTTTTTGCAAATCTGACTTACATATCTGATAACTGCCTGTTTTATTATTTAACTTCCTGCTCTATTATCTAAAGTATATTGTGATGCTGATAGGTTTTAATGTAATGAGTTCCCAGGACCCACAGTTGGTGATTTAGCTGGGTCCCTAGGAAACTCTATAGGTCCCAACGAAAAGCTAACGTGTGATTTCAAAGCAGAAAAGTGGTTTCTTTGAATAACTAAGACATTTAATAATAAAAACCAACAACGAAACAATCTCCGACTATAATGACCACAAAAGGCTCACTTGGAAATGTATTATAAAGCATTGTTATTTAAACAATTGATTATTTTAGCTTATATATATCTTTGGGCAAGATATAAACAAAAACATGCAAGGACGTGTATATGATACACTTGCATTTATTTCATGTCACGGATTTGCATAATAGTTGCAAACATACAACCGATTTTTATTTCAAGACGCCCGAACACAAACCTCGATTTTTATATATTAAATTACACTATAAAGGACATGTCGTAATATAATGTAGTTTATTGTCAGTAAAGGAAGAGCTTTGTTTTATTTTATTGAAAAGCAAAGTCGCCGTTCTCAAAAGTTGGGGAAGGGACCCCCCCACAGCTTGGTGGTCTCTCACATGGAGAGGTATTGCGATAAAGTCAGCCACAGCATTTCACTAAATGACCATTTGATCCGAAGACAGCAAGTGTTAACACGAGGTGCCATTTGTAAGTAGAAAGAATCGCTTTATCTACAATGTTGGATAATCATGCATATTGTTTTAGTAAAGGGCAATGGGACTTAAAACTTAAGTTAAAACTTAATTATAAAAAAAAAACAAGAACAAAAGTTTTTCCTCTCTCTCTCTATTCCCCCACTTTATCGGTAAATATTCCAGTCGAAATGTCGGCGACTGAACCGACTACCCAACTCCAACTTCCGAGTGAGACGGCTCGTTAGCAAGCCAATAGGAAGAAAAACAAGACCTAACAAAGGGCGGAGGAACTCTCTGATTCAACGGCCAGCTAACTAGAGGTGGCGTCCCCATAAACCACCGTGGAGAAGGCAACAGGAAACCACTCCACTATCAATCCCAAGACAAATCATGGTCAACAACTCATATAATACGAAACCTAACGGCGTGAAGGGTGTTAAGTCTATGGGAATTAGCTCCTCGCCCGGTAAGGACCGATATGCGCAACAGGTGTCACCTGACCGTCATCAGGTGAATGCTAGCATAAATGACGTGAAAGTGATAAAAGTCCTATCCATCGTCCGGAAAGGAACGACATGAGCGACAGGTCACAATCTCAACAAAATAAGATACACAGATGACACCTTATTGATAGCAGACACAGAAAATAAATTACAAAATCTACAGAAGATAGCTACCGAGTGTGAGAAGAAGGGACTAAGCATAAACTACAAGAAGACGAAATGCATGGTCACCAGTAAGAGGATGAGCCCGAAATGAGATTTGCAGGTCGAGAACACTAGAATCAAGCAAACCCGGAAGTTTAAATATCTGGGAAGCGTCTTGACAGAGGACAGTAAGTGCGACACTGAGATCCGTAGACGTATTGGGATGGCCAAGGACGCATTACAAAAGCTAGGCAGAGTATTGCGAGACAGAAGGATTTCTTTGGTAACAAAGAAAAGGATACTGAGCTATTACGTGACATCTGTCCTTCTTTACAGCAGAGAATGCTGGACTATTTCCTCAAGGATGAAGAAGAGACTTGAGGCGACAGAGATATGGTTCTATAGAAGAATGCTGAGGATTTCGTGGACCGAACGTGTGAGCAACGATTTGATCTTAGAGAGGATGCAGACAAGGAGGAGGCTCATGCCTAATATCAGGAAGAGGCAGATGAAGTTTCCGGGACACATAGTGAGGAAGGAGGGCCTTAAGAATCCGATACTCACAGGTCGAATAAAGGGAAAGGGAGACAAGGGAAAACAGCGCGTGGCATTCCTGGCGGGCTTAAGCAAGTGGCTGACAGAACGTGGTCTTTGGGAGAAAGCAGAGGGAAGGAACTTGTTGAGAGCTCTAAGGGATAGAGGGAGGTGGAGAGCCATGATTGCCTACTTCCTGAAAGGACATGGCACATAAAAAGAAAGAAGATACAAAAAATCAAGCAAATGCAAGCATATTTAGGAAGTACGACACCTAAATACGAAAGCTCATTGGTATAGTGAAAGATGTCTTCCAAAAGCTAAGCAAATTATTAAGAAACCAGGAAATTTCATTAGAAACAAAGAAAAAAGTACTGAACTGTTATGCAATATAGGTCCTCCTATATGACAGTGAATGTTAGGCAATCTTCTCGGAGATGAAGAAGAGACTTGAAGCAACACAAATGTGGTTCTACAGAAGGATGCTGAGGTTACCATGGCCTGAACATGTGAGTAAAGACGAAGTTTAAGAGAAAATTGAAATAAAAATGGCACATACTTAACACCAGAAAATAGATAGTTGAAATTTCTAGGACAAATAGGGAGGAAAGAGGGTTTAGAAAATGTGACACTCACAGGATATATTGAAGGCAAGGCGGTGCATAGGAAAATAACGCATAACCAACGTAACGAACTTGTGTAAATGTTTGGTTGAACAGAGATTAGCAGCGATAAAAAAAAAAACATTTACTAAGAGCTGCAAACGAGAGGAAATTGTGGAGAACCATGATCACCAACATCCTGAAGGGATACAACATAGGAGAAGAAGATTATAATTTATATTTTTATTCTAGAAATAACAGGTTTAAGATTGAGCCTGCCATTTGGCAACTTTTTTTCCATTTTATTTTTCCGTATATTGGGTTTGGTCTCTGAGATATGGGTTATATTAGGGTCAAGCGTAGTGCTGGGAAACTCTTTGGGTCGCACGCTAAAATGCCAGTTCTGCTCCTGGTGGTAACACATATTTATTTATGTGCACGGCGACTGCTCATCAAACACTTCTTTTGTCATACAATTATTTTATTTATGATTTATGACGAACTTTGCAACAGAGTTGCAAGCAAGAATAATTTACCGTTCAAATACATGCGCATGCGTTGTCGCTTTTGTCCATTGTTCTCCTACCGGCACTGGGTATTAATCTGGTTGAATTATTTTAATCTCCGTCTTATTCTTTCTTTCCTCTAGTTCATCTCCGATATACTTTTATTGTTTCTCTGTCCCTTTCTCCGTTTCTAAATTGTCTCTTTCTTCCTCTCCATCGAAGGCAATTCCTATTAAACTCTCGTGATATTTATTATTTACAGAGACTTTTTTTTAAATATTATTTTTCTATTTTTTCTACTTCACTCTTTCTTTCGCTTTTCTTTCTTTTTGTATCTCTCGTTTTACTATATCCTCTCCTTCTCCTTTTTTTTACGTTTACCACTATCTTCCTTTTCATTTATCTTCTACTTCCGCCATCTTTTTATCTTTCTCTTCCTTTTTATTCTTAGCTTCTCAGTTTTTCTCTCTTTATGACAAATTTTCCTCTCTCTCTAGCAGCATTAAAATCATTCAAAGTTGAAATCGAGCCCCTTATTTCTTGCTCAAATGGAGCAGAAGAAAGAATACAAAAGTATCAACAACAACTTTAGATTAATACTATTGTTACGAGTAGTAATAATAGCAACAATAATAAAAAAGCAAGGCTGTGTTATTTTTACGAACGGCTATCTTCTTAACTTACAACTGCACATTTGAAGCAACAGCTGTGACCATTTTGAAATAATAGTGGTCTTAAGTAAATGCATATGCATGCTCTTGTTAAGCCTCTCTCTCTCTCTCTCTATCTATCTATATATCTATGTATGTATATATATATATATATATATATATATATATATATATATATATATATATATATATATATCGGCTTGTTCATATGACAATGAATAGGAATATAACAAGGATTGTTCACATAAACGTATATTTTACAAGGATTGAATCAGAACAAAAAGCTCCTTCACACAAACTTAAATTAGTTTTCTTGTCCTTCATTGGTGATTAACAAAGCATTTTCAGCTGAAAATAAATTTCTTAAATTGATTACTGCTGTTATTAATACTATGATAATTATTTCTTCTACATATATAATGAGATAACTACTTTGCCTTTGCAGATACGTTACGTGGCTAATAATAATAATAATAACTCTAATAATCATAGCTCTCATGGCTTATGATTCTAATTAATTAAAGTTATTTTAATCTGTTTCCCCCCAGTACAAGCCAGTCAAGGTAGAGATTTACTTTTAAAATGAGAATAACGAATGTTTTGTGAGATACAAATAAAATGGGAGGTGGTCTAAAGTTAAGGAGAAGAAATACAGATAACGACTGACCTTAGTTCGAAGAGGTCAAAGTTTAAGAGTTCAAGGAAGCAATCACACGGGAATCTGTTCTAGAAAGTGGCAGTTCTTGAAAAAAAAACAAACAGTTTCTACTTGGAACTTTCTTCTTACGTTTAAAAAACCGAGGAAATGAGGATGATTCACATCCGTGGAAAGAGCGTGACGTGTCCTAACAATAAAAGTCTGAACTGGTTGATTTAAAGAATGGAGTTCATGCGAAAATTTGCTATAGAATTACTGAAAGAGTAGCAGAAAGTTTGCGTTTATGTGAAGAAGTTGCAGAGTGGAGGTTAAGTCTTTTCCCTACAAGACAACATAACCGATTTCGAACTCCATAATTTTAATAGGTATGTTTTTTCATGATGAATTATGTAGGTCGCAGTAGATATCATATTCAGTTCCACAGATCTGATTGTCAATTGCCTAGTTTTAACCAGAAGGATGATGCACTTTTCATCCCTTCGTGTGATATGGTGTAGTTGGAGCCTAATGCCAATATTATGTTTTATAGGTGTTGAGGATGAGGCAGCCAAGACGATTTAGGAGTTAAATTTATATACTTGCCAACACACTCAATCAGTGAAGTCTGAGGAGAATGGGCTATTTGACCTATTTCTAACTTGATTCTCATTTTTTAATTGTTTTTTTTAATCAAAACATGTATTGGTATATCTCAATCGAAACATGTATTGCTATGCCTCAATCGAAACATGTATTGGTATACCGCAATCGAAACATGTATTGGTGTACCTGAATCGAAACATGTATTGGTATACCTCAATCGAAACATGTATTGCTATGCCTCAATCGAAACATGTATTGGTATACCGCAATCGAAACATGTATTGGTATGCCTTAATCGAAACATGTATTGGCATACCTCAATCAATGTAGTTGCCATGAAAAGCATATTGGGATTCGTATATTTGTACATCAGTAATAACTTGTTGACATACTGCTTTCTCTTACTAATAATAATACTGAAAGACATATCAGTATTACATTGCGCCACATGCTAGAAAATGGTATGAAAATCATCATGAACCAGTCAAGAAAAGGCATGAAGTCACTCGTCTTTGGGCTTACAGCCATATTACCTTGAAACATTAGTTCCCGTATGATTACTGAAATTAAGCAACATCGAGTCTATTTAGTAACTAAGAGGGTTAACCGCTTAGGAATACGAAGTTTTGTAAACTTGGATGTGCAGGTGGTGTAATGGTCAGTGGTCTGGAATTGTTAATCGGAAGGCCGTGTTCCAATTCCTGTTGCGTTTATTATATTCATTTACACGCAGATACCTTCGGGAAAGCTGTGAATTCAACTCTCCTCTCCACAGCTATGAGTTAATTAATAAGATTTGTATGACTAAAACCATTATTAATAAAAAAAAATAGTTCTTACAATCTAAAAATAGTTTCTGGCATTAAATAACCTGCAAAGTGTCTTAAGTCAAAAAAAAAAAAAACGAATGCATCAATCATTGTATTCTTTAGGACTTTAACATTCACCCTGACAGACATATAAAAGCTAAAAGACCAGACATTATGATTAATGACTAAAAACAATATTGTCCCTTCTCCCTTCCCAAGTGAATGGATAGTGGAACTAGAACAAAGAGTGGTAAGAACCCGAAATTATTTAGAGCAAAAAGCAACAATAAAAACATAACGACAAAAAAAAAAAAAAAAAACAGAAAGATGTGAAAAGACACAATCTCTTATGTCCTGGAAATAATAATAGTAATATTAAGTCGTTTTCAGTTTTTGTTTTTCTATTTGGGTTTTACTAGAGTTTTATTTTTTTTATATCAAATATAAAACTATATTGATTAAAGAATATAACAAATATGTGAATATATGAATCTTGAAATTGAAATTGAACTTGAAAAAAAAAGGTGGCACCATAAAATTATTGTTATAGCTATAATTGGAGTCATGAATACGATCAAGAATCGTAGATTCTCATTAACAAGATCCGTGATACGCCCGTTTACAAGAGAGTCATAATATTACACTGCATGAGGAACGCCTCATTAACTCAGAAGTATTATTAATGTGATAAAAAAAAATATAAACACTATACATGTTAAATATCGCTAAATATAATAATTTATGCAAACAAAATGCATCTATTTATTAACTTGCCTTAACCTAAGTTTCGGGTAATAACCCGGCAAAGGATTGCATTGAACAGAAGCAAAATAATAATAATAATAATAATAATAATAATAATAATAATAATGCAGGGAATGTGTTCTCGAGCGCGCTAAAAAGTCGTACGAGCATTCCAAGTACGAGAATATCCTAGTAAAGTTTATGCAGGATATGACCATCTTGACTGACAAGCGCTTGGAATGTAATCGCCCTGTTATCACATTTGTGCCCAAGAGAAGCCATGAATTAAACTTTGTAGACGTTGCGGTACCTTGGCATAAGAACATGATGAAATCATGAGCGGGCGAAAATACAGTGGTACAAAGATCTGGTAAGGAACATTGGAAACATGTAGCAAGCAGAAGTACAAGTTGTGCCTTTTGCGGTTGTCGCACTTGGATTTACATTCAAGAATGTTTCTACCTCGGATACACCTTGAAGATACATGACATCATTAGGTAGGCGCCAGTAGTAGCGATGACAAGTCATGTGCTGAAGAAAGTGTTATGTCGATAAAATAAAGTGAAAAAAACCAATAATTTTAATTTAATGTTTGTATTTAGTATTTATGACGGGCATAAAGTCACTACTTGCAAACCCCCTGATGAGGACACACATGAGTCGAAATGTTGGACACGGCATTTATATTGATTTTGGAAATTTCATACATCCGCAGGAGCCAGTTTTGTGAAAGATGTTTCGCAATTGAGAATAAAAATAATGGTTAAACTTAATAGAAATTAAATGCCTATATATTTCAATAAAACATGGTTAAAAGAACAATAGCTGCGTAATTACACTATATAGAGTGGGGGGAATCAAATATTCGTACACATACAAATTTTTAATTTATTGTATTTCCAACTAATAAATACACGTACTTTTCATATAATTAGCTATGCACAGATGCATAATAATTAAATATGCATAGAAAACAGAAAAAAATTGATCTAATAGAAATAAATCCCATTTATCCATTTTAATGGGTGAAAAAAGTATTCGTACAAAAATTCCAATTTCAGATTTTAAAACTTTTAAATTGCTTTAATACTCTAGATTATTCAAGTGGAATATGCTAGAAAGTTTCAATAGTGTTATCAGTAGTTATTTTAGCCTAAAAATATAAACAGAAGATTCTGTAATTGATATTCGTGCAAGAAGGTTTTCATCATGGTAAAACAAGTTCGCAAAAAGAACTGATTGTTAAGCCCTGTAAAAGGTAAAAGTTACAGGACAATCATGCACTACTAGTTCATTCATTACAAGGTATAAAAAACACAAAACTGTTGAAAACCAAGCAAGAACAGGTGTTCCACGGAAGATTTCTGCAAGACCAAGAAAATTAATGCATTAAATTATACAAAATCCAATGGTTATTTGTCAGGAGTTGCAGGATGATTTGCTTTCATCAGAAATCTGTGTCACAAAATTCATAAGAACAATCTAAAGTCACGCTCCCCTCGGAAAACTCCACTGCTATTTAAAAGTCAGAGCTGCCAGGTTGAAATCCGTTCAAGATCATAAGAATAAGGAAAAATCTTATTGGGAAAGAGTATTATGGACAGACAAAATCAAAATTGAGTTGTTTGGACGTAACTCTAGAAATCCTGTAAAGATGAAAGATATCGATGCCTTCACAAAAAAGAACACAGTTCCAACAGTGAAATTTGGTGGTGGCAGAATCATGGTTTGGGATGTTTTTCTTCAAAAGCTACTGATAACATATCAGTAATAGATGGTAGAATGAATGCTGCATCATATCAAAATATTTTTTAAGCAAATTAAACGATTTCGGTTGAAAATCTGGAACTTCCTCTAGATTGGATCTTCCAACATGATAATGATCCTAAGCACACTGCAAAATCTACGAAGAAATGTCTTGCTGGAAATAATATAAATATCCTGAAATGGTCAAGTCAGTCGCCATATTTAAACCGAATTGAGAATCTGTGGCGGTATTTGAAAATTCAAAGCCAATTGAGAGCTCCAACAAACATTCCGGATCTGAAGACCATATACAAAGAAGAATGGAACAAAATACCAACTAAAATTTGCAAATCCTTAATTGAGAACGACAAGCAGAGGTTGGTTGCTGTAGAAGTAAATAGTGGCTATTCTACAAAGTATTATATGAAAATGATGTATTCTTTTTTGTATTGTTCGAATAATTTTTTCACACATTAAAATGGATAAATCGGATTTATTTCCATTAAATCATTTTTTCTGTTTTGTATGCATATTTTGTTATTATGCATCTGTGTACAGTTAACTATATGAAAAGTATGTTTCGTCATTAGTTGTAAATACAATAAATTAAAAATTTGTATGTGTACGAATATTTGTTTCCCCCCAATGTGTATATATATATATATATATATATATATATATATATATATATATATATGTGTGTGTGTGTGTGTGTGTGTGTGTGTGTGTGTGTGTGTGTGTGTGTGTGTTTTTGCTTCCCCGATGACTACAATCTTAACCTGTTCAAGTCTAGGTTTAACTTTTATCTTCAGCTTATATCCGCATAAATAGTGCCTGTTACTTTGAAACGTCTGATCGAGTGCCTTCCGGGCTTTTTAAAGGATGACTATTACTGCATCATATATATATATATATATATATATATATATATATATATATATATATAAAAAATTTAGTTTTAAGGTATGCTATATTTATAGGTAAAAGTGCTCAGTATTAGAGATTAGAAGTATGTCAATACAAAAGAGGACACCGAGGTCAACACCAAACGTAAACAGTCTGTTTCATGCTTGAACGCAATCTTCACGCATATATATATATATATATATATATATATATATATATATATATATATATATATATATATATATATATATATATATATATTGGGTTGGAGCAATAATTATCAGGCGTTTTTAAACAATATTTATTATGAAAAGAAACATAAAAATTTAACAATAACATTTTTTAAATGAGTATGATTTTCGACAAGCATTTTAATAATCTGATAATAAAATAATATTTTTATTAAAAAAAAGTAAGCAAAACAACAATTTTTATTAACAAATAACTCGCCTACAAAAATCCCTGATAATTATGCACTAACCCAATATAGTTGTGTGTGTGTGTGTGTGTGTGTGTGCGTGCGTGCGTGCAGTGGTGTATGAGGCCGGCTCTTTTGTGTCTGCTGTAAACTTTAAGCCTGTATCGGCCGTATTGAAATGAAAATGGTTTTAATGCCGGAACAGTACTCAAATTTGAAGGATCTTTTCGATTTCGAATAACTTAAACTGTTGCATATATATTGACCTATCTACCATCTCTAGAGCGACACAATTGACAGATGAAAATAGTTTTTGAGAATTTCACTGAAGAATTTACCAACAAAAAAGCAAGAAATGTTTTGTAGAAAGCTGTAATTTTCATTTCAAAATTAAAGATTTTCTTATCTTTTTTACATGTTTTGCTTATAGGTCTTTTTCCTTGTAAAGTTTAAGTATGTATGTTAATGCATACTATATTTGAGTATGTGAAGGTAATATTATAATGGTACAAAAACTAGTTTTATAACTTTAAGAATGAGTCACCGTGCAATATGTATTTTTGTGGGGGGAGCAAACTCCAGGGCTGCCGCGGGCGGCACACACTCAAGCTATGTCACTGGTTGTTTGTTTGTTTGTTTGTTTGTGTGTGTGTGTGTGTGTGTGTGTGTGTGTGTGTGTGTGTGTGTGTGGTGCGGGATTAGGAAAAACTAGCAGTACAACTCGTCTTCAACCGGGTGTGTCATTACTGGGAAATTTTTGCCATTCAAGTGCAGCAGTTTAAGTTTAAAGTCAGTCCACCCGATAATCAAAATTGGTAACAATTAGCTGCAACTGAGGCACATCCCCAAATGTGGGGTTAAAAATTTGAAGGGGAGTGAACCTGAAAAGGGCCGTTTTTGCATTCTCTATCTTGGAAAAAAGGGACCTCTTCTATGGACCGCCATAAAAATAATATACGATAATTTTTATTTATAATATAATTTTATTTTTATAATTCTAATAATCTTTTACGTTAGATTTCAACTCTCTAAATTGAAAGCTTTTATAGACATTAAATTTTGCCTTTGGTTTTTGCGCTAAGTGTAAAAAAATCAGTCTTTTTCTATTTTTCACCTTGAAGGTTGTAATTTTTCCCAGCCAATTTGAACTCAAACTGGCACTGAAGAATTATCTATCAAACAAAAAATTCATTGAAATCTGATGAAAACAACATCCGATCACATAAATACACATACATATATACACACACACACACACACACACACACACACACACACACACACACACACACACACACATACACACATTTTGAGAATTATAGATATAGATTAAATATTCATTTATCTTGTCTCTACTCAGAGTTTAGCAGAGATTACATCCACCCTTCAAGAGACTTGATCGTAAATTTGAATTTATTTTTCAGAAATTGTATTTTTCTTAAAAGACGTTAACTTATAGCGTGAACTTATTTAAATTTATTTTTATCAGTGCCGGTTTGAGTTGAAATTGGCTGGAAAAAATTACAACCTTCAAGGTGAAAAATAGAAAAAAAATGATTTTTTACACTTTTCGCAAAAATCAAAGGCAAAATTTACTGTCTGTAAAAACAGCGTACAATCAATTTAGAGAGTTGAAATCTAACGCAAAATATTATTAGAATTATAAAAATAAAATTATATTATAAATAAGACGTAAAAAGACGTTATTGTTTGACGTAATCATATCTGAAATTGTCCGGTTTTCTAAATTATAATTTTTATAGGTTTGTAGCAAATAATCGTCTAGAAATGTAGAATAGGTTTACATGATCTTTTGCCATTGTACTTGAATAAAAAATTGTCAGAAAGTATTTGTAGGTATTAAATATATATTTTAACAAAAAACACGGAAGTTTCAAGTTGTTGAGAATTTTCTGCTTCACTTGGTCAAAACAATTATCCTGTTGTATGCCATGTAATTCTGAAGACTTGTTACTAAAGTCTAATCTCTTTTCTCATATCTTTTGTTCAGTCACGTTTTATATCGTGAACTGTTAACACACGATATCGTAACTGATACTGACTTTACGTGTGCATGCGATCGCCATTCCCAGCGTGTGTTTCCATATCATAACTCGAGACGACGTTGGTGGATGAGAAAATATCTTTTTTAAAAGTGTGCGTTTCGAATGAACGTTCATAGTCACTAGTTTATTTTTTCATAATGTATCCTTCGATAAGTAGATGTGGCGTCCTCAAATTTACCTCTTGGTACTAAATACGAAGTACTTTTAGAAGAAGCCAATAACCCCCTCCCACACACACTTATCTATATAATAAATGCAAATGTCAGTGTGTCCACGTATCACACTTTTACAATTAAAGGGCACAACTCCCTAACTTAGCTCAATAGTTCATCTTCTTCTATATTATAAATGCAAATGATAGTGTGTCAGTGTGTCACACTTTTCAACTTTACTCCTAGCCAAACATATCGTACCATTTTGGAATCAGTTCGACTGTACAAATTAAAAATCATTCCGGGCTGAATCCGGACTGAAATTTTGGATTCCCAAGTTTTCATTATTGCGTTTGTTGTCAGCGATTGTTGTACGTGATTTTTTGTGATTAATTTTTTGTACGATAACAATTTTTATAACCTGGAAATAAATTTGGGAATAATCGAAATTAATTGTGAAATACAACGAAAGTCACCCATGAAAGTAAGACCCTACGTACATCAAACTGTTTTTAAATCAAGTGGCGGCAGAAGAATTATCGCTGAACTTGAAAAGATAAGCTTAAATATAAATCCAATACTTAAATGCAGCAATCAATTTCGAGTTCTTCTGCAGTTTTATATATATATATATAAAAAAAATCGATTCTCCCGTCGGGTTCGACGTATGAGGGTCAAGCAGATCAGTTTCCAAGAAACTGACAGCCCGACACCGGCACATGAGATTCGATTATAGTGGTGAAGGCTTCGTGCAGGACCATCCACACTTTTTGAAGGGCCGAATACAGAGACCTGGTGCACTACGTGCCACAAGGTCCCCAAACAACCCCCCTCAGGTTTTGAATTCAGAGTTGTCCTTCTCCTAGACCAGTTGCCATCCGAGGCTATAGAACCCAGTCTCTCCTGCTATTTAGCCCATAGCTGGAGGGAGAAGAAGAGGATTCACACCTTTCCCAAGGGTATTAGCACGTAAGTGAATGTAATTGGTTCAACCTGCGATTCCACAATCCAAGGCGATATCCATTACCCCACCGTGCCTCCCCCTATATATATATATATATATATATATATATATATATATATATATATATATATATATATATATATATATATTATTTTATTATAAGAGATTATAATAAAAACATGTTGAAATCACTGCATAAAAAAATTCATGATTTGACTGTACATTTTAGGCGATGGTAAGTAACTATATATTGGCAGATAGATACTTAGATATTGAATGATTCATTGATTTTTTTGCGGTTTATTAACATTTTGCTGATTATTTAATTCCTGAAAATATGTTTAGATTATAATACTTTTTTATAGAGATAATAAATAATGTTCTTTTCTGATAAATATTCCAATAATAATCACATAGCTGGAGGAGAAGATGTGAATTCATACCTTTATCAAGTATTTGCGCCTAAGTGTATATAACGGACTCAACTGGAATTGAAACTCGGTTCTCCGATTTCCAATTCCGAGTCGTTATCCATTACACCAGCCGAACATCCAAGGTTACAGCACCTGATATTCTCAAGCGGTCACCTATCTTGGTACTGACCAAGCTTAATAAGTTGCGTAAACGGCTTTGAGCGAGTGGAACTTGTGACTCTTGGTGAAGACTGGCGTTACAGAACCACAAACAAAGAACTGTTCCAGATAACAGAAAACATGCCACTTGAGGACTTTCAACAGCAGAAACCACTAAAATGGATATCACATGTAACTCGAAAAGAAAATAATAACATAATCAGGAAGTTGATGTTCCACTCTATCCCAAACAAAAGGCAAGAAAGGAAATCCTCGTCAATACAGGAAAGGGCGATACTAGACGTGAGAAACCTATTTTTCTGAAAAATTGTTTTAAGCAAAATGTTTTATAAATTTCACCACCAGCACAGCTCGGTCAATGAATGTCGAATGCTTCCTTATAAGGAAACGTCTAATAATATCCTTACCATAATAATATACTGTATTTCCTTCTTGGGCGTTAACATAAGCCTGTTCTCTTGCATGTAAACGATTGTACAGATGGCAATTAGCATTCTGCGATATATTATTCTAAGCATCTTGGGAATGATGACGTAAGCTTAAGTGTGCTGGTGGTATAATGGATTTGTTAATCGGAGAGTTGATTTCCAATTCCCATTAGCTTCGTTATATTTACTTATGTGCAAATACCTTTGGGAAACAGATTAATCCACCTCTCTTCTCCCTCTTGCTGTGGGTTAATTAGTGAAACTTGAATCACTAAACTATTATTATCTCAAAAAAGAAAAATACAATCTAAAAATATTTTCTGGTTTTAAATAACCTGCAATTGGTTGATAAGCCGTAAAAACGCATAAATCAATAAATCTAAGTCTTTTGTTTGATGCAATACAGTAAAAGTACTTAGGGGTCAACCTCTCCTGACCCATGTATGTCCAATGAATCATACGACTGACGATCATGCTAGCCATGTAAGTTATCGAATATCTTGTAGAACATGTTGAGTACAATTTTCATAGTATGGGTAAGCATTATCCTGCTAAAGCAGTACACCATTTCTCCTTGTAGGAACTGAAGCAAAACGAATTAAGCAATATTCTGGATGTGGTACTGTTCGACATTCTCTTTACAAACATCAAAAACAGACTAGAGCTGGGACAAGGTATCCCACACTATCATGCAATGTATCCCACGCCATCATAACAGTTTTGGGTGGGCGAATACACTGTGGTAGATTTTGTTTCCGGGGTCTAGGTCACACGCGTAAACGAACAACACTTACTTGACAGGCGGTAAACTAGAGAGACGTATTCGATCGTCAAAGTGGATTTTTCAAAAACCATACGCCGCGATACACCGGTCTGTCATGGGATGAATTTACTTACAGTGCGAAAGAGCAAGATTATATTTCAAAATGTGAAAAATAAAAACTGAACTATTGACTACAACAGGAAAAATGCCACTCACGGTTTCAGGATGGATAACAAGTATATGAAAACCGTCTGAGATGAGTGTTTGGAGTATGACGTGGGTCACAATTTTGAAATTTGTACATGAACCCCGTGCAATCTAAGTGTATTATTTGAACTCAAAGTTTTTAAATCAATGCGCCTTCCACTAGATGGATGACTTAAAGACTAGTATGGGTATATCACGCTCAGTGAGAAGCCGGCCGCTGGCCCGTTGCCATAAACCAATGTTTCCCGAAAGATGCGCCATGAAAGAGCAATATAATATTTAAAAATGTGAAAATACAAAAATGTGAATATAAAAATAATAGTAATTTCAAAACGGAAATCAATAATTTTGAAAATAAATTATGTAATTCTAGAGATCCTATAAAATGTCCTTTGGAAAATAAATGTCTAACAGAATCTAATGCACTATTTCATCTACTGAAAACCTAGATGTTAAGAAATTTTATATTGGGAGCACAAAAAACCTTTTTAAATTAAGATAGTAGCAACATATTTCTTCCTTTAACAACAATACGTACCATAGCCGAACAAACCTATTTAAATATTCTTAGAATTTAAAAGAAATCAATGAAACCACCACAGTAAAATGGAAATTATAAAAAAGAGATTTTGTAAGTCTTTAAATGACCTATGCCCCCTATGTCTAGATGGAAAGCAACATATTAAGTTTCCTAAAAATAATAATCTATTTAATCAGTTTAAATCAGTGTAATATGTAGGCATTGTAAAATGTTCACGTTAGAAAATAGTTAATGGATTTTTCATAAAAATCTATGTATTACAATTATATATCCATTATTTTCTTATATATATAATGGTATGTGCAATATTGATTTAATTCTTTGATTTTTTTTTAATTTTAATATTGCCATATATTAAGGCCCATTAAATAAAATAAGTATTGTATCTTAGGTTCAAAATTATATAAATATGATTTAATCATACCAGAATCCCCTTTAAGATAGTTCTAAAATATATAAAAATGATTAAAAAAAAGTAAACCTATTATTAGAGATATACATATCTCTCATTATTTCTTTGTAACTTAAATGTATATTCTTAACCGGTAGTGTGAGGTCGTGTCTTAATATGACAGTTCTCCGAGATATGTATGAATACCGCCCCTCAACATCTAACCAATATTTTTAACTTTTCTGTGTTAGCTTTGACCTGACTTTTGATTAGTCGACAGAGACATACCCATAATATTTTGAAATTTGGTTTTCTCCTCATACTTAAATCTTTAATAAGCATATGTAGTTTTTTTTCTGTTTTCAAAAGTAAATCATTTTTATCAAAAGTTACCGAACATTGTCTGATGACGTGATAAAATATTTTAATTCCCGAAACAGAAATTTCTTTGTCGCAATGTAAAAAAATATTTTAAATAAAAATATAATTAAAAATATTATACTCTACGTTATACTGAGCACCTTTTTCTTTTTTCTTTTTTTTAAATGTAAATGCTAAAGAACTGTGGATTCTAAAGCTGTTTGTTCTTTCTTTTCATGTGTATATACACTGCGTGCCAAATTATTATCGAGATAACTTTTTTCTAATATTTCAAAAACCGTTCAATCAATTCACATATGTTGGCAACACTAGCCTGCGGAATCACTGAAATTTTCGTACTAATCTGCGCAATGAAAACAAACTGGCGCCAACAGCACGGTGATTTGAGCGTGCCAAATTATTATAAAAGTTAAGAATTTAGTGAAAAGATGGGTCGTAAAAGCAGTTTAAGCGATTCTGAAAAGAAAACTATCACGTCAGAACTCTCAAAAAGTAAATCTACCCTAGAAATTTCTAAAATGATTGGGAGGTGACATCAAACAGTGAAAAAGTTCACCGCCGACCCTACACAAGTACGCAAAAGGGCAGATAAAGGCAAGCCGAAGGTTATTTCACGTCGTCTCATATCACGACTTAAATGAGAGGCCACGAAGAACCCTTTTTAGTCGCATTGGGGATCCTACTGTGTCTAAAAGTACTCGGTGTCGGTATCTGAGGGAAATAGCAACAACAGTCAAACCTTTATCGGAGCTTCCGTTGACGAGAAATCACATTCAAAATCGATTGAAATGGGCCGAGGACAATATGAAGATTGACTTCTTTAACGTTTTGTTCACAGACGAAACTCGAGCAACACTTGATGGGCCAGATAGATGGTTCAAAGGATAATGAACGGACAGAATCGCCATCAGCGTTTGAGACGCCAACAAGGCGGTGGAGGGATAATGATCAGGGGTGGTATTAATGGGCTCATGGAGAGTACCAGATGGCGTCAAAATGACTGTTGATGCATACATAGCGTTTATGAAAGAGCATCTTGAACCGTGGATGAAAAGGCAAAGTGTTACCTTCAGAAGGGCCATTGTTTTTGTGCAAGATAATGCTCCCTCACGTGCTGCTCACAAGACTACTGAATATTTGAAACAGTTAGGCTTCGATTGACCTCGAAAAATGAAGTGGCGAGCAAATTCTCCGGATTTGAACCCAATCGAAAACCTTTGGAGCATCATGAAGCGAAGACTGTACGCCAACGGACGACAATTCAGGAGCAACGCTGAGTTGTGGGAAGCAATTCTTGACATATCTCGCGGCATTACAGCAGATGACATCCTACAATTAACAAATTCTATGGATCGTAGACTTCTTCAAGTAATTTCAAAACAGGGAATGCACATTCCCTCTTAATTTGTTTAAAACTGTGCCTTTGTTTGTACCTGTTATTATTTGTTTGATTATCTTATTTTTTAGCTTCTTTTGATCATAAACATTCACGTGCAACATTAATAAACGTTTTGTTTGCTCTATTTTGGAAATTTTACTAAACCTTTTTAATAATTTGGCACGCTCAAATCACCGTGCTGATGACAAATATGGCGCCAGTTTGCTTACATTGCGCAGATCAGTACGAAAATTTCAGTGATTGCGCAGACCAATATTCTGTGAAAATTTTATATGAATTGATTGAACGGTTTTTGAAATATTAGAAAAAAGTTGTCTCGATAATAATTTGGCACGCAGTGTATGTATATATATATATATATATATATATATGTATGTATGTGTGTGTGTGTGTGTGTGTGTGTGTGAGTGAGTGAGATAAAAAATAATGGCGGACGAAAGATAATCTTTAATTGTGTATGTTATTAAGTTGTATAAAAAAAGTCTCTTTTTCAGATCTTTATTCCAAATAATGAGGAAGGAGGGTTTGGAGGATTTGCCACTCATGAGAGATAGTGAAGGATAAAGCAACAGGGGGAAGCAGTGAGTTATTTGCTTGAGAGAATTCACAACGCACCCTCAAACAATACCTTTCACTTTCTTTTACAAGGACACCAGGGATTATCTTACCGCTGACCAAGAGCTGAATTATGCTGAGAATCGAAAAATACAATGAATAATTAAAAATACAAGGAAGAAATCCGTCATTCTTTTACTCCAAATTTTGGGACACGAAGGTTCGTGCCTGGTAAGAGAATGAAATTTATTCCTTCTTCTTCTTCTGTGGACAATCATTATTATTATTATTTTATTATTTCTTCTTCTTCTTCTTCTTCTTCTTCTTCTTCTAGACATGTACGATAGACACGTGCAAACCCTTGAAAGATGATATCTACAGTAACAAGTTTATAAATGTTGAAATGTCAGAAAGAAAAAGAAAAAACAAAAGGAAGGAATAGAAAATACGTTTGAAAAAGCAACGTATGCGAAAGTTAAGAAGGAATAAAGAAAAAAAACAAATAAAAAGAAAACGTGAAATAAAATGTAACAGATTGAATCAGATAGAATGAAGAAAAGAGAGAATAAGAAGAAAATTAAAAAAATAATTTAAATTCAGTAAAAAAAAAGAGAGAAAGACGAACTTAAGGGGGAAAGAATGATGAAAAGAAAGACAAAAATTAGTTGATGAATCCCAAAATTGGAGATGGGTAAGAAGAGAATATAAGCAAAATATTAAAAAGAAATGAAGAAATAAAAAAGTGAATATATATATATATATATATATATATATATATATATATATATATATATATATATATTCACTTTTTTTTATTTCTTCATTTCTTTTATATTTTGTATATTAACGAAAGAAAGAAGAGAATTAATAAGAATAAGAAAGGAAACCGAAGAGGATAAGAAAGGAAGGAAGCATCTAAAGGAAAAAAGAAAAATGAATGACTACATGTAGGAAGGTAATAAAGAAAACGAGCAAAAAAGAACGAAAAACTGAAAAACAAGAAAAACATTGTAAGAACAGGAAGGAAAAAAGAAAAAAAAATAAATAAAGAAAGAAAGAAAGAAAGGAAGGAAGAAAGAATGAAAGGAATGCAAGTAAGGAAATCAGGTAGGAAGGGACAGAAAAAAGAAGAAAATGGAAAGGAGAAAAGAAGGAAAAAGAATAGCAAAATAATGGCAAGAAAAGAAAGAAGAGGAAAAGAAAAAACAAAAGAAAGAAAGAAATCAAAAAGAAAGAAATCAAAAAGAAAGAAAGAAAGAAAGAAAGAAAGAAAGAAAGAAAGAAAGAAAGAAGTGGACAAGAGAAGGAAACATGGAGAAAAACAAAAGAAATCAAAAGGACAAAACGAGAGGCAGGAGAAAAGGAATGATATAACAAAAAGTCACATCGCAATGACGGATGTCTTTTACTGGTGCAGAATTGTCCGGTTGTCCAGTAGCAAGTGATTTGTGCATTTCGTTCTGCCAGCCTTTTCTCAATAAATGAATAAATAAATGAAAATAAATTAAAATCAACACTTTATAGCAGCTGAATCACGCCGGATATGACGTCACAATCACGGAGAAACTTAACAGAAACCCACCTCTTGTCACAGCAGAACGAGAGATAAAAAAACAAATTAAAATAGGAAGGGAAAAAGAAAGAAATAAAGGAGAATTAAATTTGATTTTTTTTCAGAGGTTAGGCGGGGATATTGCATAAACAATCGAACCAGGTGTTAACAGCGCTTATTCGTTTTTTGTTTTTCTTTTTAATTTTAATTTTTATTTTCGAGTTGTACACCTGTGATTGATAGATTTGTTTTTCGGGGTTGAGATATGGTAGGGAAGTGATTTGCTTTTGTGTTTGTTTATCTTTCTTGTATCAATTTATCTCGGTTGTTGTCATTGCTCATTGAATGTCTCTTTACTCTTGGAAAAACAAAGAAAAAAAGATTAAAATAAATTAAAAATAAACTAACAAATCCTACACTAGAATAAGTGAAAGGTGCTTGATTCCATACCATTCTTCTTCGATTATTATTCGTACATCGATTTTCCGTACTTCGTGAAATGAAAAGAAAAATTGAAATCAGCCGAGCATTTTTCAATTATTTCATTTAAACTTCTAATATTTCAACGTTTGAAATTGAACCGCCCCACTGCGCAATTTTAAACACCCAAACAATGATTATATTTGACAAATGTTTAAGTTGGGTGCGCTTTCAAACAGAAACTAATCTTGTAAATAAATCTACTTCGGGAGTTAGCGAGAGAAAAATGCGAGACCAACCGGAAACAGACAAAAATTTACAGATTTTATCATAAAAAAATAAACTGGATTTTTATCCAGTTTATTTTTTATGATAAAATCTGTAAATTTTATTTTTTATGATAAAATCTGTAAATTTTATTTTTTATGATAAAATCTGTAAATTTTATTTGTTATGCTAAAATCTGTAAAACCAACTATTTGAAAATGTTATTCGATGATATAGATAATAAATCTATTTCTGAAAATTAATTCTTTCTTCATTCTTTTTCTATACGTTAGATATACAGTTAATTTTTGTCTAAATTTCGAGCATGAGGAGTTACCATTATTTACACTATTTATATTCGGACTGTTGTCCCCATATTTGTTGTTATTCTACTATAAAATGTATTGCTGTTCATTTTGGTTTAAAATTGTATTGCTGGTAATTTTGCTATAAAAATGTATTTTTATATTTTCATGGTGTTTTGTTTTTGTTTTTGTTTTAGAGGTTCACTATTTTCCCATAACTAGGACCCTAACAAGTGCAACCACCCTAGGTTAGGATGAACCTGGAAGCAACTACAATTAAGATGTGGTTCCGCGCTCCTCAAAACATCCGATTTCCAGAAGCATTGCTCCCGGATGTAGTTTATCGTCATACGCAGGAATCGATTTGAGTACGTCACATATTATTTACGATGGTAGAAATTCTGACGCAGCGGAAGTTTTCTACAGTGTAATCCAAGTTTGACTTTAAACTCCCTTTTCCAGCCCTCCTCAGGTGTATATTTATCTTGATAACCTACAGGGAATTCTGAACTGAACCCTTTATTTAATCGCCGAGTTTAGACTGTTCTCGTTCTTGATATGTAGGTTACCCAGATCGATATACATTTGAGGAAGGCCGATGGACACAACGACCTAAACGTTGTGATAACAACAACAAAGTTAAGAACAAGAGTCCGAATATAAATAGTGTAAATAGATATTTGGTTATCCGGAATTTTAGATTAACCGAACCTATTTTTTTTCCTTCCCTGTCCAAAGATGTCCGGATAAACGAGGAGGTACTGCAATAACGGTTTTACCCATGCTTGGAAAGGAACAAATCTTGCCAAATTAGACCAAAATGGATAAAATTACATATATTTTTTTAATTTTTGGCCAGGCGAAAACGAATGTGTTTGTTTGGATAAAATTTAAGAGTTGTCAGAAAGCTATTACGGTTAATTTGCAGTTTAGCACCCACGCTCAGTTTGCATTAAAAATTTCCAGAATACTTTCATTTAGGTGTAATTGTACATGCTCCATTCGAATCTGGCTTGATAAATTTGATAAAATCTACCGTTTTGGAGTTATCGACAGTAAAGGTTTGGATGCATTGACGTCGTTGGCGGTAGCCATTACTGGCATTGTTTGTATACATTCGCTGCGGAATAACTAGGATTGGAATATTCAATTGTCTTGATTCTTGCGCACACAATATAGTAAAATCAACACTACAATTTTAAAGCAAAATAACTAGCAATACATTTTATAGTAGAATTGCCAACAAAACAATTTATAGCAAAATGACCAAGAATGTATTTTATCTGTAGTTAAAACGTACATTAGCATTGGAAATATAATTAGTTGAAGTCATAAAATTGTGTTCAAAATATGTAGATTTCGGCATTAAAAAACCCATAGAAAGGTTGATTTGCCGCTAAACAAAATCAACCAAATCAAAACTACTCAAAATTGTACATACACAAATTAAATCAAAGTGAATGACTGAAATATTTTAGGATGGAGAATGGAGGCGTATAATACTATACACTATAACCAGCATTTAAAAAAAAAATTCTTTTTATATTATTATGGATTAAGCAAAATAATCATGAAAAAAAGATTCTATAGGGTGCGGCAGAAATACCTCCTACATATACCTCCCAGAAATACCTTCCACATAATAGTAAGACAATAAAAGGTATTTCTGGGAGGTATATATTGGAGTGTTTTTGCCGCACTCTTTATGATATTTAATAGAGGGTCATGTTTGCTATGTAAATTTATTACAAATTATCACCTACAGAAGCCAACGAAATGCTCATATCATGTGATTTATTAAAACATAAAAAAAAATGAAAAAAATTAAAATTCGTAATCTTGAATTCTTTTCTCAGATATTAATATCGATTAGGCATTCCAATTTACGAATTTCAATTTTCTTTAAAAAATCAGGTACGAGTATGTTTTGTTTTAGGTTCTGTAGAGGGATCAGTTTACAATGAATTCAAATAACAAAATAGAACCCTTATTAACTTTTTATAAAATTTAATTAAAAAATTGATATTCGTAATCTGAAGTGACTGAAAAAAATGAAAAGAAAAAATTCTGGTTGCGATTGTACAACTCTATCCAAAATGTTGGATTTCTGGATACTTTTAACAGTAAATTATTTAATATCAATGGCTGGATTTGGTGGCGACTTGTTTCAAGGGTCCTGTTTTTCTTTTTTTTTTTTTTGTTTTGCCTGTCAACCCTTCTGGGAAGTCGCATGAAAAGAATGAACTTACAATGAAGATCGAGCAAGACAATAATTTTAACCATCGTCCTACAGCAAACCATCTTAAACTGAAGTTTTTCGTTCTGTGTTTTTGGAAGAAACATTTCATATGAGACACGAAATAGCTTTTATCATTAATCGTATTACTGCTAATCCAACAGTAAATTCGAATTTAATACAGGCTGGATAGTAAGTCAGGAACATATTAATCAATGGCTTATATGATAAAGCGGAAGCAACAAGTATTTTAAAATTATATAAAATAAGGCTATGCTGTTTTTGGAAGAATGTGTAGCAGCAATATTTTCAAATAGAGATTATGCAGAAAAAAACTGTGGTGTTTTTTTCTGTTCTAATTACTGATCACTGTCTGTATTTAGCGTTAATAATTAATGGTTATGCCATCAGTTCCATTCTTACTATAGAGCGAAAGAAAAAGAATTAGCCTATTTTTTCCAGCACACTCGTGTATATTTCGAAAATTGAAGCAGAAACGTGTTGCATATATATAGATAGAGATGACCCCATATATATAGAGAGATTGATCCCATATATATAGATAGAGATTGATCCCATATACAGAGAGAGGTTGATCCCATATATTTAGAGATTAATCCCATTTGGTATTATATTGTTATTCTTTCCTTTGTCATACAGAAAACATAAACAAACATCCGGTAATACGTTGCAATTTTGTGGGCTTAGCTCAAGTATAAACCCACTCAAAACCGTATATTTTTAAATCAGTTCATTTCAAGCAAGGCGATAATGCCACTAAAGCTATACAGATTTGGTAAGAGAATGAAAATACTTTAAAAGGAACCTGAAACACAATCCTAAACAGGAAGAAAGGGATAAACCTCTACTCCTGTTCAAAAGCCGGGGAGCAGTTTGGAACGGGCGATAGACGAAAATAAGAAGGATGATCAAAAAGTGATGGAAGCATTCCTGGAACTCCTTTGTGGTGATAGCGAGCAGATAAAACGTCCGATTACCCTAGATTTCCTCGACTTCTTGTTCCTTTCAAGTAGGATTTGATTTTTGGAAAGAGGAAAAGCTTGCAAAGCGCGCGATCTGCGGAGTGTGGACGTTGTCGGACCTGGTTAATGTTGTACTTGGCCAAAAACTGCTACACAAGCTATAGTCATTCATGGAAATTCTGTGGTGTGATTAGACGACCACATTCTACACACTTTCCTTCCAAGCACTGCTATAAACAACGGAAGCGAGCTAAAAAGTTATTACTTAGTGTGCATGCCCGACAGAGGTCAAAGTCTTTAACTTCCAAGCGGATTCAATCTGCATACTTTTGCTTCGTTACTATAGCAACAGTCCCGATAATTTTTGATGGGACCTCGTCTATCTGAAATAAATATTAAAAATATATATTATATAAATATTACAGAAGAAAGTTCAGAAATATATCTTAAATATAAAAGAAATCTTATCTTATTACATAAAAAAACTATAATTTAAATATTACAGAAATATAAGTAGATATTGCAGAATATATAGGTTAAATATATATTAAATATAGCAGAAAATTTATTTCATGTATTACAGAACATATATCTGATATCTAGAACGTCTCACATGTCAAACTAAACGGTTTTCGAACAGGAAATTCGAAATGAAAATGCCTCGGTTATCGAACAAAATTTCGGTTCTCGAATAACATAGCCGAACCGAGTGAACACGAACGGAATAATTTCCGAGTCGACCGCCGTATTGTATACATTCGTATGTTGTGGCGTGCTTTACTTTTCCACTCTTATTGCACTGTTACGTTTTTCTCTACATTTATTACTATTGGAAAAATAGTTTCGGTTTATGAACATTTCGGGTTACGAACGGCCTTCAAGAACGAATTGCATTCCTGAACCGAGGTTCCACTGAGTATATATATATATATATATATATATATATATATATATATATATATATATATATATAAATATAATATATTACTTAAATGTTAAATGAAAGTATATTTTAAATATATCTTACTGAAATTATATATTACTTAAATATTATAGAAAGAATAACATATATAAATGTTTCAGAAAATATATCTTATATATAACTTAAATATTAGAGAAAAATGTCCTAAATGTTGATAAAATATATTTTAAATATATCGTAAACATTACTGAAAATATATCTTTATAAATATTACAGTAAATATGTTTTAAATATAATTTAAATATTACAAAACATATGAATTAAATATTACACTCGGCATATCCTAAATAAATATTAAATTATAATTTAGATATATCTTGAACGTTACAGAAAATATATATTAAATAGTACTGAAAATATATTTTAAATATCTTTTAAATATTATAGAAAATACAGGGTGCAATGGATAAATTGTCGTCTAAATCAAGCAAAAATAAAAATAACACTGACATCTCATTTTAACAGATAGATTTACCAAGATTACACAAAAATCTATTCGAATATGACAGTAAATTTATTTAATAAAATCGCCATTGGCTTCAACCACGACCTCCAGACGACTTCAGGATGTCCTTAACTTTTCTGAACGGTCTCCTTGTTTACGTTGGTGAATGCTGCCATAATACTTGACTTCAGTTCATCTTTGGTATTACAAGGAGTTTTTTTGGTCTCTCACTCAACTGCGCCCCACATTTAATAATCAAGAGAGTGGCAGTCTGGGGAGTTAGGTCGCCAGACGTAAGGGGTGATGTGGTTGTAGAAATTGTCTGCGTATTCCTGCTTGTGTGGCAAGGTGCAGAGTCCTGTTGCCAGAAATAGGGTCTTCCAGCAGCCACCCTCTTGACCCAAGGCAGCACTACTTCCCTAAGTCACTTGATGTAGGCCCTGAGGGAAGATGAATGGAGGAATAACGTCGCTATCACTAGTCATCCCTCCAAACACCTTCGTAATAACCTAATCCAATTCTTTCCGAATCATCTTCACTGTCTTCAGATTGACACTCAAGCACTCTGAAATGTTCGTATTAGAGATTCCGACAGGAATGCCAAACCGTACAGCATGCCGTTTCCAAATTTCTGGTGTGGTGAATTGCATCATGGTGATCTTTTCTCCCAGACGGTGTCCAACTAACCATACTATACTGGGCAGTCGACAAAAACAAACACCGCGCATGCGCGAAATTAAAAAAAATATAGCAACAGTTTACCGATAGCACCCTGTATATCGTATTGTAAATATTACAGGAAATATATCTTAAATATTACTGAAAATATATTTTAAGTATCTTTTAAATATTACACAAAATATATGTTAAATATATCTCAAATATTACAAAAATGTATGTTAAATATTACAGAAAATATATCCTGAATAATATTGCAGAAAAATATTTTATATAAATATTTTAAAAAAATAAATATAAGCTTATATAAATATTTAAAAAAAACTTAAATATATTTGAAATATTACTAAAAATATATCTACTATAGGTCTGAAATATTACTGAAATATATCATAAATTAATATAAGAGAAAATATATCTAAGCTATATCTTAAATAAATAAGCAAGTAATTGGATTCATCCAGCATATTTTTTAAATTATTCATTAATTTATTTGCATGGTTAACCAGCGTGTATCATTAACACATTGTTAAAAAATATTCAACTATTGAATAGAAAGTGTCATCACTCTACACACGGTGGAATTCGGCTCGATTCGGTCGCTATTAAATAATTAACACAAATTAAAGTTGAACTGAATGCCCGACTCTTGATCTCCGAGGATGATTGTGAGTATAATAACAACAAGGAAAAAAGTATAAGTTCTTTTCTGAATCCCCGATTTTCGGAACATTTTCTAAAAGGCGTTGTTCCTCGACATTCGTTGCCATAGAAACATGCATAGGAGAAAATGAACTCAATGGTTAAGCAGATTACTAAAGACCAGAAAACTTTTGCATGAAACTGAAAGGTTGTCTAAGATATGCAATGTTTCTGTAGAAAATAACTAACTTAAGATACATCAAAGATGAAATTGTCAAAATGATTCCTTTTCTCGAGAACTGCTACTTTGTGGAACAAACTCCCACGTGGATGCTTCCCTGAATACTGCAGTGTTAACCTGTTCGTAGAGTCAATCGCAATCTACCCCCGCTTATGCTCATAATCTCCACTTCTTTCTACCTCTTTTTACGTTTATGTCACCCATTTTGTCCAGTAGGCCTTTAGCATGAGTGTGTCTTGAGCCTTGAACTGGAGGAACTTTATTATAAAAATAAAATTTTCATAGCTCTTTTAGTAGAGATAGAGATAGAGGTGGGAGAGAGAGAGAGAGTAGGAGAGAGTGATAAAGAGAGAGAGAGAGAAGTGAAAAGGAAATGAGAAAGACAGGAAAAGAAAAAAATATTGAAATTATTATTCGGATAATAAGATAAAATAACAAAGTTTAAAATTAGAAACAGGAAAGAACATAAAGCATCATTTTACGAAGAACTAAATTAAATAAGAATAAGTATATGAAGAAAAGAAAGTAAGAACATTAGTAAAAAGACGAAAATATTGCGAAAGAGAAAGGAAGGTTGGTGGCAGACAGGTCCTTCATCATTGTTAAAAGTTTGGGTCATTCTCTGAACGGATCTTCACGCATTGAAGACATTAATAGAAATCAGAGTAATCGCTTTGTTGCCGTGACTGCTTTCATTCATTCAATTCTTTTTTCAAGCTAATACCTGGGCTAAATTGAAGAGAGTAAATGAAAAAAGGAACTTGAAAGTTTGTGCCAAATTATAAAAGCCTCTTCCTCTAGCGCGTCCATTTCCAAAATGGCAATTAGAAAATGGCGACAGAGGGGAAAAGGGGAAGGGAAAGGAGGTATGAAAGTGCAAGGAGCCAAGGAATAAAATCAGCGGGAGAAAACATATTAAAAGAAAGAAAGAGAGGGAAGAGAATATATGGTTTTATATGATTGATGCTAAAACGAGGTCAAAGAAACAAGATGAAGTTTCAGCATGGTGGAAGAGGCGAAAATGGTGTATGCAATTGTTGAGTAAGCTGTGGTCAAAAAAATTACAATGAAACAGAGACAAATAAAATTGGATACCATTGAGATTTTTGGCAATGTGGCTGTTGGAGATTTCATCTTCCTGTTGTTACTTTTACCACAGTTCTTTTTCTTTTTATTGTAATTTTTTCTTACGTGTTATCCTCAACCGTTTTTAGATTATCGTCCTAACAATGAGGATGATTTTCACTTTTGTCGGTAATTCGTATTATTGATGCTTATAATTTCTATTGCATTCATTAACGCTTCAAATATGTTTTCAAATCTTGTTTCAAATCTTCTGTTTCAGAATGTTTGACGATCACTGCCAATATGAATTGGAAACGTGAGAAAAGTATTATGAACAACTTTTGAATGATGATACCATTTATTTTTCGCAGATTTTAAAAGTAATAGGCCAATACGTTGGGATATATTTTATTACGCAGATATTGTTATTAGCACACATACACACAGGTATTCTCGTGAACATTTTACATATGCTTGATGATTACAACTGAAGAATAATTCGTTACCCAAAAGGCTGTGTGAGAGCTTTTGAACTCTGTCGTAGTTGAACAGTGAGGATTGAGATTGTAGAATTTAACAACTATTAACAACTAAGCAATATGTTTATTTACTTTTTTATTTTTTATTTTATTTTCCGACATAAGAAATACTTTAAAAACCGGAAAGTTTCCCTGGAAAAATGGTTATGGAACTTAAAAGAAGTTAACGAAACCCCTACGGTAAAATGGAAAATATTTAAAAAAGCTCTAACCTGTAAATCTTTAAATGAACCTTGTTTTTTATGCTTACATAAAAATTAGAAATTATCCGATTTGCTGACAAAAAAAACTCTGCTAAGCCAAAGTAGTGACTTAACTGTAAATTGCCGACATAGTTTAACTTTTAACTTACGATATAATTAATTTTTTCAAAAAATGAGGTAATTCCATTTCTTATGGCCAAAATTTATAAGTAAATAATGGTCCACCCTCAACAAGTAATTATCTTATTTTGTTTATTCAGATTTAGTATTGCTATGTATTGCCGTACAGTTAGTATTATTTATATCTTTGATAGATGTTTCACATTTTTAATTTTATCTACAGAAGAAACTTCCTGAATTTGAAAATTAAAAAAGAAATTCTGTTGAAATTAACTTTATTTTTGATTACCATCCTTCCTCTATCCTCAGCGTCTTTTGAAAAATTGAACATGTCATATTTGTCTAAAATCACATCTGTTGAGTACACGTTTTCCGTAACTGTCAATGATGACCTGGTTCCGGTTTATCATCTAATGAAAACGAAAAAAATCCCACCTCCAACCTCTGAGCTTAATTTTCTATTTAGCTTAGATCTGACCTTTAATTGGTTTATTTTATTACGCAGATATTGTTATTAGCTCACATACACACACACACAGGTATTCTCGTGAACATTTTACATATGCTTGATGATTACAGCTGAAGAATAATTCGTTACCCAAAAGGCTGCGTGAGCGCTTTTGAACTCTGTCGTAGTTGAACAGTGAGGATTGAGATTGTAGAATTTAACAACTATTAACAACTAAGCACGGCTATTAAAAATAGACGTGGGTTTGTCTTGAGCAGACAAACCCACGTCTATTTTTAATTCAGGCCACGTGATTTCTTAGCCCCCACCCATTATCTTAGGGTAAAGAAGTAACATTTTGGTTTTGAAATTTTGAAAAATTATTTGATTATCAGTCACTTATTATTGGTCTAAAGAGGTACAACGTAGTGCTGAATCACAAAAGCTATTGTGTAGCGATTTCAGCATATTTTTGTAAAATGGCAATAACACAAATAATGATCATTGAAACATAAAATTGTGTAGCGATTTCAACATGTTTTTTGCTGTTATTTCTAAAATTATATATATATATATATATATATATATATATATATATATATATATATATATATATATATATGGCAATAATAATAATATATATATGGCAATAACACAAATAATGATTAATGAAACATAACAAAATTGTATAGACAGTATATATATATATATATATATATATATATATATATATATATATATATATATATATATATACACTGTCTAACGTTATTTTGATAGATACAATTTATATAAATGCTCAGTTTTTAAATAAAAATGTATTAATTATATTTACTGGTCTGAATGTTAGAGAAATTTCATAGAAAATATTCGAGAAAGGCTAAACCAAAGTTCGTTGATAAAGCACGAAAGAAATCATGTAAAATCCTTGAGTTGTTGATTGTAAAATATAATCCATAACAAATACATTCAAAATGGACGCATGTTGACTGGTAAGACTTAGACCAAATTTGTAAATAGCCGACATGATACTCACCAACAATTTTGTTATGTTTCATTGATCTTTATTTCTATGTTATTGCCATACACAAATAAACAGACCAATTACCATTGATACAATTGTAAAAGTTAATAAAAAAAATTCGATAAGCAGAACTTGTCGATATGATTCAAACAAATATGTTTGAAAGAATTATTTTTGTCGACATACACCTTATTTAAATGATATGACCCTGCATCGGAGACTTGTCGATATTATGGAGATTATGAAAAAAATTTATAGGTATGAATAGGATCAATAAAAAGGGAGATAATTGTGTTTTTCTAAAATCTATTCAGAAACTATCAACAGACGAATCAGAAATTAAACGCTTGAGAAACTCATATTTTAAAAGTTTATTAAAATAAACATATTATTGGAAGTTGGTAGCACTTCAGAAATTTATTTCACTGATTCAGAAATTGACTAACCTCATAAAAATTATTGAATGTAATATATTTTATCCGATGTAAATAGCACGTGTCATAGCGGTTATGGGCGCACAGAGCGAAATCGGTTTACCAAGTTCGTTGCGTTCACTTTCTCACAAATTCTCTTGGGAAAGATATGAATCAATTTCTTCCCCACCCTCAGCTAAGATTTAAATAAGTCAGACTGAGTTCTCTCACCTTATTTGGCAACCAGTCTGGGAGAAAGAAAACACTAAATTCAAATCCGATTGGGAATTGCATCACCTAGCGCAGTGTGGCTGTGGTCCTTTCTTCAACAGCGGGATCATATGGCGCTATAGAGGAGGGAGAGTAAAAATTCAAAAATAACCATCTTATGAAATTTTAATAACATATATATATATATATATATATATATATATAAGAAGTCAACACTTAGAGGCGACAGTCTGTTTCATGCTAGATGCAATCGTCAGGCCACGAGTGCTGTTATTTTTCTCGGCTATTTATATATATACGAGTTAGTGGTGCATTGTGGGTAACCTATTTTGGCGGTTATTTTACCGAAATTCGTTTATTTGTTTGTTTATTTATTTATTTGGGTTAAATTATTTTGCTTGATTTTATTTATTTTTATTTTTTATTTTTTTATTTTTTATTTCTTATCTTATCTTATTTATTTATTTTTTATTTTTATTTTAATCGGTGTTTTTATTAACGTAGTAAAAATTTATTTATATCGCTTATTTAATAGTTTTGTTTTGGTTTGGGAAGATAATTAAGGCTATTTATTCAATTTTGGGGTTGATTGTTGTAGTTTATTCTAACTATTATTTTGGCGGAAACAATTTTTAATTTGTTTATCACTTCATGTATTTATTTGGATTGATTATCTTTATTTGTTAGATTATCGGGATTAGTTTATTTATTTATTTGGATGAATTTAGGTTAATTTATTTTACTTGTTATTATTTATTTGTTATGCTGTATATTTTCTATTTTCGGTTTTCGATTTTTAAGTGACGTAGTATTTTTTTGTCGTTATATAACAGTTATATCTATTTTTTCGTTCGATTTTTGGTTTGATTTTTAAAGTGTAACTAATATTTTGGTCATAATGGTTTGTTAATTTGTTTATTATTTACTTTATTTATTTGGGTTCATTGCTTCTTTTTTTCTTAGTTTTTATTCTATTTCGTCTATTCTAACATGTGTGATTTGATAATTTGCATGGGTTAATTTATTTTGCTTATTTTATTGTCATTTTGTTTCTTATTTATTTTTTATTTTTATTTTTATTTTATTTTTTGCGTTTTCGATTTTTCAGTAACGTAGTAAAAATTTGTTTTCATGTCTGCATTTTGAGATCACACACTCTATCTCTGATATTGAGCACTTATTCCATAAATATAGCACATCTTAAGACTATATTTCTTCATATATATATATATATATATATATATATATATATATATATATATATATATATTTTAAGTTTCGAGCAACTGATGTGATGAGAACAGTTCGCCGATATTTATTTGTCTTTCCTGTATCCATGCATACGAATAGAGAAACTCGAAATTAAATTGTCTTTTTAAAGAAATATGCAGGCCTTTATGAAAACCTTGACGCGGGAAAACCATTATCGTTAAAGATGAACCTTTCTGATACCAATGAGAATATAAAGGCAAAATGACACCTACACCTCAGCAAAGTTTGATATTTGCAGACAAATACGTGGGAGCTGACACAGGCACGCACATACACACACACACACAGAGATACACAAACACGCGCACGCAGAAACAAATATGCACACACACACACACACACATATATATATATATATATATATATATATATATATATATCTATGTGTGTGTGGGTGTATTTATATATATATAGCTACAATTAAATGCATTCGGATCCACAATTATTTCTACTCAATAGCCTATAGAATAATTTGAAAACCATCACCTTCTACCTTATAAACGTTAGGATAATAAAATTGACCTCATTATCCATAGTGTAGCATTGAACTGTACATATAAATATGGCCTGAAGATTTCATCCAAGCAGGAACATACTGTCGCTGCTCATTATTGATCTCAATGTAAATTATATATATATATATATATATATATATATATATATATATGTGTGTGTGTGTCTGTGTGTGTGTCTGTGTGTGTGTAATGCTGCACAAAAATAAGTGAACCTATAAGATTGTATTTTTTTTCTAGATAATCAACAAATCTTAATTAGGCTATACATTTATTAAGAAAAAACCCTTTATTAAACGAATTACAACCACTTTATAAAATAAATTTCAAACAGGAATAAAAAATATTAATTAAAAATGAAGATGTTCAAAACTAAGTGAACCCTTACATTTACAATCTGTAATTTTGTTTTGCATGGTTTCCAGTGCAAATAATTTTTTTGTGCACGAGCGAAAATCATATTGATAAATTCATTTTTTGGCAAGCTGTGTATATTGCAGTCAACCAATATAAATCATTGTGTATGTAAAAGGGTGCAATTAGAGACTAAATTCTCTAACATAAATATGTCAATTAAATTCTTTAACATAATATGTCAAGATCAAAAAACTAATTGAACCTTTAAAAAATCGAATAGATGAAGCCTATAATGATGCTACCGTGCGACAAATTATTTATACATAGAAGGCGTTGGGAATGACTGTGTGACAATCAAGAAGTGGCTGTTCGTCTACAGTGCAACGAAATATGAACAATGCCAGGCTTTATGGCAGAATATATAGATAAAAAAACACTGCTTACGAAAAAAAAAACAAATAAGTTTGGCTCAACTATGCCAAAATCATATTAATAAGCTAGTAGCGTTCAAAAGATTTTATGGTTAAGTGAAACCAAACTAGAGATTTTGAGGATTAGCTATAGACGGATGGCTAGCGAGCTTCCGATACGGCTTTTGAAGAGAAGAATTTGATGCTAACAGTTAAACATGACTGCAGTAGCATTATGATTTGGGAGTACTTTGCTGCAGCTGGAACAGGTAAAATAGTAGGCATTGATGGCACAATGAACTCTGAAAGATACCAAGTAATTTTGAACGAAAGTGTCTTGCTATCAGTTCAAAAATTGGGTTTAGATCGTGGTTGGATCTTCCAACAGGATAATGCATCCGAAACATCAAAGAAAGTTCACAAAAATCGTGTTCGGAAAAAAAAAATAAAGTCATGGAATGGCCCAGTGAAAGTCCTGATCTAAACCTAATTGAAAATCTGTTATCCAATTTAAAGAAGGTATTACATGCAAGAAACGCAGGTAACAGCCAGCAATTGTGGGAGTTTTACAAAGAAGAATGGTAAAAAACTGATGCTCACTAGTGCCAGAAATTTCTTAAAATTCTAGAATAAGATTGATCGACGTCATTACTTCAAAAGGAGGAGTTCCCAAATATTAAATGTAAGGTTTCACTTACTTTTGCACATCTTAATTTTTAATTAATATTTTTATTCCAGCTTGATAATTTTTTGAAAGTAGTTGTAATTCGTTTAATATAGGTTTTTCTGAATGAACATATAATTTAATTAAGATTTGTTTGTTATTTGGAAAAAGAGACATTTTTAAATATTAACTTACTTTTGCGGAGTACTGTATGTATAAAGATTTGTTTTTAATTTATCCGAAGAAGACAATTTGTTTAATTTACTTTTTTTCCGTATTTTTCACATTTTCAAAATAAGATGTACATCGGGATGAAAATTGTGGCTAAACTGTCGAAAGTTCATATTTCGATTTATACGACTTTATACTGTAGTGAATTGGATTCTATTTCTTCATTTTACTTGCCATACGAAAATATCTACCCTCGACCTTGCTGCAAAGTTTATGCTTTTTGTTGCCTGTCACAATTTGTTTATAAAACCTCACATGGATACACGGGCCAGTGGTTTATTTTCCCCCTGAGTTATAGAAGTGGTTGCCATGATCAATCTTGTGTAAAAGATTTTTGAAGTTTTCTTTGGATCTTTTGAGTAATGTCTTTATCGATATCACCTTCAACTGGTCTACCCAAGACTAGATTAACGTCCAGGAAAAAATAATCTGCGGCACGCAATTTCGCTAATCACATTCTTGACACGTTCTATTATCCAAAACTCCTACATAAACTATACAAATCTTTCTTATGTTTGAGTTGCAGTTTTACATTTCTAAATATTAAAATAAATATATTATATCGAAATATTATTTTTTTTCTATCTTCATTGATAGAAAGAATAAACAAAAAACACGCTAATTTTAACATTTATTATAAATATGACAGCTGTTACAAAACAATGAAAAAGATCTTTTTTTAAAGAGACTTAATTAAAAGTATATGCTTGTAACATCAAATACAAACCGAATGTTTTGGCCGATTTCACACACATTCACGCACATAGGCGTGCGCCCCCACACACGTATCAAACATTATATCACAAAAAACGAAAACAGTACAAATCCTGATAAAAGTATAGCTTTAGTACACTTAGAGGACATTCACCTTTTTTTTATTTAGCAGTAAATATACTATCACTAATAAGACTTAAAAGGTTTTTATTTAAGAGTTGTTCAGCTCTTAAATAAAAAATATTTGGTTAAAATATATTTTGTGAAGCTGGAATGTTCATTCCAGTTTCATAAAATATATTTTAACCAAATTGCAATGAATTATTGAAGTCACAGGTATCATATTACCCAAGCCATGTAGAAGAAACTATAGTGCAATAAACCAATGCCGAAAAACGAAATATGAAAAATAATTTTCAAATTTTCATTCCAAAACAAATAACAGAAGATATATATATATATATATATATATATATATATATATATATATATATATATACATCTTTATATAGATTTTGTATCGTTTCACTCCAAGCATGGCGATGGTGTCATTAAAACGTAGGGAATGAAAGTGAAAGAGAAAGAGAATTATAATGTGTGAGGACTGAGGAAGAAACAAAAAAGAAACAGGGTTCAAGTAGACATAAGATAGCGATTAACGTTCCATTTAAAATTTTGAAGAATGTAGTTAACAGGGAAGCAAGACATCGGAAAGGAGTTTCACAGGTGGGAATTACGAGGAAAGAAACTGTTAGAGTTGTAGTGGCGCTTGTATCTAGCTAGTTCAAGGCCAAACAAGGCGATAATGGCACTAGGACGTAGGGTGTTACAGGGAATCAAAGTGAAAGAGGACGAGATGACTGAGAATGTGGAGGATAATAGGAAAGGACGAAAAAGGGAACAAGTTTCAAAATGATAGAATATGGCGACTGGCGTTCCATTTAAATTTTTAAAGAATGTAGTTATCAGGCAAACAAGAAGTCGGAAAATAGTTCCTCAGGTGGGAAGTACGAGGAAATAAACTGTTAGACTAGTAGTAGTGGTTACATCTAGCTAGTTCTAAATTAAAACCGCAAATCCTAGTTGCCAATCTAGTAGCATTTTCACGCACAAAGTATTTAGGTTTTATGGGGTATGTTCAGAAAAAGAAAAAGAAAATTCTCGTGAGCGGTAATTCTGTGGGCAAAAATTCTTTGTCGATAAAGCAGGTCGTCGGAGAATGGTTGGACTGGTTCAAGATAGAAAGGCAACGGTAACTCAAATAACTATCTTTAAATCAAAGACATTTAGAAGACCATCTCTGAATGCACAACAGGTCAAACCTTGAAGCAGATGGGCTACAGCAGCAGAAAATCACTCTTATTAGGACAAGAGACTGAGGCTACAGTTCGCTAATCATCACAACTATTAAACAAAGAAACACTGGAATGATCTTGCCTGATCTGATGAACCTCAATTTATGCTGCAACTTTCGGTTGGAGTAACAGGATTTGGAGTGAACAACATGAAAGTACCAGTGGTTGAAGCTGCTGGCAGTGGTACTGTAGTTGTATGGTGGAATATTTTCTTGGTATACAACTTAGTACCAATGACTGATCATTTAAATACCATAGCCTACTTAGGTATTGTGGCTGACCATATGCCTCAATTTATGTTTACAATGCACTCATCCTCTGGTGGCCATTTCCAGGAAGAAAATTCAATGTCACAAATGACAAATAACAGCAGATTGCTATCCTATAGAGCACCTTTGGGATGTGGTGGAAAGAAAGAAATCCAGTGAACGACAATTCTGTGGGCAGAAATCCGTTATTTTGTATGAAAAAGGTTGGAGGAGAATAGCCACACTAGTTCAAGCTGATAGAAAGGTAACAACCGTTCAAATAACCACACTTTACAACAGAGGTGTACAGAAAACCGTCTCTAAATGCGCAAGACGCCTAACCTTGAAGCAGATGGGCTACAGCGGCAAAGGACCCCACTAGGTGTCACTTCTGTTACATAAGAACGAGAAACCGAAGCTATAATTCACTAAATTGAACAGTAGATGATTGCCTGGTCTGATTATCAATTTCGACTGCGAAACTGGAATCGTAGGTCCAGAATTTGGTGTAAAAAAACATTAAGTTATAGAGCCATCCTATTTTGTATCAATGGTTCAGATTGAGGCTGGTCGTGGTATAATAGTATTAGGGAATATTTTCTTGTCATATACTGGGACAATTATTAATAATAAATTATATATATTGACAATTAATAACAACCGGACTCAATTGAGAAGTTCTACTGAAGAAAAATTGTGCCTCTTACAGTAATCGAAACTGCATCGCATTTTCTGAGACAAAATGTACCGCTATGACTTTGGTCACGGAAACCAGCCTGACGCATTTCTCATTGATTACGAAACTAACGCTAGAAGATATAGATTCTGAGATGTCCTAATGAGAAATGTGCTCACGTTAAATAGGTATTTCAAAGCACGCGCTCTCATGATTGTTTTCGTAATCAAACTGGTAACGGCTAATTTAGATAAAAAAAAAAGAAAAAAA